>RPOG01000525.1:0-190126 GCA_008086565.1 Thalassoma bifasciatum
CCCATCCGTCCTCGCCTGGAGGACTTTAATGAGAGTTTATTGGAGCCATTTGAGCCGAGCCACTTTAATTTATTTATGCTTAAAAGCTGCGGCGGTAAGGAGCTTATGGAACTGTTGACCCCAGCGAGGCTTCTCGCCAAGCGGGCCCTGTCAGGTTTTCTTTTTTTTTTTTTTTCCAGCTTGCTTACTTTACAGACACATTGAAATTCTAGCAAAGCGCTCCACAGCTTGCCGAGGGGATTACTGGTAAATCCCTGCAAACTCCAGATGTTTTCCCAGGCAGCGCGCGGCGAGGAAACATGGTCCAGCCCCTGTAAACATCTGTCAGACAAAAGCCTCCGCCACAGAGGAGACAACAGAAGCTTAGAGGGAGTAAAGTAGCTTGACTAGTCAGATTTTCACTGCGTTAGATGTGTTTGTTCATGGGCAGCTAAGTGGTTTCTCAGAGGGTCTTATGTTAACGCTTTTGCAGAGTTTCAAAGTGGATGAGTGAACATTTTAACAGAAATATTTCACGTGGCAACAAACAAGAGAGCTGTTGAAACCATACAACGATATGAGGATCTTATACCTTGAGTAATTCTAAGACTACAGATATCCTTTAGACAGCCAAGCAACACACGCTTACATTTTTATTTATTTATTTTGTTTTCCTTATACAGTACATACACTTTATCACCATGTGTCTGATGGGTTAAAACAAGTGCTCAGACATCAAGTAATATTTTCTCTTTCAAAACCTTTAAATTAAAATTTTACTTCCTACTTTGGCAGCCACATTGTCAGTTTAGGTGTTCAGTTTTGCTTGAAATATCTTGAAATAAGATGTTAAATCTGACTTTGTCTGGGGAATGTTCTCTATGTAATATGTAAGAAAAGAACTTATTAAAGTACTGATGTAGTATCCTGAATATGTTTGTCATTGAAATCCGATCAATTTGAGTCCAGTGTTTATAAAATCAAGAGAAAAGGAATTATTTATTTGAATGTAGTTTTGAAAGTTAGTCTTAAAACCCTAAATCAGACACATCTATTTTTGTTTTGCTGAAAGAATAAACGTAAAACATCTGGATCCAACAACTCAAAATGTAGTATAAATAATATAGTTTCTCAGTTTAAAAACTGCTTAAAATGATAATTATCTGAAGAGGAAACTGCTGAGCTGTTTGAAAGTTTCATCTTCATAAAAAACAGGGCACATATTGATATGTCTATGTATTGTCATGCCATTATTTGCTTATTCAAACAGTTAAGTCTGCACGACCTCAGAAGTACCTTTGCTTCTAAAACCTTGTTTTTACTATATAAGACTTTATCTTTGTCCCTTGTGAGCTGAATCTTTACAACAAAGTTGTAAAATAGTAGGTAGCTAGCATTTTTGACTATTTTTCATGAAATACTCATTTTTAACCCTTAACGTGAGTCTCATTTGACCTGAATAGACTAGATTAACTTTTTTAAGATGCTATAAGTCAAGAAACACACATGAATTTCTTGTGATAATTAAAAAAAAAGGAATCTGACAAAAGGTTAGGAAAAATCTTAGCTTTTTAATTGAAAAATGATTCTTATTATCAAAGAAATTATTATTTGTTTGTTTATTTTACTTCTCTTATTCATACCTTCTTGGGCTGCTATAGCTGTATTCACACATGCAAAGAACAACCAAATTTCCCAACATTTTCATAAATGCAAACAGCCAACTTTTATTACAAAAAATGTGTTACACAAAATGTGTCAATTTTTTTCCCTGCTGGCTTTCTGATGAAATTTCATAGTGAAGTCAGGGTTTAGAGGAGATGTGAGAACACAGCAGGAAGCGAAGGAGCTTGGGTGATGATGTTTATATCATGTGACTGCTGTAGATGGGAGAGGAGAATCATTTTTAGGATTATACTAGTAAAACTGTCAGCATATCTGTCTGTTCACACCTGTATATAACCAGGAAACGTCATCACAGTGTAGATCTGTGTTACTTTGTCTGCCATCATCTTGTAGGATGACCTTGTTGCTTTTTCAGTAAGCTTTTGATGTGATTTGTTGCAATCTGAGACTTTTCTCACCCTGTCTTTCACACCTTTTGTCCAACAGAGAAGAGTTCACGCTGCCCATGAAATGTAAAAACAACAAACTATAGTGAATTTGTGCATCCTGAAAATGGTGCATTTAGAAGGTTTTTGACTGGCAGAGACCTGATGGTACCAGTGAGAAGTGCAGTCTCTTAGCAGTTTGCCTTTTCACCCTCCTGTGTGTGCGTGTGTGTACGAGTGTGTGATGTAAGTGGCAGTTGCTGCTGGGTTCAGGCCCCGGGCAGCCTCTCATATCCCCCTGCCATGTTTGTGTTAATTTGCTGGATGTAAACACAGTGAGCGGGCTGTATCAAGGCACTGCTGCCTCTGCTTCTCTGCTCTCCGGCCTCTGGCTGAGACACGGAGGGGAGTGAGGGAGCGGCTGACCGGTGTCTGGATCACTGAACAAACGCAGGCTAGAGAGAGAGTGGGAGAGAGAGAGCGAGCCCTCAGTGCGGCCACTGGGGACGAGCCTGACAGATGGATGGAGCGAATGACTGGATGCTTAGCCAACTGGAAAGACAACTTTCACCCACACAGGCTGGATGCTTTTGCCTGTCGCCTTTCATCTCCATACACAACCTAAAGCTAAGAAAGCAGGAGCTGTGTGTGTCGCACAAACACACATACATACAGTTTGTGTGTATGAGTGTGTGCAGAGTGAGCAAACATCATTCTGAATTCTACAGGGTGGTTGTCAGACCTGTCACTGGAGTTTAGTTAAGAAGAAATGATGCCACTCAGGAGCAATTTAGCCCCTTTAATCACACGCTTCAGCCTGACAGATTGACTTTTCTCTCAACAGCTGTGGACACTGCGGTGTCAAGTCAGAAATCTTTCAATTTAGGGCTTTTACTCGGTTTATGTCATCAGGGCTGCAATTTCTCAGCACTGGCACAAATATTTAATGTGTCTGCACAATGTGATCCTACAGACTTTAGAGTGCTCCATTATCGGGAGGTGATTTCCACAAAGCTGTCTCCGCACTTCTAGACTCTATTTAGGATCAAGTTTTTAGGAGACCCATGTGATGAAAAACTGAGGGTCAAACTTGAACTTGATCCTGTAGGAAAAGCAAAATCACTCTGAAATGTTCACAAGTTGTTGGAAACAAAGTGAGGTGACTTTCTCTGAAGCTGGATGTCTTAAAGTTTTATCAAGTTCCTTCTTGCTTTGACAACTGTGCTGTTAAATAATGCAGCCAAAGACTAAATGTCTCCTTCTATTCAGGAAAACAAGGGAAATCCCAAAACAACAAGGTTTTGACTGGTTTTAAGAATCTAACAAAGCTTTTTTCATGAAAACAGTTATTCAGTGGTTCTTCAGGGGGCTGAGAGCTGCCCTGCTGAAAGTCATGAAGCTTGTTTGCATCTCAGTGATTTTGTACTCACACTGCACACACTCAACTCAGGAACAAGATGGACTTTCAAGCACTCTCACTGTTGTATGTAAAGGTAAAGCTTTGCTGAAATGTAGGTTTTAATAATTGGAGGGACAGATTTTGCTGGTCTGATGAGCTCGACAGGAAACTTTGAGTCGAAACCAGGAGATATCCAGGCCTCTGATGTTGTTGCACCTATTGCTCCAGCTCCTGCTGATATTGAAGTAGATGAATATTGAGCCGCAGGTTGCTGGTTGCAGTGTTGAAACCATAGATGGTAAAAAACATGGACACAGTCTCCATGACATCACCTGTTTGCTCCTGATGCAGAGTAGTGAAGCCAATCGACAGCAAGGCCCAAAATGAAAACACTGACCAAAGAGGCGGGCTTTAGGCCAACTAATTAACAGCTACATGGCGCCAGACCTGTCAGTCATGTGAGCTGAACCTCTGACTGGACAAACTTGTGATCTTACAGGGTTCCTATAAATCCTTACAAAGTCTTAAAACGTTTTGAATTCATGTATTAAAAACTAGGGCCTTAAAAAGTCTTAAATTCATTAAAATTCCATATTCTAGTCTTAAATAAATTACTCAAGGGACTTTTCGAGAACAAGATGTAGAGAGAATACTGTCTTACAAGCTTCTGATTTAAATTTTTATCAGCATCCTGGGTCACCGTTTGCACTTTTACATACATTTATTGAACCAGAGAGCACTGGGGATCACTTTATGTTCAATAAATAGACAAAAAGTAAACCTGGATGAATCTCATTGAGTGACACATGCTATGATTTGGTTGTAATGTAGCAGGACCCCAAAACCATTGACCATATTTATGTGTTATTGGTCTTAAATTTCATTTCAAGTGGCATTAAAAAGATCTTAAAAAGTCTTGAATTTGACTTGCTGAAACCTACAGGAACCCTGTCTTAGCATCTTCTGAGCCGCTGAGTTAAAAATAAGTTTACCCCTTGTACAGTTTGTACGGATAGTGAAATGAGCTATTCAAACCAAAGCTATCTTTAGAACCAGGCTGTAAATATGTATTTGCCTTGGTGTGTATGTGGTTTGTGGTCTTTCTGCACTCCATCAAGAAACTGCAGCTTGTAGCACTTCCACATTGGCTTCATTTTGGATGTTGCCTCTTGGTTTACATATATACATATAACAATAAAGTTTGCAGTTTCATGATTTCAGAAACTTACCGTAACACTTTAAGAATGCTATTTAGGCCCCGATAACTGCGGATGCTGTCAGTCATACCTGTGGCCGACCAGGAGCAGACTGTACCCTGTGTACAACTAGCAAACATCAGGGTAGGGTATTTTGACTTTTTCCTCACCATTTCATCATAGCGAGTGCGTTTTTGATATTTCACCTTTAATCTTGATTCGCCGAACAGACCAATCCTCTGAAGGTTCAATAAGAAGAAAGCAGACACCATCTTTTTGAGGGGATCTTGTCTTTGGTATTTTGCATCAGGGTGAGTTCACTGTGTTCTAATTTGTCCAAAAAAACCTGTTTGTTAGTGCCACTTCATACTCCTGTGTGAAAACACCTAAACTCTTTCACAGGATGGATCAGAAACCTACAAACTGAGGAGGCAGTTTGAGGGAAGTTTTTGGAGAAGGAGGTGTTTGATATGGTGCCAAAAATATAATTACTAGAGCAGTAGACTCAAGTTTGAATGATGTTGCCACTCAGAATAAGTTGGCAGCGCCTCAGTTACAATGTGCACACAGCACCAAGCCCCCTGAACCACATCTTTTCTAGAAATTACATCAATTAGGATTTATTGCACTTGTATGATGAAAGGAAGGACCAAGTTTGAACATCAAACACTATATATTATAAACTCTGCTGAAACAATTTTATAAGGCATTGCTGTCTTTGAAAAAACAATTTACTTTATGGCAGCCCTGTTCTGACAATGATGGGTATACAGTTTGATGGAGACAACATCTCATTCAGTTGTACAGTTATATATACAGGTACAGCCCTGGTAAAGTTCTGAGTTGAGTTGCAGGTGAAAGTCTGCCTCGTTTTTCTCCTCGGGGGAGTCTCCCAGAGCTCATTAGACCCAGAAAGTCTCCCAGAGGAATGCCGGGTCCTGTCTGCCGTCTGCTGCCCGCTCTGAGCAGCTCTGGTTTCAGCCTGCTGCTTGACTGGGCACGGGGACGGTTCCCAGAGCTGAGCTGCCTGAGCGGCATGGGCAGACCCCAGCACCCCGGCTCAAAGAACCCTCTGTTGTCCCCGCGCACACGCTCACACGCAGCGAGGGGTCGCTTTGCACAGACACAGAGAAGCAGGCTGGCAATGTGAGCCAGGGGAATGTCACAGATTTCTGGATGGATGGATCACATGTTCGCAGACTGCTGCAGAGCTAAGCCCAACAATCGCTTTTTGTCTGAATGTAAACTCTGGCACTACCCGTCTGTGCTGGCATAATGCAGCGAAACAATCCTATGCTTTTCTTTTTCTGCAGCCCCCCCTCTGAGTGAGGCTTGGCTGCAAATCTGTCTGACTTGGCCGTCTCCGCAGAACAGATCTGCATTCACACACGGAGCCACTTCCACATTAAGATTCCTGTCTTGATCATTGTTTTCTCAGAATACACTCGAGGAAAGTTTGATTGTCTTACACCTTGTAGTGCTCTCTTCCTCTGCTTGCTATAAAATCCACTAAAGTGCACGACCTGAGTTGGCTTTTTTCCTGAAAAGTTTTCCCAGAGAGGGAGGAGTAGGAGGAGGAGGGGGAGGGAGTGAGGGAGAGTGGGCCAGAGGAGAGTGCATATCAAAGAGAAGCAGCCATCTGTCAGCGCGGGCAGCAAACAGCTGGTGCAGGAGATGCAAGATGTCTGAACAAAGACTGACAAGATGGGAGATGACAGGAAACAGATTTCCCTCCCTTTTTACCCCTCCTGCAGGAGGAGAGGCTGACCATCCAACTCCTGTGATGTCTCTCAGCCTCCAGATGCTGAGGATCCTCTCCTCTCCTCACCTCCTCTCATCTCTTCTCCTCTAATCTTCTTCTAGTCCTGGTACTTCTCCTCCTCTCATCACATCTTTTACCTTCTACTCACTTTTCTCTTCTCTTCTTCTTATTTTTTTACTTCACTGCTTTGGTTATATCTGCTTCATTATCCTCCTTTCCCCTGAACTGACTTCTCTAAACTCTCCTTTAATCAAGTGTTACAATCTCATCCCCTCTGTATTTGTTAATATGTCCACTTCTTGTTGTTAATGTAGTTAAAGGGACTGTGAGGACTTTTTAAGTGATCTTGAAAAAGTCTCATCTTTAGATATATATCTGATCATAATCTACAACTTAAAATGAGGTTTTCAGCGCTAAAATAGGTTATTTCTAAAAACTAATTCATAGCTTCCTGAGCAGGTTAAGCAGAAAAAACATTGTGTATGGAGGTACACCAAAGGCTCTATGATAACGCCACGTCAGTTGTTTATCATTATATTCATTCTGTAGTGATCTGTTCAAAGCTTAGAGTCTATCAATAAAATGAAGAGTGAGGTTACGTTTGCTCTGCTTGATAGATAAGTAACAGTAGGACTTAACAAGGATTGGCTTAAGTAACAGACATGTCTCAGAGCACCAGGCTGTGAGTAGCACTAAATATAGCTGGCTACTACACTAAGCTCTTAGCTGAGTTTACAAAGTTTGCTTGTTGTTATGTTTTGAAAAGTAGCTCAAAACATGTAACTGTGAATAAATACAACCCCTCTTTGGGTTTTACCTGGTAAAATGTTAGCTCTCCATTTATTCCCAAAACAAACCAAAACAAACACATGCCTTGGTTCATCACAGTGGGGGAGCAAAGGCTCATGGGAAGTGGAATCTTTATTGCAAGCGATAATGTTAGCTTTTCCAGAGAGTCCTCACTGCTCCTTTAAGTTTTTATCTTCATATTTTATTCCTCTTTATCCAGTCCTCTTTTCTTGACTCAATCTCCTTTTTGGTCTCTTCTCTTCTCTTCTCCCTTCTTTCTCTACTCTCCTCTTGTATCCTCTCATCCACAACTTTCGCTTCACTTCTCTTCCATCCTGTCTTTCACTTTTTGCAATTGCCTCAACTATTTTTTTTTCTACTCTCTTTCTTCTTTCTCCCTCTTTTTCTTTCTTTCTCCTCTTATCTTTTTCTGCTCTCCTCTTTTTCTCAAATTCCCCTCTTTTCCACCCTTCTCCTGCTTCCTCTTTACTGTTTTTTCAACTATCCTCTTCTTTTTTCATCTCTACTTTACCCTTCTCCTGTTTCCTTTTTTCTTCTTCCCCCTCACTTCCTCCTTTCCTGTCTTATCCTGCCCTCTTCTCCTCTCTTCTTTCTTCCATTCTCTGTTCTTTTCTTTTGTTTTTCTTTTCCTCTATGCGCTACCTTACTCTCTCTTTTTTTTCTTCACTACACCTTTATCTTCTCTCCTTCTTTGACATATTTGTCACTGTTGGACCTTCTCTTCCCTCACTCCTTGCTGTTAAACTCTTTCTGTCCTCTCTCTCTCTCTGTTCTTTTTCAGAGCTACTGAAATGCAAATGAAAGAAGGAGCAGACTTTCTCATCTATTTATAAAGACACTCTCAAAATTAAACCATCTCCGCTGGAATCACTGTGTAATAATTAATACACGATATGCTTTAATTAAACTAATTATGATAGCATTTACACAGCGCTGAAGTTTTTTTTTCAGAGGAGGGTTTTTGTCGGACCTAAATATAACATGGGCTGAATTATTTAGCCGTATTAATTGAGCAGCCGCAGCTTAAGCAGATACACATCTCTGCGCTCATTTGCTCAGATAAATGAAGCGGTGTGAGTTAAGTAAATTTTTGGGGAATCAGCACAGGGCCGTGTGTTAATTAGTGCTGCAGCGTCAGCTTCGTTACATCAGTGCCTCTTTTCTCTCTCTCTACTTAGCACAGTCGATTCCCCTTTGTGGCCCTTTCCACCCCGCACTGTTAATTTGAACAGAAAATGCTGTCTCCCTCTAAATAGGGCATACTAGCTGCAGTCATTAAGACCATTTTCTGCCAGCTTAGAGCTGCTGAAATGTGTGAGGGAGGGGGCAGAGAGGGAGGTTTTGTCTGCTCTCCCTGTCCACAGTGTAATGTGTGATGTGTGACATTGGCCGGTGTATTACTGTAATGGCCCTAATTGTCTAATCACTCTAATATGTGGCTGCTGCTCTTGGACATGACAAGGGCAAAGTGGGCTAATAAACAGTGATTACTGTCACTTGAAATCAGCACACAGGAGAGGCGGAGGGGGGCGGAGGGGGGTGTTCGCTGTGAGGGGGCTATTTTATACCCACTTCCTGACTGTTTTGTGTTTGATAGACAGGCGAAGCACGGTGGCGGTGAAAGGTCAGCATGTGGTTGCACACAAGTGATGGAATGACAGAAAGAAAGAAAGAGAGAGTAAGACAGAGAGACATATCATGGAGGAGGAGAAAGGAAGAGCTGTCATATCCAGATCTCGCCCCTTCGGTCGGTCGGTCAGATTGACAAGCTGTCAGCTCGGCCGGCTCATACTCGGAGGAACAGAGAGAAGACAAGCAGAGCTTTCACTCTCTCCAACCATCTGCCTCTTCTCTCCGCTTCTCTTTGCTGTACTTGAGGGTAAAAATAGAATCTGATGGATAAGCAGAGGTTGTTGAAGTGCAAATGTCAATACTTCATATTCTCTGTTTCTGGATGTATGTTCCTCAACGTGAGCTGGTGGATTTTATGAGTCATGGGGAGTGAGAAGAGGTGAAAAGAGAAGAGAAGTGTTTGAGCTACTTTTTTGAAGTTTGAAAGGCATAAAAGATGATTTAGGCAAAACTAATGCTCTTTGATAAGTAGGGGTCATATTACGGTGAGTCTCCATTTATGATCAAATTTAATCGCGAACTTTCTCAGAAAATCCAACAGATATTTTCTGAAAAACTTTGAGTTGGTTTGCTTCACCACAATGTGTATAAACATTGATTGATAGTGGTTGTGGTGAAATAACATAAAAATTATGTTTTATTTATTTGTCATTGTCTGGAAAAATGTGTTGCGATATACATACAGTGTCGATCACATATTGGAAATTGTTACGGTCACGTTCATTGCCATTGACATCAATTTTGAAGTTTAATGTTGGTTAAACGTTAAAACGTATGCACAAAAGCTTTTATAATTCCAACATTGGCATTTCCATGACAACACATCTTATCCATTACAATAAATAAACAGATGGGAATGACTGTTGTGGAAATGACAATATTTAGTTTAGTTTAGTATTTTTCTTAAACCTCACAAACCGTAAACATTCTCATCTCTGTTTCAAGGTTACAAGGCTGTACAAAAATTTTGTGTGATGAAGCAAAGAGTTCAAGCTTTGATTCATTGGTCCATAGCAGCATCTTCTCCTCTTCAGGAGTCCATCTTTTTCTTCCTCTGACTCTGTCATAGGGATGGATGTTTTTCTTTTTGCAGACTGACCTACAGTCAAAGCTGCATCTCAAAGTCTTTTCTTCACAGTTAGTGAAACTGAGACTGCTTACTATGACCCCTTTGAAGCTGTTGTCCTGTGAGTGCCTATCACTCAAGCTGTTGACTCTCAGAAACTTGTCTTCTGATTCTGGTTTGGCTTTGGCTCTTCCACACCTCTTCCTGTCAGATTTCCCAGTCCCAGTTTCTCACGATCCTTCTGACTTTTTGGGTTTGAAGCAGAAGCAGGAGGTGTCAGCAAAGTTACCATGTTGTCTTTGGATGCCTAAGGAAACTCTCCTCACTGAGCTCACCTTGACTCTTTGACTTCATTTCTCTGGAGGAAGGACCAACATCTTTCAGTGTCATGATGCACGGTTATTAATTGCCTTCCCCTGATCATTTTAGAGCATACAAAACAGGTATTACATTGTGTTCAGCTCTACTTTTATACACATAGATATTGTTGGAAAGAGTCAAGAAAACTTGGGATACCTGAAGGAATTGGTAGCACCAGCTCATACCAATGTTCTTTGTTGTAGAGTAGCTTTAAGTTGTCAAAGGGCCTTTTTGTATAATTATGAAACACACTTTGATATTGGTTGACCACTTGCTATGATTCATCAGTGCTAATCGCTGCATCATAATGCAGCCTGCAAACTGCTCTACACAAGGAAAACCTGTTATAAGACTATAGAGCAGCCAATTAAGAGACTGTGTACCTACAATATAACAGGTTGAGGTTGGTTTACAATAGCCAAAGGGCCACACCCATCACTTGGTGAAAAAAAAAACAACAACAACAAAAAACACTGAAAGTATGTTTTGTTCCTATGGCAACAAAAGCTTTATATCTTCCACTGTATGAATGTAATATCTCCTTTTTTAATCACTCCATATTATTGACACCAACCAGAGGACACTGTCTTACATCCTTTATGAAGATCGTAATCATTTTCTTTTTTTTTTTTTTTTAATTTCTCTCAGTTAGGAAAGTCTTTGGCCGATGGCTGAACTCAGCCAGAAACGTTCACTAAAAAGTCTCTGTTTGTTCTGTTTGGGCCTTGTGAGATGAATGTGTTTGTGTCTGTGTGTATGGAGCTGATGTTTTATGCACCGTCTCCAGGCTACAGAGCCCTCGTCTCACAGCTCCCCATAGACCAGTTAACCCCACATTTCCTCCCCAGAGCATTGGATAAGGACCACAGCGGTTGTGTGTGTGTGTGTGTGTGTGTGTGTGTGTGTGTGTGTGTGTGTGTGTGTGTGTGTGTGTGTGTGTGTGTGTGTGTGTGTGTGTGTGTGTGTGTGTGTGTGTGTGTGAATCCTGGCTGTATCTTCTGTGGAGCAGACCTTCTTTACTGTAGTCGGGCACTGTGATAGCCTCCATTCATTATTCAGCTCCACTCCAGCTGCACAACACCCCCGAGCAGCCCAGAAATAAAACAAGGTTAAGAATTGGCATGAAATGTGTCTCAGCGGATCAAGCGGTGGGGGAGGGTGGGTAGAGTTGTGTAGACGGGGAGGTATGGGCCTTTATCTGAGCACCATCTTTTATTAATTGCCCTGGTGCTTAGACGGCGAGCTTCTCCATGATCATTAATGCATGTGCGGAATAACGTATTTACATGTTCTTCATGCATAATGCATGTGCAGGGAGGGGGCTGGAGTGTTGTGGAGGACCCTCTGCCCACAGGTCCTGTGTTTTCTGAATGTGTGTGCGCCTGTTGGTGTGTTAGCTCATTTACATCAACTTGCTGTGAGGTATGCTTGATACCATGATCCTTCGCTGCTGCAACTAAAAAGGAACAGCAACAGACAACAAACATCCCTCCCTGTGTCCGTCGCTTCAGCAGGTCACAGTGTCGCCGAGAAACCAAACCTCCACTGCCTCTGAGGAGCAGTTGATTTTTTTTTTTTCACCACAATCATTTTTAAGCATATGAGGCTTAAATAGGAAGTACCACAGAAGCTGTACTTCCTGTCAAGACATAATCCCAGCTCATCTCTGCCTTATGTGATTCATTATACAACACAGGCACAAAGCAAAGTCTATGTACTAGCCCTTTGTTACTCATTATTCTCCCACAGATATGAAGTCAAGGCTCTACACAACGCGTCTCAATGTAACTATCAATAAGAGGACATGCTTTTTATCTTAACTATTGTAAGGTCAGCGATATGACTGCTCTCCTGCTGTATTTAATGTTATCTGTCTAATGGTTGAAACTCACTTTACACCTGGTTAAAGTGTCAAATTTCCTGGTATCAGACATGTGGCTTGGATAAGGAACAAAAAATGTTAATACAGAGAAAAAACAGGTCATTATGTCATCAGAACCATGCGGATCGAAGTTCATGTAGTATTAAGACCTCCATACCTGCCCCATTATTCTCCTCTGACCAATTAACATTATACTATAGGATGGTTAGCATGTAGTTATGGAAACAGAACCCCAACAAGGCACAAGAGTTCATCATGAAGCAGGATCTAGTTTGAAAATCCCCAGACCTGGGGAGACAGAACCTTCTTTATTGCCACCCCCTATATTTGGAACTCAGTCCACAACACATCTGTAATAACGCTGACCCTACCGCCTTCAAGACCACATTAAAAAGACACTTTGTCTGCACTGGCTTTAACTTATAATTACTGTATAACTTACTTTTTAGTAACACATCCCATTGAAACCTTTTTAGTCTTGCTTTCTACATACACTTTTTAAATGTATTAGTTTTCTTGTCTGTGCTTAATGGCTTTGTTCTCTTTAACTTTCTTTTTGCTATTTCGTTTGTACTGTTGTACTGTTGTTTTTAACCTGCACTTTTATCATTTACCTTATAAAGTGTCTACAAGTTCCTGAGAAGTGCTCCATAAATTATTTTTCTAAGAAAGTTATCCATGTTGCTTTGGCCTGCCGAATTATTACTCTAACCAAAACTATTATGTTAGTTATATCGCTTACAATTATGAATTATATAGTTATACCTCACGTAATGGTCTATCATGTCAACAAGCGGAAGTCAGACTCTGAACTCTTTTCTGAAAACTGATTTCAAATGAGGTGGGATCAGTTTGCCTCTGGCGTTTTACATGTTAGTGAGTGTAAGTTAATAACTATTGACAAAATTTAGACCAATCAAAATCAAGAATCTTACACACTTGGAATATCAGTGAGAAAGCCTAGCCTAAGTACAACAAAGAAGACACAATTAATGTACAAAGATGAAGAAATAAGTGAAGAGTGGACCATTTGTTTTCCAGAAAACCAGTTAAAATAACATATTAATACCAGCTGTAAACTGTAAGTGATGAATTTGTGTCTAAGAATAGAAGAGCTTTGATTTATTTTGGCACATTTAGCCTCAAAAACATTCTTGGCTTAAAAAAATAAGGGATAATGTGAAGTAAGTCTATATTTGTGCAAGTTAGAACCTTAACATGTTGACACAAGACCCTGATGTAAAAGTTACGCTGGGCCAGAGTGTGTTGAAAACCATATTAATCATATGCTGTTATTAACATGCTGTTATTGTAGAGAAAGAGAAGTCCCCCAGGCTATTCCAGTCATTAGTGTTTATATGTTGAGTCATGGCTCCATGTGCTTAGTGTGTAATTCTTTTAATGTATAGAGTCACGGGAATTTCAGCTTCGTAAGAGATGAGTTGAATAAAGTCTCTGAAATGTCACTGATAGGATGGAGACAGTGTGATATTCAGGTTTCTGAAAGTCTGAGTAAACTCTGTCTGTCCTACTTTAAAATCAGGAGGTTTTCTGTACGCAGGAGTGCCTGACTGATGAGGTCCAACACTTTCCCACCAGCCTCTTCCCCTCAGTGACTGATTGATCACTGCCTCAGTCACACTTGTAGTTTCCTGCACCTGAGCTGACCTTGTTTAGTTTTATTTAGTTTATGTATTTCCTCTCCCCTGCACTCCTGCCCCTGTTATCATAATCCCAGACTCAGCAGATAGCTGTGAAATCGATCAGCAGCTCACCCCGGCTTCTCTCATTAACTCGTTGTTAGTGTGCACAGTGTGTATCAGTGCTTCAGCGTCGATGGCTGTGTGGTAAAGTGTGTGTTGTAATTGTATCAGATAACTGCTGCTGTGATTGGTCATTGTGCTGCCTGCTGCCTCACATCAGAACCGACCCTGCTGGATAATTACAATTGATTTGGTTATAATTTAATTAATGACACAGTTTAATCTGGGACTTGCTGCAGACTCACACTGAGAGCCTGTGTGAGGAGGTGTGTGTGTGTGTGTGTGTGTGTGTGTGTGTGTGTCTTCAGGGTCATTAGCCAATAGAAAGAAAAGAACTGTTTCTAGAAGAGATCAGTGCTGCTTCAGCCAATGTTTTTTTTTTTTTTTTTTTAAATTTCCTAATTGAAACACTGACATATGAGGGCTGAAATGAGTAAACATAACATAACTCCATAATCCATGAGTTTAACAGTCTAATTTTTGCAAATTGAGAGACATTAACTCTGTGTTCTTTTGGATCTAAGCCCATGCTGCTGTTATCTTCTTTGTACCTTAAGTTTTCTTATTTATCTAACACTGGAGGATTTTAAAGGTTAAGTTTTAATTAGAAAAAAAAAAAAACAGACACATGAACGTCATAGGTACTGTCATGTAGATGCTCTCATGAGTCACCAAGATAATCTGTAGTATGGAGAGCATAGGTACAGGGTGCTGGTTGGGAAAGGTTGTGATTTTCACATTTCCCAACAGTCTTTTTTTTCAGATATCCAAGAGTTTGAGTAGTTTTTAGGAATAATTGTTGAGTGGTGGTTGAATAAATGCTCATTCCATACTGGCAGTGAATAAGAAGTCCTGTAATTCTAACAGTGAACTCGCACCAGATCTGTGTCTGTTCTGTTGCAGGGGAAAATAAAGTCTGTATGGGGAGCTAAAGCAGGTGGAACAAACACTGCAGAGTGACATTTTGGCTCCTTTGGTTGTAATCTGGTGATGATTTATTAATCCCCACAAATAGATAATCTCATGTATGCTGACCTATTACAGGTTAAACTAAGTTTGTTTTAGTTTTGCACTTTTCTTTATTTTAATTGTTTTGACTTTTTGTTTAAAAGAAGAGCCAGGTTGTTTGCTCTGGTTGGTAGATGAGCACTGGTAGGACATGACCATGACTCACTAATGTTACATGTTACAGACACATCTCAGAGCACGGGGGTGGGAATAGTGGCGACTAAGCTACGTCACAAACTTACAAAGTGTGCTTGTTGTCACGTTTCAAACAACAGCCAAAGGCAACTGTTGATAAATATGTTACCTTGTTGCTTTGGAACCAGTAAAATATTGTCTTTAACAAAGAAAAGTAGTATTAAAAAAAAGATCCAAAATGTATTCATTAAAAAAGAAAAAAAAAAAAACACCAGTCATGTCATCAAGACATTTTGTGCCATTATATATGGATTCTCCTCACTGTCCCTTCAAAGACAGTTTTCTATTTTCGTTAAGTCTTTCTTTTTTTAAATTCTTGCTTTTTGTTTTGTTTTTATCAGTTTTGGTATTAGTTTTAGTCTGTTGTGATATGGGGTAGTTGGCAGGATCGACTGTTAAAAATGTCAGAAAAGGCATTGTGTGTAATAGAAACTTTTAACATCATACTATTATAAAAAATCTGTTCACTGAAGACAGATGACCAACAATCCTCATAAAACCATAAAGTTCTGCATCAGTGTTATCTGCCCTGTAGTTGTTCTCTCTTGCTCCATGTGCTGCTTGACCTGGGATCAGCTTCTATATCAGGGGAGGGGGGCAGTGCGCTCTCTCTTACCTTGACCAGGTAAGCTGGGTCAGCCCCTGTGAGCTTTTCAAATGGACTTTGTTTAAGTGTTTTGTTGTTCCTGCTTCAGCTTCGTAGTATTGCTTACCAGGATTTTTACCAGAGTGTTTTGGTAATAAGTCAACCCAGGTAACAGAGAGGGATCCCGGGTGTGTTCATCCCACTTCTTAGTTCAGGCTCCAGAAAGGAGAAAACCTTCCCCAGGACCAAACCTTGAAAACTAAATATTATAGATCATTTTGATACTTTTTTGAGTTTTCAGAGTTTGGTGAGGAAAAACTTAAGATTAATTCTGAACAATATGTACAGACAGTAGCAAAACATGCTGTACGTGTAATTGTGAAGCATTTGTGGCTCCATGTTATCTTTATTTTCCAAGTGAGTGTGTGCACAGACAAGCAAAGAGCAGCTGTTGTTCTTCTCTTCAGGTTTTGTCTTCCTAAGTAGTGTTTTTGTGCGTTGTTGTGTTATTGTTTGTTGCTGTGTGTTGTTGTGTCTCAGCCTCCTTCACGGCGTTGCAGAAAACAAAGGCGTCCTCGCTCTTGTGGGCCCTGATTGCAGTCATTAGGATGCACGGGCGCTCCCGGTGTGACAGGGTTTCTCCTCGAAGGGATTCAGCTTGCAAAGCTCCGCCGCTCGCCTGTTTTTAATAACAATCATCTAAAATCGCTGCAATTAGCCCGCAGCTACAAGGAGATGGAGAGGAGGAGGAGGAGGAGAGGGAGGAGGGAGGACTACATGCTCAGATTCACTGAACCTTTCCAATGTCAGCTCCTCTTTCACATGGAAAATTCAAGAGGGCCTTTGTGTTCATCAATTATTAGCCTTGAAAGTTAAAAAGATCCATTGTGTATTTTTAATCAGAGTTACACAGATAATCTTTGAACTGATTCCCAGTCCTGCCTGAGGCTACAAGCAGAGGTAGCCTCTCCTACACCCCACACATCCTCTCAGTCCAGCTCTCTCAGCTCCCTCTCTCTCTCTGCTGCTCGATACTGTTTTATTCCTTCTCAGCCCGGCAGACGATCCACGATCTACTGCAAAGGCACAAACCTGCACAGAAGAGGCTGTTGGTGTTTTACACAAGGCTGTTTAAAGATGAGGGTGTCCTCAACTCAGAGGTTTAGGTGCTGTCTTCTAAAAAATTTTAAAAAACATGAACACATCAAGAGACTGAGTGTTTGTGGGATCGATGAATCAATACACAGATATTTATAAATGATTTACTGAGCCTAACTGAGTACTCTCCTACAGACTGCAAACACCACGTCATATTTTATTTGGAGTGTATGTGATATAACTTTCAGTACATCTTTAGGAAGTTGTCCCAGAAACTCCTGATGAAATTGACAATTAAATTATCTTATCTGAATTCTAAAAACTCCCATTTCTACTTCAGATGATCATCTTTTCACTGACACAAGCCGTGTCACAGACTCGCTGTGATATTTAACACATAAAAACTCTCTTTCCTTGAAATGTCTCTGTTCTAAAACAGGCTTGGAGCTCCCTCACAGGCACAGTTCTGCACTGACTGAGTCTGAATCAAAGATTTCAACCAGTCCCCTACAGATTAAGTATTTCTCTACTTTAACTCTGACAGACCAGAGTGAATAACTGCAAAATAAAGAAGCACTGTTCACACAAGAATCTGAAAAGAATCCTCTGTGATTTATAAACCACTGTGATGTCAGTGTTTGATATGATACATTTGTACTGGATAAAGTGAGGTGATAATTTACTCTTATTTATTGACATGTCTGGAAATGCATGACACTCTACAGCGAACAACAAACTGGACATGAAAAAAGAGAAAACATTTACATCCTGTGAACTTCCATGAACATCAAGCATTAAAACTTTTGGTATCAGATCACAGGTCCTCAAGGTTTTGCATAATAATGTCGACTGCATAACAACGAAACACTGCTTCCCTGTTTTGTTATGACTCTTGTTGTGGTCAGTAGGTCGGCCATAGGTTCTGCGAGATATGAGGACTCATCTAGCAGCATTTTGAGCATGCTTGAGTTACCCAACAGTTTATTTTGGACCCTGTCCGGTGATCAGACTGCTGTAGTTACTTCGTACTCTTTAAAATGAAAGAGGGTTTTTTTGTGTGTTTTTTGCATCATGTAGACAAGAGATGTTGTAAAACCTCGGTTCACTGATTCACTCACTGACTGAGTAAAAGCTACATTTATAAAAAATATTTTCAATTTGGAATTAAAATCACTTAAAATCTTGTTAGATACATCTTAGTAGATGTAGATCTAATCTAGGTTAAGATGAAAAGGAAGGAATAATTAATAACTAATTCATTAGGATTCATCTGGATCTAATCTACATCTTCTAATCGCTATTTAGGATCCAGTCAGCTGTAATGAGCAGAAGTGAATTGTCACCCCCACCCCCTTTGGCTCAGACCCACTGCTCAACCTGAGAACTGTCACACCTTGTACACATCATCACACCTTTATGTGACACATCCATACCTGTTCATCAGTGCACAGGATCCTTAGTTTAGAGGAAGTGCATTTTCAGAGAGAAAAACATCACAAAGAACACGACAGCAACTTTACTAACTCTGTGGATTGTTTTCAGTTTCAAGTGATCACCCATCTGAACGTTTTACCTCCATAATGTAAATAATTGTAAATAGGGATGCACTGATCCCAACATCACACCTGGGCTTTGGAAATGGGCAATACAACACCAATGGGATCAATCAATTTAACATTCCTTAACATGAGGATGTGACTTAGAATCAAGTCAAGTTTAACTTCGTCTGACTTTGTCAACCAAAATTAAATGAATATATGTATTCACATTTAAACTAACTGTATTAAATTTGAGAGCTGAAGAATTTGCAAAAAATCTCATTGCAATTTTTCTTCCCTATGTTGCAATATTGATTTCTTGTGCCTTCATTTCTGGGTTTCCCATCTTATGTTCTATCAACTGCCATATTGAAGAGGATGACATATTTTTATTATTTTCATTTTGAATAAGAAAAACACATACATGAGGTAGAAAAGTAGGACTTTGTTGAAAAATGTCCACAAAAGAAACTCTGTTTGCATAAAAAGGTGCATCTCAAAAATAAGAAAAGCATTTGAAAGTTCAATATTTTTTCTGACTTATTTCAAAAAGTGAAACTCAGATATCATATATATATTTATTATAGAGTGAGTTATTTCAAGCCTTTATTTCTTGAAATGTTTGTGAATATGGCTTACAAATAATGGAAAAACAAAATTCAGTGTCTCAGAAAATAAGACATACTCTCCAAGTTTTCTCCCATTTTTTCCCCTTTTTGGCTGCCTTACACTTGTTTCATTGCTATTTGTTGCTGTTTCCCACTTTTCACCACTTAGATTGTTACTCTTGCAGAAGTACTTGTCAACAATTTGGCTCTTTAGTTGAGTAGCACTAGTGTGGAGAGTAAAGCATCTACTGCAAAAACTGGATCTGTTATTCTGACGCTTTTGAGGGTTAAGAAATATTTTACCATCTTCGATTAGAATATTGCAGCAAGCCATATTGGGATTTAATCTAATTTGCAATAAACTCTCCAGCTCTAATTAATATTGTATGGGATAAAAAATGCGCATGTGTGTGGCGAGTAAATCCCAGACACAGGAATTAAAGTTTAACTATAAACCTCAGTGGGAGATCAGTGAGGAATAAAACTTGCATTTATTAAAAGTTACCATCAGAGTTGTTGGTATAATAAGTGTGAAATAACTCCAAACTGCTGAGTTGCTGTAGTTATCTCCCTTCATGGTATGTTCTTGCTTGGCACTTCATCACTTGTCTGATTTTACGTCTTGCATCCCATTGCAACCAGAACCAGGATGTGATCAGTGCATCAGGATGATAATATTCATTCCTCATCATATTAGTTTGCACTTTACACCTGTGCTTTTGCTTGTGCATGAGCATCTGGAGGTGAAACATGCTGGAGCACGGTGAAGACTGTAGAAGACCCAGTCTTGGGTTGAGATGGGAGAAAGAAAGCATCAATAATGTTTTGAAACAGGCACCTGCTTTCACGGTTGTATCATCAAGTTAAGCTGACAGCATCTCAAGGCGGCATCCTTGAACCTCTTCCATCCATGCTGACTCCCACCGGTCATTATACCCACACATTAGAAAGGGAAGAAGAGAGAAACACACACAAAGGAAGCTGTAGATTGAGAGCAAGGGCAGGAGTTCACTCTTGCTTGGCTGTAAAATTTGTGAAAGCTGATGAAGATTTGGGCTAATTAGCATCCAAAGTTAGAGACAATGATTACCAGTTGGCCACAGGCTGAAGGAGTTTGCTGACTGTTGTCTTTGAAGCCTCTTAATAGAGTCAGGTAACACTTGCATGGAGGAAAGATGGAGCAATAAATCTAAGTGATGCTTCATGGAAATAAAAGAAGACGCAACCACGTTTCAAGCACTCTCTGTTTAGTTTGACACCTCCTTGATTCAGTGTAGGCGTGCAGAGAGCGTGTGTAATGTGGGAAACGTTGACAGTGTAGTGACACATGCTTTATTTGTAGTCCATCTCTCCTGTCCTCCTCTTCCTCTCCTCCTGCTGATGTGTTGTCATGTAGCACCACCCACAGGTCATCAGGAGGGTGACAGGCGGCTGCAGCTGCACAGACAGAGATCTGAGTGAAGCAGCGGCTCCGTTTCCTCCCTGAAAAACCGACTCTGAAGGCTCGGAAGAAAGCAGAAAAACCCTCAGTCACGAACAGAGAGAGAAGTGCCCGCGTCATTGTTCCTTCTTGTGGGACGAGGAAAGAAAGTGCAGTGTACACCAGAGAACCCAGCACTCGCTCTCACATTCAGTCTTTGTTCAGGCGCTGCTGAATTATTTACCCGTGTGTTTAAAAAGACGCTCGAGGGAATTTCGACATTACTTCTTTGGAGCCCGCACACACGTCTTCCTGGCCCACAAAAGCCTGGCATCCTTTCATGAAGTGTTCTTTATTCAGACAATGGTAAATGAAGAAAAATGAGGAGGAAAAGTTTGGATGAAAAGCATGTGTGAAAATGTGCTTTTAAATGCAGCGGCTGCTGCTTCTTCTTCTTCTGTTGCTCACACTCTGCTCTCCTGTGAGACAGACGGGGATGTAAAAGCATTTCTCACCCAAACTCCCCCAACACATCCTACTACTTTTAAGATTGTACCCAGCATCGCATGTTCCCTCTGCTGCTTTCTTTTCTTTGTGTTTTCTACTAAAATGAACCATGTGTTGATCTCATTAGCATTCACAGAGCTGCTCTATCATTTATGATACATCTACCTTTGCTGTTTGAAAACATAGGCTGTTGGAGAGAGGTCTCACTTTGTTATGATACACTAACAAAAGCTTAAGGGATGATTCTGTTCATCCATAGAAATCAGGATTTCACATTAAAAGCTGCTTTGAGAACATATGCTGTTCTACAAGGGAATTACATATTGGTACATTTATAGAACACTTATTTTTTGCCTTTGAAATATACTGCAAGATACTAAAACATACATATTATTGCTTGAAGCTGCCACTTGTTACCCATTTTCAACAACAAATGTCTCTTGAAGAAACAGCTCTTAAGTTGCTCGTGTAAGTAAGATGTTTTGTTTGTTTTTTTTTAAAAAGGTTGTCTTGTCTTAATGGGAGTGTGAGAAGAAAATGCTTGAAGTGGATTGCATTGATTTGAAACTCGACAACAAGCAAAATTTGCAAGTTTGTAGCATTGTTGCGGGCTTCATTTAGTGCTACTCACTGCTCTGAGACGTGTCTGTAACATTAGTGAATCCTGGTTCTGTCCTACCAGTGCTCATCCACCAACTTCAACCACACCAAGGACAGCTAACATAACCTGGCTCTTTCAATTTATAGACTCTCAGGTTTGAACAGATCATTGCTATATAACTGCTGCATGTGGGTTAGAATGAACATTTTCACAAACAGCTTTGGCACATGCTTTAGCCTCTAGCTCATGCTCTATCACTCTCCTGTTTAGCTTTATTCTGTCTCTTCTGTCCGTTTTCTGTCGTGCCCAACATTACTACAAAATAGATCCAATATTTTTGTAATAGAGAGACTTTGTCAGACGACATTGTCACAGAGAATTAGACTTTCTATTCCAATCCAGCCGGATAGGGAAGCCAGGAATTAGTATTTAGAAATAACCAGTTTTGGTGCTGGTAATCTCATTATAAGATGTGGATTATGATCAGGTATTTAAATATATATGAGGCTTTTTCAAGGTCACTTTGAAAGTTCTCATAGTCCTTTAAATATATCAAAAACTCTTGATTATTTCATTCATTATTGTGTGCTTACGACAATACCGTTGATAGAGCGAGCAGTACTGATACAGGCAAAGACAGATCTTGAGAATATTTAAAAGTACATGTATGCTTTAATATGGACAGAAGGGAGAATTTTAGCTCTGAGGAAATGGAGTCTTGATTGCTATTGCTCGTTTGTTCTGTTTCATCCGTCATTAACCCTGTTTTCTGCATTGACTGTGAGTCCCACATATATATGTTGTTCAAGTTTACACACTACTCTGCAATACTCATTTTGAAAGCTAGTTGGCGTTTGGTTCTCTCATTTTCTACTTTCCCGTTTTGCTGCATTATCTGATTGTTTGAGGTGACAAAATCTGAGTGTGTTATGTCAACACTAGGGATGTTGAGCAGTCAATGATCATGCATCATGAATTTGTACATTTTAAATCAACTGGATGCACAGTTTGACATGAGAACACTTCAGATCCATGTGCTCCCTCATTGTTGACACGTGAGTCATCATGATACTCTGCAGAGCGGATCCTCCCTTAAGGCCTCCTGCAGGTGCATAAGAAGAAAGAATGTGTCCTGTGACAAAAATCCCCAGCCTTGACCAAGTTTCTGATATTCTCACTCTCACAGCCCTGACCTCAAACAAAACCCTGTGAAATCTGCATGTTTAGTCTTTCTCAGCGTGTGATAGAAGCTTATCTGTGAAACCGGGATTAGCATTGGAGGTTGCAGCAGCGGCGTTATCATGGAGGCAGGTCCTCCTACAGTAGAGCGGGGCAGCTCATCTGTCAGACTTAAAAACATTATCCGACCCAAACGAAATTCTTCTCTTATCAGGGGACACTCCCGCTCTCATTCCTGTCCAAGTAACTTTGCTCTGAAGTCAAACTTAATCTTATCAAGCAGTGTGATGGACAAGGTCTTGTGATGCAGGTTATCTCTCTTTTTATTGCTCATTAGCCACAATAATGTGAGAGCTGCCTCTTTGGCCTGGTTCTTGGCAGGATAATTGATTGTAACTGAGGAGTATGTGTGCTGCAGCCAAAGCTAGCAGATCTGCATTGATGAGTCTGTGACCCGTTGTTCCTGTTGGTGCTCAGCTAAAGCCATGTACAGTCTATGTAGTTCAAACCACGCAGCACAAAAGCTTCCACAATAGAGAGGAACAGAACTGCAAAGTCCCTCAGAGCTTTCTTTAGTATTTCTTTGATTAGGCCTCAGTGGATTCTCGCGCTGCTGCTTACATAAAGTCTTCATCTCACACTGGCCTATTTGAAATGATTACACCAGTTTTGTTCCAGAAAATGCCTCAAGTTTTAAGTGATAAACCTCAGGCTGAGAACCCAATTTTCTCCAGCAAACTCAGAAAGCCACAGGCAGACTTCCACTCCTGCAGCGCCTGCCTTTTAAATTGTGTTTTATTCATTTTTTGTGTGCTTTTCACCAAAATTGCCACACTGAGGGTTACAGAAATAATTTTCAGTGTTTCCTCGGGGGGTGGAAAAAACGCTATACTCACGATTTTTTCCCTCCTTTTTTGTCACGTCGACAACCAGGGGTGAGCACAAAAGGGAGACAAACAGCTCAGTATCAGCCGTGATTTCCTGAATAGCCCAGTGGGAGCGCGGGAAGTCGGGGTGCATGCAGCAGATCGGCGCTGCCCTGAAACAGCTGCCACGCTGTGAGGGAGATGGCTTTTCTCTGCGACAGTCCGACTGTGAGCCACGGGGCCTGCAAATGAAACAGAGGGGAGGAGGGATGCAGCTCTAACGGATTCAAGGCCCCTGATTTCACAAACCGGGCATGTCTGCTGCTGCTGGGGAGGGAGCAGCGATGGATAAACAGACAAAGAGCTGCAGATAATTCTGTTGGAAATACAGCAGAGCCTCCTTCCTGCTGTTTGTGAATTCATCAGACCTCACGCTGGGCCACTAGTGATTCCTAAATATATGCAGCTCATCTGATGGAGATGTGTAAACTGGGTGTAGGGTTATGGATGGCTGTGCAGACAGATTGTTTGCTCTGGGTTCTCTCTGGTCCTGGTGGGTGGGATCTGCCCGCATCATCTTCCACTCTTTTCCACAGGAGCATTATTGAGTTCCCCATCACAATGCTGCTCCTCTTGTCTGGAGCTGCTGTAGCTGCAGAATTGACCTTGCATTTTTTGTGTTTGCAGGCCAGCCCGCCTATTAGGCAGGCAGACGGTGAGGCAGACTGACTCCTCCGCTCAGCCTCTGCTCCTGCAAGACCCTGCTTAACAGGCATCAGGCTTACACACTTAATGCTAGGGAGGGGAGAGCGCGCCGAGCTCTTAGTTCTCATCGCGCCTGACATTGTATCAGGCAGTCAAGGCTGGACCGCTGCAGCCTTATTAGCCCCGTCTGGATCGGCTTTTCCTGGGTCTGACAGTAACGTCCAATGAGAACGGTTCCCCTGGAATTTAATGGAATGGGTAGATGATGATGCACACTTGTCTCCTGCTGATGCGCTTCCTTCTCCCAGAGCTCCTCTCGGCTCTGTGAGGAACAGAGGACGGGGCACAGAGGAGGCGCTTGCAGTAGGTGGAGCTCTTGTGTTGGATTTTGATGTTGGAGCTCCACTCACCTGCTTATGAAGGACACGACAGCTGCCTGCGTGTGTGCGTGTGCGCATGAGTGTGTGTCTACATTTGTGCAAAATGCAAAGATAGCACATAACAAGAGATTTACAAGCCCTCTACGTACACACAAGCCTGCCATATAAACACATAAAACACATCCTCAGTGCGGGGCTAATTGACAGCTCTTGATGGGTGGGACAACACTGCCAACTGCTCCTGTTTACATTAGACCTTATTAGAAATTGTAATGGGACTCTTATGCTTTCAGCTGGTAATGGGTTGTGTATGTGCGTCTTTTATTTACAGCCATGCTACCTTTCTTTCACTGCTCCCTGACACCTCCATACACAGGAACAAACGTCTCCGTGACAGCTCCGCCCTGCTCTGCCTCTTTCCCTCCCTCCTCTCTTTCTCCCTCTCTCTCTTTCTCTCTCTCTCTCTCCCTGTGCTCCGTCTCCTCGCCGCAATCTACCGCAGGCCCTCCATCTCTCCGGCCTGTCAGCGCGCTTTTTCATTTGGCTTGTTGCTACAGGGGGCTCGACGCTGGCAGATTACAACTCGGCAGCCAGTCATTTTCGATTTATCAGAGCCCCCCCCCCCCTTACCTCAGCTGGCCACACTCACCACCCTCGCCGGCATCAATCCAGACACGTAGCAATTCCTCACCCAACGCACCTCCACTCTCCCCTGTTCCCTTCCACCCCCCATATCTTCCTCTTTCGATCAGGGCGGAAAATTTAGCTCACAAGCCCCGAGACAAAGAGGGAAAAAAAAGAAATATTGTGGCAGTGGAAGCATTTAAGTTAGAGAGGCAGCGAGTGCTGTATTATTACTTAGGCCTCTGTCAGTGGTGATGACCCAGGAGAGTGGAGAATATCGATCGCGTGTCACTCAAGGCATTCAGCAGATTGCATTGACAAAGCTTGTCGGGGCCTTTAATAGCAAGGTTAGCAGCCTTGGCCGGGGCCCAGGAGAAAACTCTAACTGTGCCCTATTTCATGGTGGCTTTTAACCATTCCCTGGGTCCACACAGTGGATTGATAACAGTAAGGAAGTAATTTTACTCTCATAATTGCCTTCCTGTGGTTGACATTTGTGGCCCTCAGCGCCTGTAAACGTGCCTTTCCAAGAACAGGAGAAAAGAGCGCTGGCATTGTCTGGCTGCTTTTTGTGGTAGAAAATAGCTTCGCATGAACAAAGATGTGGTCCACTTAACAAAACACGGCTGAGGAGGGGTAAAAAGGGGTGAGAAAAAAAATCAAAAGGGGTGAACAAGTGTGATTTATGAGTTGAAGGAAGTCCATTACTCGCTAGAGGAAGCCCAGACCAAAACACAAACAGAGTGAGGGCATGGCTCGCAAAGAGGGTCACGGAGTAATTCTTCTGCCCTGCCGAGATGGCTGATAGCTGCTGAAAACAGCACACGTCAGAGCCGGAAAAAACCCTCAAGATCTAGATCTGACTGTAATTCTCAACATAAATAAAGGCACTAAACCACCTCAATAGTCTCTCTTTAAGCCAAGTGATGTGGAACTCTGCTGAAATGTAACAGGTCCCCCGTGTGCTGTAATATGCCTTACACACATGTGGGGAAGCGATTTCTACAAGCAGCACAGTCGTCTCTGGATGCCGTCAGGTTTCTTTGCACCATGTAGGACTAAATCATAACGCAGGAACACATTTGATTTATTTTATTTCCACAGCAAAGCCGTGAAACGGGATAAAGAAATCAGTGTTTATTTTCCACGCTCGCAGTTATGAAAGCGTAAGAAAAAGTAAGAGGACAACGTTCTTTCTTGTTTAAAAATCCATCTTTCACTGAACTACTACAACTGTGTGCCCTAGTTACTGCTGCTGCTTCTGTTCAGAGCCTTTTCAAGCTGAAATAACTTTCCAAACTTGTTCCAACTTTTTAAGTGGCATCGCTGAAACAGATTTTTTTTTTCAGCCGCACACTGATGTAGATAGTTGTCTCATAATTGTGGAAAGTTCTTGACAAAGGCCTAGTGTGAGTATTTTTTTTTTTTTTTATTCAGCTTCAGTTGTTGCTGCTCCCAAACCCAACACATAAAATCTAACATGTCCTCTCAGTGTACTGAGGGTCGTGGATAGTTCATTTCACTTAAATGAAACACAGTTGAACTCTTCACTTCTTCTGGAGCTAATGGCAATAAGATCAATCCAGAGTCTTCCCCTCTGTTTCTCAGCAGTAACCTCTCTGTATTAGTGCATGTTCACCTTAATCACAGAGCAGAGACTTTGCTGATGTTGAGCCAAATACTATTTCAAATTATTCTGCGATGTTTTAGCAAGCAAGTCCATTAACCAAAGGCAACTGGACTTATTATTGTATTTTACAACTTCTTTACAGTATGTTGTGATAACGGCTAACTCACTTAGGCTAACTTTAACAAGTTGCTTGCTTATCCTCCTGTTTTCTAGCTAGATAGCATGCTAATTTATTTATCTATTTAAATGAACAGTAGATATTTAAGAACCCCTCAGTGGGTTAACTATGTAATTATGCTACTACTAGCCATAAGGCTAATACTAGAACTTTATAATGTAATCCCCAACAGGCTAGAGCAGATCATAACTGTAGAATATGATAAATTAAGTGAGATATGCAATACTTTATGCTAGCAAAAACGTGGCAACCTCTCGTCTGAAAATATGAGACAATGTGTAAGAGCTAATATCTGCTATTTGTCAAGTGTCCACTTGAGGCTAGCTCCGTAAGTAGCAGAAGTCATCAAGCCAGAGGAAGCTATTTTCATAGAATGATTAAACATGTTTACAGCCTGGTACAAAAGAAATGTCTCCCAGTTTTGCGTACAGCACACTCTTGTTTGTGAATCCTACCAGTACTCATCTACCAAGCAGAGCTAATGTAACCCAGCTTTTAATTTTGTTGATAGACCTTTAAATTTAAACAGACCACTGCAGTATAACTTCTGCATGTGGGTTTGAATGAATATCATCACAAACAGCTTAGATCGCATTTTAGGCCATGCTCTATCACTCTCCTGTTTAACCTTCTTCTATTCTGAAATCCTACATTTTTAGTTTTCATGTTTTTGTGCTTTACTCCCTGAGTGTAAACAGGCACAGTGTTTTTTGAACAGAAAATGGAGAAAATGTTTTCAACAGTTTGTAACTAGCACAAGCACATAAATATTAACTTGCGGGGAAGACCGAAGACTGATGTTGCTAACTCAGATAACATTTACTACTCTCAGAAAACTGATGATAAAACTGAAACAATCCTGCAATTAACCTGTGGTTTTCAGACTGGTCTCCAACCTTTAGGCTATGGATGTTTCGTCAAATTAAATTATTCTCAATACACCAAATCTCATCCCAATTACTTCTTCTTTAACCTACTCTATATCTACATCTTCACATGTTGAAGCATGTGTTGAAGCATATCCTGTCAGAACAGTAACTATCTTGTCACTGTTATTCATATATCAAGTGATTCAACCATGAAGTTTTGAGCATCTCAGTCCAAAATATCTGCGGAAAAAGCAGGAGCTGTAAATTCAATTTTTCAAAGAAAATGTTGGACACAGTTTAGTTTTGTGGCACAATACTTGACTGGTCTCATCTCTGACGCTCACATGTTGTTGGTATGATCCCTCTCCTCTTGTGTTATTCAGCTCCTTGACATGCACTTGATTCATGATATCCAAACAGCAAATGAAGGCAGCACAAACACAACACATCGATAATGTTCAATCTCCAACCTCTCTGCTGCCTGCCTGTCTCCACCGCGCTCATCCCAGCTGCATTTTTACGACCTGTCAGATGATAGGGAGTCAGGTATGCTCTCAATGTGGTTCCAATACAATCTTTATGGACATCATTCTGTCATCTGCGTGTGTTTATGTACTTTTGAAAAAAAGTCCACTGTGTTGTTGCAGAACATGTAAGTTATTTCCTGTCTCTGACATCCTGATTATTTCAGTTACAATCATGATGTTTGGCCGTGTTTTTGTTGCCTTTGGCTTTCTGCTGTCTCCCATTACCAGTCTGTCAGAGCAGCCACAGCAGATGTTTCCGAGCGTACTCCTCACGAAGCGGGCAAACCCAGGCTGCTATTAATACAGTGGGAGCATAGCACTGTCTTGTTTTTATGACTTGATAACAGCAGATGTGAATTTCAGGAAGGCAACTAAATGAGGACGTTTACAGCAGGGGATTAGTGATAACAGCTCCGGCCTCGGGCAGACACCCTGGGTCATCCAAATAGGAAATATATATCCTGCCATCAGATTTTACAGCCCTCTCTAATCCCTGGAATAGCAGCGCAGATGGAGCCAAATGCAGGTAAGGTGAGACACTATCAGTTATGTTGGTTTACAGCTGCATGTAAGGCACAGCCGGGTGCTTGATAGGCAGGGCCGCCTGTGGACTTAATGGTTATATCCACCTGCTGACCAGAGATCAGCTCATGAACATGACCTTCACTTTAACATCCACCCGGTTATTAGATACAGTGACTGGATGAGGAATCACTCCAGATATGCAAACAGTTCACACCACAGAGCGTCGGTATTCACATTTAAAGCCCGGCTCACATTACTGGAGCTTGAAATATTAACCCTTGTAAAAAATAATGCTGTATCAGACACATGGGAAACTCTCCAGATAATCACTCTGATCCTAAACATACACACACGATAGAGACCTGATTCTGCAGCAATCACTACAGATAATAAGTGATACTTTAAGGTGCCGTGAGGACAGAAAAGCAGTGAGCTGAGTTGGTCCTGTTCAGGTAATATTCAAGGAATATGGAACTGGCTAAAGCACCTGTTAGATTTCTGTTGGCATTTCACCAAGTTCATCTGGCCGTCACTTTCCTCTGACATCATGCTGAGGGTATGAAGCTCAAATGGTCTTGTGTCCTTGCTGGGTCCCAGGCTGTGAGTCAAGTTGGTTCAGGCTAACTGATGATTCATCATCATGTCCTTGCTTTTGTATTGATGAGCAACTGAAATGACAAAAAAAAAAGAAGCACACATCAATGAAAGGAAATTTAGTATCATCAAAGTGGGAAAGATTTTGGAAAAACAATCATCTACAATCAGACTGTAGCCAATGTGAGAATCATGGTGGTTTTAAGATATTTCTGTTAATTCGGAGGTATGTTAAAGAAAATTTCAGTATTCAGTAGTGTTAGAGAATACAATACATGAAAATTCATTTTTGTAGTTATTTTAGTGTTTCGATGCAAGACTATGGTGGGAGCTATCATCCACTGTTTAGTTTTGGCTAACACCCCAAAATGGGTAACACTTTATATCAACACGCACATTCAATAGACCAAAATAGCTTGTTTGTAATTGCTAATTCCATCATTCATAAAGTTTAAATAAAGGGTTAGTTAACCCATTAAAGAAGATCAGATTCATCAGTGATAAAACATTCATAATTGTGTTTGCACATGGTTAAAAAAATGAGTATAAATGTATGGACAATGCTTTACAGTTGATGAAATATGTATAAGTTAATACTAAACAAATGCTTAACTAATGTTCAAAAGTGTGTGGTTAATACAACGAGTTACCACGGTATTCTCTGTAATTGTAAACAGGCAACAAAGCTTTGTTTTGAAGCATTTCCTACAGCGACATTACAATCCTCTTATTCCACAACATATACATGAGCTGTTTTTTGCAGCTTTCTCTCGTCTCTCATTGCGAGAACTAAACACGATCGTGGCTGTAGGTTGTGTGAGTACAAACATGTCATGTTCATGTCATCGTGTGTGTAGATATGAGTTCTTGTGCTTTCTTTAGATGCATGTTTTTTACAGACTTTGGCTGCAATATTCTTTTTTTGAAGGACAATAAAGGTATTTTATAGTCACACTGAGACTTTGTTGCTGAAGAGCTACAAATATCCACATGAAACCCCTAGTCCTTAAAATGAAGCCTTTGCAGAAGTGCTAAAAATTGTAGTTCTTATAGAGTATGAGAGGCTGGTACAGAAACACTGAGAACTGCAAACACACCAAGCCAGAAAAGATTGTATGAACAGTAGATAAAAACATAGTTATACAACAGTTTTGGTCTGAATAGCTAATCTCTTTACAAACTGAACTGGAACTTAACAGTTTTATCCCTCCAACTTGACTGGAAGGAAGGCACCCTGTAGCTGACTTTCTCCATGTCTCATTGGAGGTAAGTTTGAGTTTGGTGGTTCCAATATGGAATCCAATGACCATAGTCTTGAAAACTCTACATCTGAAACAAATGGGTGCTGTCACATACTCTACTTACATATATTATTCAGTCTGTAGCTCAAATGGGTCTGTGTCTTTGGTTGACCTGGAAACAGGTTAAATTGAATGTTATCAGTGTTACATATCAGAATGAGACAACAGTTGATTATGCCAGTTGGAAACTTACGAAACACTAATATTCAAAATTGTCTTGTGCTATCAAATAAGCTAGCACTGGATTAGTTTTGAGTTGAAATGTGACACAGTGTGCCTCCTTATGTTTATTACCTGATGTCTTTTCAGTAGATCATTTATAGAATTGAGGGTATTATAAACAGATACCCTTGGCAGTGAATATCATATCATCATTCCAGATTCCAACCTGTAGAGAAACATGGCCAGGTTGTTAATAAAGTGACCAGCATGTTGGCTAAAATTAACCTCAGGAGCTGGAACATTTATTGACACAGGAACACCATCAGACTTCTCTCTCACCAACTAATAAAGGACAAGACAAGCATCTGGCTGTGGTATCCCAAATCAAGAATTAACTAATTTAAAAAACACTTAATTTTGGTATGTTTTCAAGCTTTTCATGAAGTCCAATATTTCATTTTCCTTGTAAACTTGTGCTCAAAATCTGCCTGCAAGAAATCAGATCAGATTCCCTCCCCAACTATCTGCATGGATAAATTCATCAGCTGTATCCTGCTGCTCTAATTTTAAGCCCTTGGTGGTTAATTTGAGTATCAGATGAAACAGTTTCTTGGATTAAGAGATCACACGAGCCAGCGTTTCCTCTTTAAATAAGAAGGAATTTATATAAATCAATAGCTTCTGCCTGTTTTATTTGCAAAGATATATGTATTAATATGAGTTAAATTAAATCACACATCCCTAAGAGCTATTCCAGTGGAAATTAGTCGTGTGATAACATGTTTACTGGAGGACTTTCTCTCCTAAGTAGTTTAGTTGGATCTTTTTTTAATTAACCTCAATTAGCTTTGAGATTTCCAGCTTTATTTTCCACGTTACCTCCCCACTTGTAGTTCTTCCACACCTCAGGCTCACACGTTACGACACAGCTTTGACCTATTTAGGCTGGCTCTCTTAAATAGCCACAGCTGGCTCACACACATTCTCTCAATGTTTGCACCTTCTCCCTCCTTTTCAGAGGGTATAGTTTCACGTTTTCCTTTTTTTGGATTATGTCACGGTGAGCACTCTGCTGCTATTCCTGTAACATAAAAAAGCCGCCTTTCCCTAAACTAGAAGCGTTTGTCTATCATATTACCACCACACATGAGCCGCACACAAGGCTTGACCCAGTGTTAAGTGTCTGTGCTAAATTTCATTGCCTCCATCTACTGGAAGGCCTGCCAATATACTGGCAGTGAATTCCTGGAGGAAAATAAATGGCAATAAAAGAGAGAAATGATAGCCCCTGCAAGCCGATAGGAGAGGGCTTTTTCTCGCCGTCTTTTTTTCCTTCCATACCGCTCTTTATTGAGGCTGTCCAGCCCGGGGAGTCGTGATTTGGCACACTGGCTGTGGCTTTAGTTGGATGGCTCCCTGAAAGGCAGTATTGAAGTAACGACTCAGAGGCACAGATTGAAGAGCTGGGGAATCATGTAATTAATTGCACGCAAATTTCTTTGATGAGTAGTTTATGTGGTGATGAGCACTCAACTGGGCAGCTCCAAGGGTCGTCCCAAGCCCCCTCCTCCCTCTGTTTCCCAATGCATTCTGGGTGGAGGGCTTCCTAGTTTGTGGGGGTTTTTTTCAGCTGAACATGGGAAATATTATAGCTCATGGAATCAGGGGTGTGTAAAGTGGGCAGGAAGGTTATTTTACTGCCACGCTGGGCTACTATAACAAGATGTTCCGATATGATCTGAGAGAGTACAGGTCTCCTGCTGCTCTTATATTTTCCCCCACCCACTCAACACCACTCACTTTTTCTCCACCTGCTCAGTTCATTATTAAATCTGGGAATTGTCCCCATAACTCAATCCGCCCGACTACAGCATTATATGACCATTTGTGAAGAGGGAGAAAGGTGATTGCAACGTAGGGCCGAGGATGGATGTTAAAAGCATATTGATTTGTCTGTAATGTCGTCATAGATCAGAGATTTATGGCGATATATAAATGCAGCCACAATCTAGGGTAGCCTCCAGCCTGCGGTGGAGGAAATGGAGTCTTGAGGATGACTGATGAGATCAAGACAGTGCTCTCAACTACGTTTACCTCCTCACCACATCCCCCAGAGTCTGCATTTCCCTCCACTCTTCCTCCAAGTCCTCTCAGGATGCTCTCCCCCCCGAGGCGGCTGTGACTGGTCCTCAGTGGCTTAATCTCTTTGCTTTGGCTTCACATTCCTGCACAGAGGCAAGAAAAGCCTCCTCTGAGGCTAGAGATTGGTCAGAGTTCGTGCTGATCTCCCCCCTGCTTGTAAAATGATGTCTGTCAAGGTCGCCAGAGATGGCCTCCAGTCAATAACACTAAAAGACTGAACGGAAATAAAGCCTCTCCATGAGAACATACCTGAGGACTAATACAAAACAGTTGTATTGGCTAAATGTGAGTGACATCATAACCACAGGGAAACATCAGGCTTCAGGATAAACACGCCACATATTTCTGAAGCGTCACTGGGGACACAGTGGTGAGAGAAAACACGGCATCCGTGCTTCAGCGACAAAGATAAAAAGAGGTATTTTCACGCTGTACGCCCATGACTTCCTCACAAAACACAGAGTTCTAACAGTAAACAAATCTGGGGCAATGGAGGCCAAGCGCTGATGCTTAGTGACAGGCTGTGAGCGAGGGTGGCAAAGGGGGTTATGGGTGACGAGGAGAGCCAGGCAGGGCCCCTGTCCGTGGCGGTTAAAGCAGCAGGGCCTCGGAGTGAGCACAGGGTCAGAGCGCGGCCACGCTGGTGGGCTCGCCCACACACTCACTGTCAGACAGATGACGCAAGGCTCTTTGTCGCCTCCACACAGGCCCTGACAAACCCTCAGCTCGTATATTTTTTATGCAACAGTCTCCACAGATAAAACCTTCTGTGAGTTAAACAGGCCCAGCACTTTCCAAATGCTGTTGTCGAGGAGCCCGAGGTGTTTTTTTCTCGATGGGCTCACTGTGAGACTGATGTGATGTACAGGCTGATACAGACATAATTAGCTATGCTTAATGTGCTCTAATGTTTAGCTACAACGTCTCCTAAGGCAGTACTAGAGTGTCTGTATAAAGTCGACAGAAATTCTTCAAGTTGTTCATTTTAACTGCTGAGTCGTGAAGCACCCCGGCTCTTTAATAGCCCCGGTATATAGACCTGTGAAGGCAGCATAAAGGAGATATTCAAAGTGTAGTCAGTGGAAACCAAGGGGATCCGACAGTGCCGCAGGAAATAGACAATTTATTATCAGCAACATAGCCTAGGTAGTGGATTATCTATAAAACTTTCATGGTCCTCCCTCAGTGGCAAGCAGCCATAAAACTTCCCAAATGAGGGACTTGTTAATTTACTTGTTAAAGCAAATTAAAAATTTATAAGCGCTTTTAGGTAAATGAGATCCTCTTTCATTGCTGCCCTAGTGGGATTCACTCTGCCAGATCCAGAGAGGACAGGTTAGCTGTTCTGAAAGCCGCAGAAGAACAATAAAAGCCGTTAAATTGTTCCAGGTTTTATTACAGCCCAGCTCCGCAGCTGCTGTTGTGCGTAACTAAGGGAAACCAGGAGCCGATGGCGATCCCTCTGAGGCCAGTACAGAAAACTGAGCCCAGCTCTCTCCATGTCCTTTCTTTTTTTTTTTTTTTCTTTGTGGGATGAGGGTTGGGGGTTGGGGGTGGCTTGGCTGGAGCAGGCTGTGTTGTGTATGACTCTGTTTAAAAAGGCCTTTGTGGTTACAAATGTTAGCAGGCCTACTTTTGTGCTTGATTGCATTGAGTCTGTAGTGTGGCCCTTGAGGATAGGTCAATACACTTGTAAAATTCCACTATGGCAACGGTGAGCACTTTTCAGTAAGTGAGGAAATAATTGACTCCACATGTTCAAGACAATGTTGCAGGAGCAGCTGTAGCACACTTTTCAGGAGAACAACTAGGTGCCTCATAATGTTACTCTTAAAGGGCTTCCTGTAAGCTCCAAACTGTTTTTGAGTGCTGAAATTAAACATTCTCAACGCACCTTCCCTTGACTGTTTTTGCACAATTCACTTAATTAACACAGTAATATGAAGTTATCTCATTTTGCTGTTTTTTGCATTTTAACCTGAAGAAACACAGGCAGAGAAAGTTGAGAGTCTGATTGGGCGAGTTTTTACTCTGTTCATCTCTTTTCCTCTTTTATTGTTGCTGGCAACTCGTCTGCTGTTGACCACTAACAAAAAGTTTTGTTCTTTCCAAACGTGTTTGAAGTAATCTATCAATGTAAACAAAACAATCTCAGGGTTATTAAACCGTTTAGAATAGTAACAGAAAATAACAGTTTTTGCCACAGTGTCAACAGGCAAAAGTGAAAAGGCCCTGGCCCTTTAATGGGGATTGATTTGTTATGATATGAGTTAAGGTTTTCTTTAAATTGTTAGAATAAAAGACGCTTTTGTGGTGCATTGACTAACCAAGTAGTTGGATGCAACTAATACAATTTAAGGGAACAGTTATAAATTTCTAGCTAATGCTAATAAAGGCTTATAGTGTAGTTTGGTTGTTTTGCAGTGGCAGCATTTGTGGAGCTTTTAAAACTTTTAAAAGCTTTGTTAGCATTTAGCTCCTTCTTACCTCCTCAATATTAATAGCTAGGAAGAAGCTTTACACGAGCACAAATTGGGGTTTTTTCGGTTACATTTGCAGTTATTAAAGCATATTGTTAATGTCGTGGGTTTTGATGAACTACATGATGCTATGACAACCAAACCCTGAATCCTCCTAAAAACCAACTTTTGTCACAATGTACGACTTTAATGATATCCACTCTTGAAGTTCATGAGGGCTTTGAATGGCACAAAATTGACAAATATTGTTGCACAACAAGTCGTGTAAAAGCAAGGGCCATGAAATAATTAGAAACAAAGAGTCTTCTTTTTCTGTTTGACATATTCAATTAAGAGACAATTTGAAAACTGACAAGGGCTTTAGGGTTTTATTATGCTATGGCCACAGCACAGCAAACACGCAATATTGTCTTTTATCATGTGAATGTCATCACTTCATGTTCAAGCCTAAATTGCACTCATGGCTACTTCATCACTTCGTTGGAATCTGCGCCTGCTAACACCCCCCTCTCCTTACCTGTTCATCCCCTGCTGCTACCAACTACAACACCCAAATGAAAAGCATTCCTCATTGATTTTTCCTCTTTAATGAATTTCCTCGTGTTGTTACTGTGGGCCTTTGGTTGCTTTGGTAGACATCAAGATAAGTATTTGTGAGGCATACATGACATTCAATAACACCTTTGGTATTTCATGTGGCAGCTCCAATAATGCTGCTGTAAAGATGTTTGTTTACTCCTAACCTTCAAAAGAATGACTGAGAGGCACGCTCTTTCAACTCTTCCCTCTAACATGCTGTGACTCTTTGAAAACCAAGAACGTGGAGTGTGTTGGAGTAAGTGTTTGGCTTTTTATATGAACATGGCTTTACGTTGAATGATGAAGCCATCAACAGCTCACACAGTCCTCTGTTGTATTTTTAGAGGGATAATTCATACCTCTGAGTATTTGCACTTTCAGCGTGGAAAAAGAACATTGTGCCATTACCATTTCTGACCTCTAACTCAGGCACATTGTGGTCAAATAGTACTAGTGAATCAAACATAATTTATAAGAGCAAAAATAGTCCTGTAAATTTTTTTTCTTATATACATTTGCTGTGATGAAAATGTATGTGAATCATTTGTCATTTGTGTTTGACTCAGTGCAGGTCATGTTGTGTCCATTATATCTGAGCAGAGATAGATTAATGGTTATGACATTGTAATACAAGACAGGCTATTGAATTGTAGCAATGTACTAGGAAACATATGTCTTCCCTCGTTGTGCAATATATGAGTCAAATAAAACCCATAAATACACACGCATAGACTTGCGCAACAATAAAATAGGAGAGGACGGGTAAAGGACACAAACTTTACATACATACATATTTGAATCATCCATTTGTGACTGAAGAAATAACATACATTTGTTAATTTACAATAATTAAGTTTTATGGGAGGAAATCAAAGTAAATCAAAGTATTGGCGGAATAAAGTTGTAGAATCAAAAAGTAAAAGGTGTACATTTACAGGATTATAATTACAATGAATGACAATGTTTTCAATGGTCAGCTTTTATTTTGAAGGTGAGCATCAGAAGAGCAATTAGCAGCTTATATTGCAAAGAGGACAGAAATGTGGTGCATGTTGTGAGTTTTTCTTAGTATCTGTTCATGAGTAACTGTGTTATCTTTCATTGGGCTCATCAGGAATGAGATGTTGTCAGGACTCTGATGAGACTATAGCCGAAAAAGCAGACTTTAAGCAAGGTTAAGCCATCATGTGTCCTTTCTAGATGAGTATAGCCCTAGCAGATTATTCACGTTTTGGAGGCAGCTGGTTTGTTAGAGCCCAATATGTAACAATGACCTGAAATGTACTAAAAAGAAAGAAAAGTAAACCCAAACTGTAATGCTACCACTTGTGGTGACATCATGAAATGTTTCTTCATGTATAGATCAACCAAAGTCAGAACTCACGACTCATTTATCAAAAGATTTCAAGTACAGTCTTGCAAATTTAAGATTTTAATTTCATGAATGTGTGAACTTTCTCCAGTAATTTGCTGCTTTCTTTCCCTGCAATTATCATTTTAATGTCTTTATGGTTCCATTCCTCCAAAATCTTCAGTAATATCAAAAACATAATGATTAAAAGAATCACATTGCTTAAGTTATTTGAGTATTTTCAAACAAAGTGGTTAACATAAATTTAAAACCTCAAAGGAACTGGAATAATAAGTACATTGAAAAAATACAAAGATACAGCACACTAGTCAGAAAATATACTTTCTCTTTATTTTTCCTTCTCTAAGTAGACATAATCATTTGTTGTGACTGGTAATTGCAAGCTGCCCATTATTTATGTATATAAAAACAAAGCAATTAATTTGCAACTACAAATGCAGTCACATAGACTTTCCCTATTTGCTTACACCATTATACTGGTCTGAACTCGTTGCATGTTGAACAAACTTGAATGAGTTCACAATGCACTTAGCTTATAACTCGGTTTGTGTCACATTCACAGAGAAGTCACATGTGTGTTCCTTTTAAAATAAATGGATAAATAAATAAAAGCAAGGATTAAAACAGTTTTCAACCCGTCTTGCTTCCAGAGCTAGCAGAACATTTTATTAAACACATTTCTCTCGGCTCTTAGCAGCACTTGAAACTCAAAACCCTGACACTGACACTTGAAAACGGTTTAAGGGGATGTTTGGTTGTCATCATTGGCCTAACAAAAAAAAAACACGACAAATTAACAGTTTGAGCAGTCGCTGTCAACTTGCCTGCTCCTTTTTTTTTTCTCTATTAAATGATTTATAAGATATGTAAAATGATTTCTTATTTGCGGGCTGATCTGTTTCATGCTGAGGTTTGGGCTGCACTCTTCCAAAGCGTCACGCTGACTACTGATTGAAAACAGTTGTTGATTCTCCACTTCAGTAAATTCTGACTGGTGAGAGACGAGAGAAAGAGAGAGAGAGAGAGAAAAAAGTTTATCCCCTAACACAGAACAGATTGCAGGAAAACAAGACCTCGCTGTGTGGGAATTAATGGCAGATGCACTTACTACTAGTTTAAATGTTTCATTAGATGCTAATGTCTTGCTGTGTCTTTAATTGTTGTGAAATTAGCCTCTGGAATATTAAAACCATCTGTTTGTTATCTTCCTGCAGGGCCACTTCTTTCCCAGTCTGTGCAGATATAGTGAGGTTGTTAAATAAATGTATCAGTATGCCTCAACCTGCCTCTTAATTAATGCCTTTATGCTAGTGCTTCACTACAGAGCACCATGCAGTTGGAGGCCCCTTTACACACACATGCTTCATCTGTCGAGCACAGTTACTGACCATATTCTCACACTAGTGTCAGGCTCAGGGTGGGAAGCTCAAACAATGTTATAAAACCGCTTATTATGGGTCTGCAATCATGAAAAAAACAAGGAACATCTTGTTACTTTCAGTCTGTCTCTGATTGGTACAGAGTAAAAAAGACATCAGGCCAAGTTTTAATCAAAAACAACACTTCTTGGAGGGCACAGGTTCAGAGCCTCTTCCTGAAGTCAGACATAATTAAAACCACCAGCTTCGGAAATGTTTCAAGATGGCTTCCACATTTTAAAATTGGACACATACAGTACTGATTTGGAAATAGATGAAGTTTTCCTTGACTGTATAATTAAAATAGTGAATCATGTACGCATCAGTGTTGTTTTACAGTAGATGTGTAAAGACTTAGGAATACTATTTCAAATGGTGCAATAAAGGCCTGTGTCCACTAGTAGAAATTTCTGTCACTGGCTTTGTTTCCATACTAAACACATAAAGATGAACATGTTCAGTGCTGAACATCTTCTGTCTTCATTTTATTGCTCTCTCAACAACCAGTCAAAATCAATAAGAGACCCACCTTCCAATATCACCTTTGTCAACATCAGCGGTGAAGGAGAAAATAATCAAACACATATTGTTGTGGCAACGATTTGCCAGTCCGAGCTGCTGTGAGCACCAGGACATGAATCCTTCCGATTTGTTTCTAGAATTGTCAAGAATAGAGGCAAATATCTAGTATACAGAGCAGTTACAACAAAGAAACCTGTTAAAAAGAGAGAGAGCAACAAGACAACTCTGGTACCTGGGCAATAAGCCCTCATGAGGTTTGGGGAAGTAAAACCTTGTTTTAGCTTCTGCGTTTACTCTACACCATTGTGGCCAACTGTACTCCACCATAAGGCACGAGAGGCATGGTTGTAAAATTGCCTGTTACCGGCCACGTTGCCTCCCTTTTTTAGCATATTTTGTTTAAGGCTGCACAACATTAGGAAAAAATGACAATGTGATATTTTATTTTAATATATTTTTATCCAACGTCTTGCAATATTTTAGTTTACTGCTTCACTTTGTTTGGCTGAATTACTGTATGTCTAACTTTCCCTGAAATAGACTCCCATACAAAGCTGAAAGCACAGATCTATAACCCTGAAAGTGTTAAACAAAGCACCTCATGTGATGCTAACTATAAGCAAACTGTCAGATTGTCCAAATCCCTGCTATGCCCAGCTCACATTCACTGCTTCCTCTGCTTCAGTGGCTTGACTACTGATGCTGCACGTCACTCTGCCCGACCCTGATAACAGCAGGTGAGATGACAAAGTGAGTAGGTGCTCTAAATGCAAGTTATTGCATGCAATGTGTTAAATCATAAAGTGATTCCTATTCATATCTAATTGCATTGTGATTGGTTCTCGACAGGCTACATAAACTTTTACAAGGAGGGTCAGAGGGGAGGCTTCTGAGGACATGTAATGCAGCTCTGATGTGTGGGAATTCCATAAATGGGAGCACAGAACATACAATCACAGGGCCTACTGTCCAGTTAGTTTTAACCTGTAGTTACATTTTATGGTGGTGCATGTTGGGCTACGTGCACATGGTTCTGTATCAGCAGAGAACACTTGCACAGCACTCTGTCACTTGACACAGGTCCCTAGATGTTTAGTCTTCATGTTTACTGACATATTCTACCACTAATAATGCGTTTTAATATGAAGTCCCCTGAAGTAATGTTGAAAAAAGTTTTATGTCTAGATGTTTACAGACATCAATATTAATGACATAATGAAATCTCAGTAGCTAAAATAGTCAATCACCACCATGCTAACACTACTGTTGAATGGTGCCATATAGTCAAGAGAATTGGCATAAAGTCTTATTCACCAAATAAGCTAGCACTTTTTTAATTTAGATTTTAACAGATAGTAAGTTCTTGTTGTGTTACTTTAACTTGAATATTTCTCTTTGTCCCTTTCAAATTACACAACTCAATATATTTTCATTTGCTCATAATGCAAGATGGTTGAAATGACCACTTTGTTGATACAGTTTGGGAGTCGTGAATCCAGCACATTATGACTCTCCCAGCACTTGTGATCAGACCTGAGCTGTATATGTAGGGGATTATAGCCGCAGTGTGAATATGTTGAATGATGTTCATTAAAGGAGGTTTAAGACTGAAGCTGAGTTTAACAGGCTATAAAGATATATAGAACGACTTACAGGCTGTAATAAGCAGGAGTGATCAGATCAGCATTGATGTGGAAGAGGTCACAGAGCCTGCCCACACACACACACACGAGCCTCACTTTTAGATTTATTACCAGACAGCAGGTCATTAAATTTCAACTTCACTTTTTGATGGCATTGACCACCAGTAGTCCCTCCATTTGCTCAAGTCATCTATTAATCACACCATAAAAAGAAATGAATCCATCATCTGAGCCTCAGAAAGGAGAGCGCGGATAAAAAAAAAACACAATTCACAGAAGTAATTTAAAGGAGCTCAGGGGGAAATTAAAGGGAACAAGCTGAGGGGTACGTTTTCAAATAGCTGTGTAATCAGGTCCTGAGCTATGTAATAGCCCTGAAAGATGAGCTGCTCTTTATTGGAAGGCCTTTTTTAGACGTGTTCTTCAGACATTACACACTGTTCAATTTGAGCAAGATTTCTGATTTCATGCTTTACTTTCTTTCCGATAAGATAAGATAAGATAAACCTTTATTAGTCCCACAGGGGGAAATTCCCTGATACAGATGTTGTGATTATGTAGTGTTATCATTGCAGAGTCACTTTAATTCCACTTTGATTAATAAAAGACACATCTACATCTCCACTACACTTAGTGGATTACCTTAAAATCCAGAGTATAAACCCTGATTTTTTGGGGAGGTTCTGAGAGGGGGAAGATTGTAACTGTGTGCCTGCATTTGGCAACATGCAGATGTGTTGCTCTTCTTTACACAGTCAGTTCTTGCCCCCTGCCAGCTGCATGTACCATCGACAGTGTAAAGAGTACTCCAACATTCTTCTTAAGCACAAATACAGTTACTCTGATCAAATGTAGCAAAGTAGAAGTAGAACTCCTTCTACCTACGTCAGTGAAAATGAAAAGTTGAAAAGGATGTCAGTCAGATCTGGGCCCCAAATGCAGTCAGAACATCTTTCCCTGTCCTGATAGTAAAAGTCTGACCAATAGGAGAACATTAATGTGAGAACAACACAGCTTAAGGTTGAAGCTCCTGAATATTGCAGTTTCCTCCTTGATTTTATTTTGACCTTTGTAGACGCTCCCTTCATCAAGTCACCACCTGTTATGAGCTCAAAGAGTTCACTATGAAGTGTCTGGATTGCAGGACGGCTTGCTACCATCAGAATCAGGTCGAGGCTCACATTTGGCTGACAGTGGTATATTTCTCTGAGCAGGACCAACCTGTGAAAGGATGTGTCGGGATTTCAGCCTGAGCAGCGTGTTCTTCATTTGTTCACTGCACCAGAGATGTCAGCCAATCAGCTGCAGGCACACTGTTGATGGTCAACCATTTCTGATTTTTACTGTTCTGAGTAAATGATGCAGTGTGGTATGTGGTAAAGTAAATAATTGTTACAAAAAAATCCTTTTGTACAAGTAAAAGTGCTAGTAAAACAGAATTAGGGGTGGGTAAATACCAACACTGTTAACCTGAGAGGTTACAGGGAAATAAAGAACAGATAAGTTTACAACACACATTATTGATATAAAAAGTAAATACTACTGCTTCACAAAATGAGAGAAACTTCTGAAATGATTCTCTAAATGCATGTTCTGGAGTTTGTATGCACTTTACCCACTGACATAAAGTATTCAAGGCTGAAGTGCTATGAAAAACATTAATCACATAGTGAAGTGGCTTCTGTTTATCTTTCTTTTGAATGAACTGCAAGAGGAAGCTTCAAAGATTGTCTAATGCATGTGGAGTGGTGCAACCCCTCACTCTGATGCTGTTTCTAAAACCTAACAGTGAATTGATTTAAAGACAGCATGATTAGTTAAAGATGCTTAAAGGTTCAAGTTCTGTTCTAATGTTGAGCTGTAATTCTGCACCTTTGTATACAACTCAGAAAGAGTTAATAATTAAACTATTTTATTTTGCATTTCAGTTTATTAGAACAGAAAAAATCTAGAACTCTTAGGGTTATTACTTTTATTTTAAACTTAAAGGCAGGGTAACTGTGCTGTATTTATTTTTTAGAAATAAAAGTCTTTGTCCAAAAGGATCTGTCATGGTGTTAATTGAAATTTTTATTTTTATTTTAAGGGAGCACACATACTGGTATTGACCTTAAAAAAAAAAAAAAAAAAAAAAGTGGATAGCTCTGGTAAAAAAAAAACTACTCAAAAGTACACAACTTAATTCCCATAACTTGACTTTCTACCTCTTTGCCAAGACTCATTCTGCTCCCATCTGCTTGTTGCTGTATGTCAACGCTGGAGAATCTTTTCAATCAATATATCACTTAGCAAGACTTGTCTTCTCTGTCGTCTATCGCTGCTGCTTTCAAAGTGTGATAATGACCTAATGAGAGAGAAAAGTGTCAGAAAGGAATGCTGTTAGACTGCTACCCATCATGCTTTGTGGATTCATTAAGTAACTTGCTTCCTGGAATACCATCTTCTGGTCGCACTGAAAAAAAAAACCTCCTTCTGCATTTCACACTGGTATATTTGATGCAGCTTACCCTTTTGGTGGAATAAAAAGATATTTGAAGTGTGTCTTCTGCACCATATTTCTGGGTGTATTTTTATTAAAATCTCACCAAATATGAGTTTGGTTTTGGTGTGGGAATATGTGATTCAGGAGTCAGCAGCTGCCTTCACTGAAGTTTTTGTGTGTGTGTGTGTGTGTGTGTGTGTGTGGTGTGTGTGTGTGTGCACATTCATAAATGCATGAGTTTGCTGGCGTGCACTGCCCGGTGTGTTCAGCAGGGACACAGTCTGGTTAATAAATATTATAGGTCAACATGTTTTTGATGAAGGAGCCGCAGACCGGGGCGTAAACATCGTCCCTGGCCTTTTCTTCAAGGATCAGCTCACAGAGCAGGGTGGAAGAGATATTATTCCCTTTTCCGCTCTAAAAATATGTAAACTCCCTTCAGACAAACTGGCATTTACAAGAGAAAAGGGGGAAATGTGCCCTGGTTTTTGTGGGAATAGAATGTGTTGGAGGTAATTAGTGCTATCACAGCACAGGGCATTGGTATGCATGTGTGTGTATGTGTGTGTGTGTGTGCCTGTATCTGTGTGTGTGCCCACATTTGGTCCTCATGTGCTCTACACAGCCCTCATTTCGGCACACACAGACACACACTGGTGAGTGGAACAGGCCCATCGGGCATTCCCAGAGCTCAAACTCTCTTATCATGTTCAGCACTGTAGCAAATCCACCCGCCTTCCACCCATCGTGCAATTCTCCCAAGGAATAGGATTCCTTTCACACCGCTAATGGCTACAGAAAAGGGAACATTTTCATTTTAATTACCCGCTCAACTCGAGGGTTCTCTCAGTATCCCCCTAACCTGTGGCCTTTCATCGCTGGAAATAATGGCCAGCACCTGAAAGAGGAGGACTAAAACATATACTGTATTCATGTCCCCTCGCTCCAGAGTCAAAGAGGAGAGCCAACATCTTCGAGTCCAACTCCTTTGTGTGTGCAGCTCTGTGCTTTGCTCCCCTGTTAGGTGGCAAAGCGGGCGTCGTATTCTCAGTCCCGTAAAGCAGCATTTCATGTGCTTTGAAATGAAACCTGCAGCGTTTGTCTGGTCTGGAAGTAGCAGCATGGGAGCCTCAGACGACATCAATCGCAGACTTGGATGGGGAGTACAGACCCCACCTCCCTCCCTCCACTCAGCTCAGCACTCCCAAGAGTCTTTTATTGTTCCCCACATTTTGAAGGGCCTCAGACGCGCGCAGATTGGCACGTCGTCCGCTTTATTCTTGTCATTTTGCTGCATCTCGAACAGAGCGTCTAGAGGATGACACTTGCTGAGCTCCTGCTGCCTCGGCATGTGGTGTCTGCTTGGAAAGGATAGCGGCTCCATTTGAAGGTTCTGGAGAGGTCTTTGTCCCTGTTCTCTGTATCGTGGGCTGAGAGGAGTCTCATACTGCGAGATCAGATGGCGTCTATCATTGGCAAACGCACTGATGGCCGCCGAATGGGCTCAGAAACATGACAGATTTACAGAGACAGCGCCGCAGCTCCTGCCAGTTCTCACATATTCATGAAGTGATTTCTGTGGGATGCCTTCCCGAGTCAGAGTTATCCGTGTAAAGCTCCAAACTGCAGTGTTAACACTTCTGCTTCATGTTGTTAACCTTTGGTCTGCTTGTGTTTTGTGTTTGGCAGCTGAAGCCGGGCCAGAACAACTGTAAGGACAGCGACAGCGAGAGTGTGAGCGGAGGATCCAAGCCGTCCATCAGGAGCAGCTCCAGAGACAGACTGACAGATGTGAGTACATGAAAAAACACATTTCTGTTCAGACGCAGACTGTCAAGCTTCATTTCAACACGTCGAAAACTATAACAACTCTCAAAAAAACTGTCACACTTCCACTCCAAAGTCATAAATCGATCACGCACATTGGATCAGCAATTTGTATAAAGACCTTCACTGAATTAATGAAACATGACATTTGGCAGAAGTTTGAACAAAGCATGAATCCAGTTGTTTGTTGAAAACTCAATGATTTATCTGTTTTGAAAAGTCTCACTGACTTGGAAAAACTAACTTCATAAACACTTAGAGGGTCCTTGTGAAGTTTTACATACGTCCATATATTTACAATCTGAGATCCTCACTATGAAGAAATTTTTCTTTTCAGAGCTTTAACTCAATTTAGTTACTGGGATTTTTGCCATAACTTGATAAAACAGCTTGAGAGATCCTGTCAGAGCTCAGGTCTGAGGGTGCCAGCGCTCACCCAAAGTTTTCTGCTTCATCATGTCCTGTCCTCTGAAACCAAAAGCATACAACACTGAAAGTACAACAGAGGGACTAAGATTTGATCCAACAACCAGCTCACTAAGATATGCACTTTATTCTTTATTAAACATTCACAAGCTGAATTTTGTTAAGTTTATAATCAGACATCTCTGCACTGACATTTTAAAGAAAGAAGTCTCCTTTTCCCGCCTCTGCTGATGGAGCTTCCTCTTCTATCTTGAGGATATGACTTTATTCTTAAAAATCCCCAATTAGCATCAACCTTCATGTAGTTCTAATGCCCCATTTTCTACAACATGGCAATCAGTGGTCAAAAACTGCACAAGCAAGATGGAGTCAATCAAAAATCATGAGAGAAGTGAAAGCTTTTTTTGTTATTTCATTCACAATGAGCAGACTAGAGAAATGATTCACATTGGCAAATAAAGGGAGAATGTCATGTTCAGGTAAGTCATACTTTTGTTTTTGTTTTTTTTTACTATGACTCTGTTCAGTTAAAGCCCTCTTCAGTCTGCTCTTCCCTAAATGTCAGGCCCCACCCCACTAAATATAACCTTGAATGAGTTCTCCATTCTACAGATGCTCTGAACCTTTATACTGAAATTGTGTTTCACAAGTTTTCATTTGTTGCATGTAGAGAGCTGGACATCTTTGCATCAGGCAAGCTTCACGTTAACTACACTTTCCACGTAACTGAAAGCCAAACAGCTCATAACTGTGTGTAAAGAATGGGTTTGTTGAATTAGAATATTTTCCTTTAGCTTGTTCTGTTCCAGTTTCATACTTCTGCGTGGCCTTGCAGCCACTATATCTCACACAGACAAAAGGTAAGTTCTTCATGCCAAGTTATTCACTTTGTCAGTTTCTTCAAATTTTGAACTCGTAAATCTCAGCCCCAGCAAAGAGCTTGTGCTAAATCTTAAAGATTGTGAGCACAGTCTTGAAATACTTCAAGTGAAGAACTGTGCACAACACACACACTTACACACACACAAAGTCACTTTACTCTCTCTCCTTGAGGTGCTTTATGACTGTTACGAAATAAGACAGTTCTTACCCAGGTCCTCGTTCCTCCTCCTGGAGGAGCTGAAGGCGAGCATTAGAAGAAGAAGCCACGCTCGTGTCCCTGCACCCTATGACATATTCAGGATGTAAAGCGAGCAGTCTCCAGGGACCTGGCTGCCAGGCGCTCACCCCTGCTCTTTGATTTGCGTGGAGAATCCACAGTGAAGCGATCAGATATCTGGCCATAATTAAAGCTGTCAGATGGGAGGCATGCTAGTCTTTGAGAAAGACACGGCCGAACAACTGAAGCAAAACTGATGCTGCGTGTAGCTTTACGATGCTTGACTGGGCATGAAATGAAATAAGTAATTTGATGTTGACAACAGAAATTGAAATGATACTTGCTGATTTCTGTCAGGCTGTGCTGTGGTGACTGTGCAGCAGTATCTCACAGCAGATGTAACTTAAACAAAGGAGCTTTGAAACACAGCATATGGATCATTAATCTGCTTCACTGTGAATGTCATGTAGAATGATGGAGCCCTGGAGTTTGTTAGCTGTTGTCATAGTCCTGAAAAATCTAGCTCAGGGTATCCTACATATGTCACAATACACTGTAACAACAGACATTGGAAAAATATAAACATACTGACTTTTTCATGTTCACACTCACTGACCAGTTCATTAGGTGCCTCCTGCTAGTATCAGGTTGGATTCTTTTGCCTCCAGAGCGGCTTTGATTTTTAATGGCATTGATTCAACAAGGTGCTTGAAACCTTCCTGGGAAATTTTATCCCTTGTTCACACGTTAGCATCACACAGTTCCTGCAGATTTCTCAGCATCCATTGCTCTGTTGGGATCTGGTGACCACGGAGGCCATTCATCACAAATCATTTGAGCTTTGTGCTCCTCTGCAGACCTTGATTGTCCATTCTCCTCTGACCCGACCTTGGCATCAACGAGGCATTTAGTCCCAGAGAACCACTGGTCACTGGATATGTTCTCTCTTTGGAACCATTCTCAGTAAATTTTGAAGATGGACCTTAAGCCTAGTTTATGTTTAACGCGTCTGTGAGGTCTGTGTGGCTTCGTGTGGATGAATGATGTAGTTTAGGCAGCAAAATCTCTGCTTCACACACCTCTGAAAATTTGTAATGCATTCTCTTGTGCAAATCTCTTTTTTCTGCATATCACGTTTGTAAGGGAAGCATAACCCAGCCTTTAGGCCTTTGGCACATGACAACAAAAACTCTGGTGAATCAGTTCTCCCCTTGAGTCAAGTATCAAATAATCTGGTTTAAACCGACACTAGTACATCAAAGCTTTTGCATACCTATCAGATTTACCCATGCCAGATCATCATAAATAGCCGCATTTGATGGCGACATTATTCTTGACAAAAGTTGATGATCACTGAGAAAACATGAGTCATAGAATGTTTCTATTTTAATTTGTGGCTCCGAGACTTTCCCTTCATGTGATTTCTTCAATCACTGTTTGAAATTCAGTCATCTTGCACCATTAGCATCAACAGCCTTGTTAGATTTGACCTCATTTCCATCAAAATGGATTACATCTTAGTGATGATTTGGCCTTTGACTCACCCCACACTGATGAAAGATGGTGAAAGAGTTATAACGTGCTTTGATCCGCAGTTATTACTTAATCACTTCCTGGTTCCTTCAAGTCTGCTGTTATTGTTGTTTGAAGTCCAGCGTGTTCATTTCAGTATTACAAGTTTTTATTATGATTCATCTGCAGTTGTGTTCAACTCTAAATGAAACCCTCAATTTATTCAGAGTATCTCAGATAGAGACTTTCTAACTCCCAGACTTATTCTCAGGAAGCATCTTTCACTCTATACTCGTTTCCACCTGAGTGGACATTTCACCCTCTCAACACACCCTGGAGGATAGAAGGAACATCAACCCCGGTTCCCCCTGCTTCGTTTGGTCAAAACACCCCACAGGAGAGCGAGTGTGTCGTCAGAAGGGCTGCTGAAAGCTGGGGAGCATGAAGACAGACTTTTTAGACCCCCATGTCACCTCAGATGGTTGTTCTGCTTGAGAATTCATCTCGGGTCCCCACAGGTTTCTGAACAAGTCCCCTCCAGCCATGCTGTAAAAACCCACTTCACACTTTGCAAGAGGTGCAAGTGGAAGCCTTTGTAGCAGAGCTCTGTTCCCCAGACTGAAAGAAAAGCAGAGAAAAGGACTGAGGGGATCAGATAGAGGAAAACAACTGCTTTATTCTATGAGTTTTCTGCAGGTTTCTTTGTATTTCTTAAAGAGCATATTGCAGGTTAAAGACAACAGTGTGCAGATATAATGGGAAAATAACAAATACAGTGAAACAATTTTCACAGCAAGTAATCCACAGAGTCTCCTGGAGACATTTTAGTACTTTGCGTTTAGTTAAAAACAGTCATTTGAGCTTGACATCACAGTGGGGAGTCCTGCTGATTCTGCCCTTGTTTAATATTAATAAACCTGGATCAGAATGTCACGACTGTCAATGCAGAGAATGGAAATCTGCATTCCTGTACAGATGATGGTCCTCAGGATTATAATGATGAACCTGTTAGACAGGATGGAGATTAGAAACAGGTCAGGACGAGTAATAACAGCCAAAAGGGAGCAGCGAGCTGTGGTGTGAGGAGAACCAGAGGAGAACAGCGCAAGTCCTGGTGGGTGACCAACGTTAGCTTGCAATGTGTAGCCTAATGCTGTGTTCATATCAGCCTAATTAAAGTTTGAAATCAGAAACGATAACTTGGAAAAACAATAGTAAGTATAAGTGCTGATCGTGAACCATTCAGCTGTAAGGGAGCACCTTGTAAAAATACCAAATCTATAATGTTTTATCGTGTTGTGTGTGAGAGATAGAGACATAGCACTGGCTTCGGTGATACTGTGTTTTCAATAAATGCTTTTTCTACCCAATTAAATTTGTACATCTACCAATCTAAAGTGGGAAAACAAAAACCGAGGTGTGCAGTGTCAAGCTTATTTTTCATATGAAATTAATCTCTGACAAATCCTTGTTCACATTTGCTGCCAGGAGCTGGGCTCATATCACCTGGCGAATTATCCTCCTGCCAAAAATGGGCACAACAGATGATCACTTTTTTTAGTGACCAATGCAGAACTTAAGTCCCATCTCTTCACCTGCACAAAACAAACCTGAGCACAAAAGCTAACTTCATCTTTCCTTCTATTGGGGTGGGAAGAGTGGATTCAGTGTCCTGTTAAACTAGAATTTCCGCATCCAGCGTGAACAAATAACCATATTTGTGAAAGGTCAAATTAGATAATACACTTCAAGAAACAGAATAAACATGACCCAAAAGACCTGCTCTCAATCACTTTCTCTCACCATGCACATTGGATCAGATCCAAGTCAGAGAATGTTTTTTGCTTTTGCTAAATATGTGCCATGTTGTGTTGTATGACGCATCAAATCAATAATGGTTTTACTCTTAAGCTACTATCAGACAAAGGAAAGAGTTGATTAATCAGCAATATGCTCTTTAGGTGCAGAAAACTGTAGAGTAGTGCTATGACATTTTATACCCTCTTTATTAGTGTAGGCCAGTGAGCTTCCTTAGCTTTGTTAGTTGTGCTCCTCATCCTGTAATATTAAAACTATTTTGGTTGTAGAACTGCAGCTAGGCCGCTCATGTGGTTCAGCTTCAGGGAAACGTGTTCTCACAGCTCCAAAACAAAGAGACAGCATCTAAGTCACTGCGTAGTATCAGAGAGCAGTGTGAGACAGGAGCTCGCTTTGACCCGAGCTGTTCATTAGACCAACAGTTCGCTAATGGTATTTGCCGTAGCACTCCCTTCCCCTCCACGCTCTGATGAAGCAGATGAACTGAGTTTGCCGACCTGGCAGTGGCTGGCAGGGAGTCGGAGGCCATCGGAGGTCAGGGCTGGCAGCCTTCTCTCTCCCGCTCGCCTTCCCTCCTCACTCCGTCCTGCCAGCTCATTAAGGCCTACAAATGGCACATCAGCTCGCCTGTGTTCGCCTCAACCCCAAACCCTAGCTAAATTGGCAGGCTTAGCCGCATTTGCTCTGAAGTGCTGGGCTCCCTTTTGGGTTCGTTTGAAGCCTGACATGGCAAGCCGTCCCCCGCTCCTTGCACCCCCCCCTCCTCCTTCCCTTCCACCGCCACACCCCACCCCTTCAGTCTGGGTGGCAAGCATCGAGGCAGGCAGCAGTCCTGAGCGGAGGGAGTCTGCTGGATCAGGGAGGGCAGGGAGCTCGGGATGAATCACTCCTGTTTAGTCTCTGCGGCAAGGGGTGAAATGCCATCATTACCCGGCTGCCTATCAAATAAATTGGCAATTACGGGCCTGGGATTGCGAGTAAACAGCATGTTACTCCTTTTTTTCCACCCAAGGCTCTTGATGAGAGGCGGGTGCAATAGAAAGAAGCACCGCAGTAGTGGGTCAGAGCCCGCCAGTCAGTGTTAGCCAGCCTGATGAGAGGCACAAGAGGCAGGCCGTAATGAATGCACCCCTGGATTTCAGGGGCCATTTGTACCATCAACCAAAGGCTTCCTGTTGTTGAATCCTGCTTCAGCCTTTCTACTGACTACATTCTGCCTGTCAAACGGAAACAGATGCACTGTAACGTAATGGTTTTGGACAATACCTTGATGTAGTTTATTGTGTGGAAAAGCTGCTGGAAAATAGAGTAACGACTCATGAGCTGGCCTGCTTGTATGCAGTTTAGTGTTATTAATATTGGCACTCGATTGGTTTTACTCCAGTCTTACTCTCTGCTTTTTCCATCTGACATGAAAATTGGAAAATTGTGGGTTCCTGAAATCCATACTCGTGTGTCCTGGCTGCACTCACACAAAAAAAGGTTTTCTTGCGGTGAAGTCTTTGAAAGTTGTTTTGTAATGAAACATCTGGAAGTGATATTGTTAAAAGTCAAGCACATCGTCTTCCCGAGCTTTTGAAGCCGTTTCAGCCCAAACACAGCCAGGGTCTCTTTTATGGCTCGTAAAACTGCTCTCAGTTATTACTGGCTTTTAGATTAAAACATGACAGCCCAGTCAGAATGTGCATGTGTGCATGAGGTGAAATACTCAAATTACAGCTTTTGGACGTGGATTAATGTCATAAAGTGTATTTGTTGCCGTAAAAATCACTATTATGATTAAATCTGTTAGAGCTGGCCAAAGCTGTACAAAACGTTTTGTCCTTGACCCCTGAGTCCAGGCTTTCCATAAGCTTCTTGTCTGAACTGGATCTCCCTGTCCAAGTGAACCGCTTATGTAATGTGACCGGAGCTGGTCTGCATTACACTGTGCCCATCCCACCTCCTCAGTACATTCTCCAATTATTTCCTGACACTCTGATGTAAATGAGGTCACAGTCCCCCTACATGTCCAGATACGCTGGCCAATTTGCTCCGACACAGAACTTGTAATTGCTTGCATCAATTATCCGTCTCTTTCTCTCTCTGCTTTTCAATAATATGAAATGTTTCCTATTAGAGACAAGCATTTAGATACGGAAGAAGGAATGTTGTACCTATAATTAGCTCATTATCACGGGATCATACTCTTTATTGAAGCCTAAATGACGGCATTAAATGAGCAGCGGATGCATTACAGGGATCACTTAAAAGTCTTTTTGGCTGTAAAATGGATTTTCAGCCAAAAGGTTAATAATTAATGGTAGAGCAAAAGACTTAAGATTATGAATAAAGACAGAAATATTTGCAACCCTGCCTTGAGTTTCAGTACAGATTCAAGTCCCTTTAAAAAATGGCCTTCAAGAAGACTTGTCAATGTAGAAACTGCATAATAGATGTGCAAAATAAAACTCTTTCTCCAAAGTATCATTCAATTTTTTTCACAAATGTATTCCTCCCTTCACTCAGAGCAATAGTGGCCACAGAGAGACAGTTAATGCAAGCAAAGCTAATGAAAACAAAATGGTGAAATTAAGACTTTGGATGCTGGATGCTAACTCAACACAAACAGGCAAGAAGGGGCAAAGTTGTGTTTGCTTGCAGCTGCTTGTCATACTGCCTGCTGTGTGTGTCTCTGCTCTGCTCTGCTCTCCATCAGACCATTAGTTTCTGTAAAGCAACTAAAGAAATGACTGATGACATTTGCAGATTCTCTATTTTCTATCAAGTTCATTTGGCAAGTTCTTGAGATGCACTTGTATCATTTGCACACATTTATGTCTTTTTCTACTATTTCAAGTGTCTTAAATACTTAACCTTTCCCAGTTGTGGGTGCCTTAGGCTTAACAGATCTGGATAATAAAGTTATTATACTCATTTTGAAACCTGTGATGCTCATTTAATGGCAATCATATACTCTAACAGATTGGAGTAGATTTTTTTCACCTTGGGTTCTTGGTAATTGTGACTTCCATAGATAACTATGGTTTTAGAACAACAAGGGGGTGGGGGTGGGGGGTATTCTTGTGAAGGTTTGAACACAGCATGTGAGCTGTTAGCTGAGCTGATCGGCTCAGTTCATTGTTTGAAGTCTTTGCAGGTGTTGTGCTTGTCAGCAGGTTTGTGTTCCCTCGTTTGATAAAGCTCCCAACTTTCCAAATTATCCAAATAAGTTGTTTTTTCTCCATAACAAACCAAGAAATTCATGTTGATGAAACTTTTAAAGTGAGTATCTCTCCACAGCTGTGGTTCAGATGAAAAAGCGTCAGGGAAATCCTTGTGTAAAAAATAGCCTTATGGCACTTAATCTTTTCAGGTATTGGGTATATTTTCAAGAAATGTAAGCTATGACACAATCAAAAATAAATTTCATGTAGAGTGGGTAGTAATAAAGCTGAAGTATCTAAGCAGTACTTGGTTTCGAGTCAGTTATCAGATGAGGCATCCTGAGGGAATGAATGTTATTCAAACATCTGCTCCCACATTGTCCAGGTCTGAAAAACAGAAAGAGAATCATACATAGAAACCAAACAAATTTCCTTTATAAAACACACATTATTCAATTTATTGCTTTGAGAAGCAGATAACTCTAATGCATGTATCATCAAACAGAAATCATAGTTCAAGTTATGAAAAAAAAAAAAGTAAGGTTAAAACTGTCTTTTGGAAAGTAGTAACTGCTGGCAGTTTGAGAGCTGAGAGCAGTTTTATCATCTATTGATTTTAATGCTTTGAACAATAAAGAGGTTGAATGAGAAGTCCTGGGAGAATCATCTCTACCCAGAGAAGTTTGAGTGTGTTTTACTGCTATAGATCATCCACCTCTCCGATCAAATATGAAATCATTCAAAGCAAAAGTTTATGTCTGGATGACTTGCTCTTTGATTCATGTTATGTAGAGTTCATTTTAATTCAAAATGAACATTTATTCACCGCTGGCTTCTTACATTTTCAATTAAAGTCCTGTGTCCAATGTCCAGATCATGTTCCAATTCCAAGCTTTTATTTTGGTAACTCTGTAAAAGATTGTCTGGTCCTGTGCAGTCAGCCCAGTAGAGGATCCAGATACCAGATCCCTCGAAACGCCTCCGCCTCCTTCTCTAAATCACTCTGATGAATAGGCTGTCTCCCAGGAAGTGTCCAGACATGCTTATTACCACCCCTGGCACTCCAAATCAAGCCCCTTCGTCTTTCATCTTCCTTTCTTTTATTTCTCTTTCCCATTTTCTCGCTCATCGCCTGCAGTCGGGATGTCAGGGACAGATTGTGACACTTTGTGACACGGCAGTCGGGCGAAATTATGCCGCGTCTCCATCGCCCTGCCAGCACCCCAACAGCAGAGTGTCCATCAGGGGCCTGTGAGGGGTCCCATCGGACGGCTTGTCTCCACAAGTGCTGGGGGCATGGCTGCCCACATTCACAATAGTTTAACTCAGACAGGGCTGCATCCACTGTCCAAAAATATAATTAAAATGAAGCTAGCTCAGTGTGATTGTGACCTGAGAGCAGCCCTGAGGTTACCTCTGCGAATAATTGACTGCACATATAGAGTGTGCCCTGAACACAAAACAAAAGATTTAAAGAAACACTGTGACCTCTACTGTAGGTATGTCACTATACACCTAGCAAAGCATGCCTCTTTAATTGTGGAAACAGATACAGCGTGAGGTCGCTGTGGTAAATACAGTTGGAGCTGCTGCTGACTGTATGCAATCCCTCAGAGCTGCGGATGATAAATCTATTCTCATGGAAGATTAATGGACTGGAGAAGTGGTGTTGAATGTCATTGTTGAAGGTTGAAAGTATTGAGCGCCTGAATCCTATCCATATGTTTTCAGGAATGACATAAATAGGCTCAGCCGGAATCCATTTTGACTTATCAAGCTTAAACCGGTGCCAGAGCCTCGCTGTACTTGCCAAGAATCCAGGCTCTGAGGCTTCCAATAACAAATCCTATTCCACATAATTTCCACTGAAATTGGCCATGGCTGTGCGCTACCTCCCTGTTTTTGCTTTTGCCATGCGTCCTGCAGCTCTTGGCTATACGTATCACTTCCGCATTCCCTGTAACCCGACCCTGTAGCCCCAATTTTTTATGTCATACAGCGGGCCGCGGTGAGGGAGTCTCTCCTCTCTTTGTTCCAGCCTTTTCAGCGTGGAGGCTGTTCCAGTGGGGTAAGTTGAATAAGTGGAGCCCGGAGGAATCTCTACAAAGGTCTCTCTCTGATTGGATGCATGCAGAGCCCAAGGAGAGAGCGCTGGTTGCCATAGCAATGAGAGCAATGTGGGAACTGGCTGCATGCAGGAGAAAAGGGGAAGCAGCGCTTTCTTTTGTGATGGGAGGTCTTCATTGACTGACATTCCTTCCTTATGAATACACACTGGACGTAAACACAAACACACGAGGGCACACAAACAGAATTACATGCACCTTTTTACCCCCCAAGGAGAAGCCGAGCGAGAGTGCATACTTCAATCACAACGGCCTGGTAGGGGTGTACTCTGGCCCAAGCTGAGAGACAGAGAAAAAACAATCAGACACACCAGGAGTCCAGAACCATCTCTGCCTCATAAACATGATTACTGGCCGTTCTCCCCGCTACGTATCGCTTACCTCTCCTGAGCCAACAAATCATCCTCAGCCGCTCCCCTGGCTCATCACAACCCCCGTAAACAAAGAAGTGATGGAGACGGCTCTCCTTTCATGTCTACATACATCTTCCGCAACCACGTCCGACTCAGAGCCTGTTTTCTAATTATTTAACCCGTAATATCCAGGCCGCTTGACTAACCAAGGGGGTGATGGAAAGCTCTCTGAGGAGCAAATGTTTATGTTCATTTGTGTGTTTTTATATACGTGAGTCCCTGGTGTGTGTAAGTTTCTACCAGGGAGTTTAGCTGCAGGGGGAAGCAGCTGTGTGGGAGGGGAGAGATCTGTGTGTTGTGTTGTTTTGTGCTGAATCTTGTTGAGTTTATTTGAAGAGCATAAGGGTCTGGGGATGCTGTATTGGTACTACACAGTGAGGTCTTCGGGTTCATGAACCGGGTTGGCTCTCTCGTGTCTATCGGCCCAGCACAGCAGTTTAACGTACATCTCCTCTTCAGCCTTGTTGCAAAATGCTGCCAACTATATGAACAGTTTTTAGGTTTGAAAATTTCCGTAACCTTTGTGCTCTAAAACACTTTGTGCTTTTTTTGGACTGTACCACCCTGGAGGTTATGATGCTGAGTACAGTCTGTACATTTTCTTGGCTACATATTTGAGCATCCTACTTTTCCATATGGTGTGTTGTCAGTTCACTTAAAGGCGCAGCGTGAAGAAATGGGAATGTTTGTCCTCTATTTATCTAATAGTCAAAGTCTAAGTTGCTTCATTTCTACTGGGCGAAGCAAACTGCCATTCTGATATTGGATTGGCCTTAACAGGTTAAACTCTAAAATCTTAAACTTTTCTTGGCTGTTTGCCTAATCAGATTCAATGTGAGTGAAAATAATGTTTCTAAGCTTTGCTGTTTAATTCATTGTAGCATATTTCTTCTGTAACTAATGCAGGTTGTGGTTTTGAACACTTAACCTCCACTCTAGTCCTAAAAGTGTTAAATTAAAAAAAAAAAAAAAAAAAAAAGAGAGAGTTTTCTTGTCATTTCTTTAAAAGGTAAAAAAAAAAAAACATCCACAGGAGAATGATATCAGTTTCACCAAGCTCAGGGGTTTTCAAAAGTGTAGATCCTGAAACTCTGATGGTAATTATTGTTAAAACTAGGAGTAGGACTTTTGTTTTTTTTTGCAATTTTGAAATTGTAGATTTTTGGGGAGTTATAAATGTATTTAGTCTTCCCAATGTAAACGCTTCATTTTACTCTTCAAAGCAGGCTTTTGAAAAGACAGTATAAACAGCTGGTTCAAATGTAAATCATAAAAACTGACTTCAATGTTATGTGAATTTTCTGGGGGAATGTGACTCTTGATAAAGTCTGTAGACATTCAGCTTTATTACTGGTGTTAAAAAGTGAACCAAAAATCAGCAACATCTCAGAATTGCCATTTTGGCACCCAAAAAATTGTAAAATAATTGAATTGGAAGAAAAGCATATTGTCCCAGCCCTAGTTATTGCCAATCTTCTAATGATATAAACAAAAAGGGTTCAATTTTATAATGAACCAACCAGACAGAAAAAGTTTGTTCTGTTTTCTACAATGTTTTTGCCACAAACCCCTAATGTAATCAAGCCATAATAATGATCATAACAGTGGCTGTGGATTAATTAAGGATACAGCAATGTGTGCCCATATGACGCCTAATGATCTGCCATGCCAAATTCAGCATCTACTTTTATTTTGTTTTATTTTTATTATTATTATTACCCCACCTTGCAAATGACTGTTTTTTGATTTCCTATTTATGCACGGTGGTTTCCGTTACAGTATTTTGGAGGTTGCAGGCTGAAAAGTTTGGGGACTCTTGATCCAGCTCTCTTCTAAAATTCCCAGCTTTTGATGGGTTAAAATCCTATATCGCGAGCATTTGATTCTCATAGCGAAAAAGGCACAAGGGACAACCTGAGCACAACATATGGTATCACATCACTCCACGAGATAAAAGTCATCCCATTCCAATCCTGCCGTTGACAACGTGACAAAGACACTGGTCTTAAGAGTTAAAACTAACTGAGGAATGATGAATATAAAAGCCATGGATACATTTCCATCCATGGAGCCAGGTGTTTCCAACTTTTTGCAGTAGTTATTCAAATTAGAATCCCCAAAGGGTTATCAAAGCCCTCTGGATATGATATGTGGAGATTGAAAGGATACATAAATGTTATTCATCTTTCTGTGTACTCTCATACAAGCCCCAGTCCCCTGATTGGCCAGAGTGGTCTTTAAAAGATCTGCAATTGATTTATCTCAAACTTTAGAGTCCAAATTGGTTCAAAAACATTACTATTAATTTGACCTTATCAGAATGCATAGTTACCGATACCACAGTCTACTTTTGCAAAAAACAAAACAGAAAAAACGTTATGTAAACATGTTTGGCAGAATAAACATTTGGTTTCATGGTCAAAGTTTTTTTTTTTTTTTTTCCCTGAAAAACTAGCAGAACAGTTTGACTATGTTCCCATCTACTTCATTTTTTTTTTTAGGGTGTCTTTACCACTTTGCCCTTGGCTGTTGTATAGGGGCTTCTGTCATTCTACCATGTTTTTGTTTTTAAGCCTTTATGTTGGTTGTTAAATCAGCTTTTATTAGTTCATGATCACCATCAGTTTGATTAGAGACTTGCCCGGTTTGTTTTGTGTGTTTTAATAAAGTGTAGCTGTACTGTGAACAGCACGGAGGGTAACTGCTGCTCTGAACAGAGAGTATCTGTGTCCTCAGTGAACACATCAGACAGATACTGGAGAGAGATATCACTGAATGGGTTGGTGCTTCAAGACAGTCCTTCAGGAAAATTGTCTGAATCTCAGTGTCAGGTTATTGTCAGGATGAAAAAAGTGCAGGACCACAGCGTGTCGTACAAGTCTTTATTCAGCAGCTTTATATCAAGTTCATCCCCAGCAAAGATCAACCAGTGTTGGCTTTGTTGTGAAGCAAATGTTCAGTCTGAGGACACACTGAAAGGGTCTCTGATTATAAAGGTTCAACCTATGACGTCTCACTTATCAGCTCATAAGTACATACACACACACACTATTCAAAGCTCCAGCTTAGCAACAAACTGCAGCTGTAATTTTGTTAGAGATAAAACCGAAATACCAAAGGCGTAATTATTGTATTTACTATGTTTGTTTTTACACATTTTTTTTTAATTGAAACTTTCCATATCAAATAACAAACCCAACCCTTTTTCTGTGAATACTTGAGTCTGATCTTAATCTACAGTCTTGGCTCTTAGGGGTCTGGATTTTTAGCATGGGCAGGGTTTGGTTTCAGTTTGTGCCAGGTTTGTACCTCTAGAAATATTAACCAATCACGTTCCAGCACCATATCCAACAGATATCTACATTCATACGTGGCTAACAATACACTCAAGGGCAAATACTTCAATGTTTGTGATACGTTTGTCCATCTCAGCCATTGAGTTTCCAGACCACCTGTGATACATACAAAATGATCGATTCAAACATCAGTGAACGTTTTTAAAAAAGGTTGGATTTACAAAGATGGCACTCAGACTCTTCACAAACCTACAATATAATGATATTTTTGCAAGTTTATGACCCAATAATTGCAGGTAAATCCTTAAAAAATAGGTCTCCTTTTTCAGGCCAGTACAGTTTAAGGGTAAAGCCTCTGTGTAATGTATTGTTTACTGCTGAGCTTAAACCTTATTGAGACAGATGGACAAGTTGATCTCTGAGATGTCATGGACCAAGCAAACAGTACAATTTATATTGTGTACCATTGTATGGAGAAGAAGAGGACCAATTTATCCTAAACAGCAACCCTACCCCCCCAGAACACCAACAAACTACAGTTCTTTGAGGGTCCACTTGAGGCTGGGTGCAGAAACACCACAAACCACACACACACACACACCAAGCAAACAAGGCATAACTTTGATAAACATACTTAAAGTTTTCTTGTCTGATTGACTCTTTTTTTGTCACTAACTACACACTTTATACAGGGTTAGGTTATTTGTTTTATATGTAACTTGTGATCTTTAAAGTTAGTTGACTAACAAGTTTTGTCTTTATGAGAGTTTGGCAAACTTAACAGACTCTTAACCACGTTTGAACTCAAATGGCGCAAACTTGAGCTTTGCTTTTCCAGTACAACCCTGTAAAAGATGGGCTTCAAAAATCTGGATCAAAAAATTGGTCACATCACAGACACTAGGTTCAAACATTATTAAGTGTTTGATTTGACCAAAAGTTGTGCACCACCAATAATTGGTTGTACACTGGGGCATCTACTTCTATCATCAGTTTAAGATGAGTGGTAAATGCTGGTGATGGTAATCATAAGGATTGTTGCTTTCACAGGTCTGATCCCACACTTGATTGCAGGGACAGAGGTCAAACAGAATTAATAAATCAAGTTTTTTTGTAAATGGAATAAATGATTGGAAACAGAAGTTGAAGTTACTTTAAAACTTAAATGTGATTTTCAAACCAAAGATGTTACAGAAAACTAAAGCCAATGCTTTGACACACTTCAAAAGCAGAACAAGAGACAAATACTGTAAACGTGGAACATGGAAGAAAGGAATTGTGATTTCATGCGTTGCGCACTCAAAGTCTGTGAGTATTTAGTTTGTATAATGTTTAGCATGTGCTTTCAGTTCAGCCCATGTTTTTCTTTTTTGACAGGCTTAACGTAACAACCCAGAATCAAAGCCTTGTTTTCTCCTCGTGCGGGAGGAGGGCATGTTCTGTCTTATTCAAGGCCTGTGTGTCTGTCAGGATTACTGTGAGGCATTGAGTGTCACATCACTTCTATTTCAGAAGCCAGCACAATTTCCCCGAGACCACAAAGCAACAGTGCCAGCAAGAAATAAACAGATAGATACTGTAGCAAGATGGACAGACAGACTCATANTTTTTTTTGCAATTTTGAAATTGTAGATTTTTGGGGGGTCATAAATGTATTTAGTCTTCCCAATGTAAACGCTTCATTTTACTCTTCAAAGCAGGCTTTTGAAAAGACAGTATAAACAGCTGGTTCAAATGTAAATCATAAAAACTGACTTCAATGTAATGTGAATTTTCTGGGGGAATGTGACTCCTGATAAAGTCTGTAGACATTCAGCTTTATTACTGGTGTTAAAAAGTGAACCAAAAATCAGCAACATCTCAGAATTGCCATTTTGGCACCCAAAAAATTGTAAAATAATTGAATTGGAAGAAAAGCATATTGTCCCAGCCCTAGTTATTGCCAATTTTCTAATGATATAAACAAAAAGGGTTCAATTTTATAATGAACCAACCAGACAGAAAAAGTTTGATCTGTTTTCTACAATGTTTTTGCCACAAACCCCTAATGTAATCAAGCCATGATAATGATCATAACAGTGGCTGTGGATTAATTAAGGATACAGCAATGTGTGCCCATATGAAGCCTAATGATCTGCCATGCCAAATTCAGCATCTACTTTTATTTTCTTTTATTTTCATTATTATTATTACCCCCCCTTACTAATGACTGTTTTTGATTTCCTATTTATGCACGGGGGTTTCCGTTACAGTATTTTGGAGGTTGCAGGCTGAAAAGTTTTGGGACTCTTGATCCAGCTCTCTTCTAAAATTCCCAGCTTTTGATGGGTTAAAATCCTATATCGCGAGCATTTGATTCTCATAGCGAAAAAGGCACAAGGGACAACCTGAGCACAACATATGGTATCACATCACTCCACGAGATGAAAGTCATCCCATTCCAATCCTGCCGTTGACAACGTGACAAAGACACTGGTCTGATGAGTATCAGCCACTTTAACAGACTGAATTTAAAAGCCATGGATACATTTCCATCCATTGAGCCAGGTGTTTCCAACTTTTTGCAGTAGTTATTCAAATTAGAATCCCCAAGGGGTGAGCAAAGTCCTCTGGATATGATATGTGGAGATTGAAAGGATACATAAATGTTATTCATCTTTCTGTGTACTCTCATACAAGCCCCAGTCCCCTGATTGGCCAGAGTGGTCTTTAAAAGATCTGCAATTGATTTATCTCAAACTTTAGAGTCCAAATTGGTTCAAAAACATTACTCTTAATTCGACCTTATCAGAATGCATAGTTACAGATACCACAGTCTACTTTTGCAAAAAACAAAACAGAAAAAACGTTATGTAAACATGTTTGGCAGAATAAACATTTGGTTTCATGGTCAAAGTTTTTTTTTTTTTTTTTTTCCCTGAAAAACTAGCAGAACAGTTTGACTATGTTCCCATCTACTTCATTTTTTTTTCAGGGTGTCTTTACCACTTTTCCCTTGGCTGTTGTATAGGGGCTTCTGTCATTCTACCATGTTTTTGTTTTTAAGCCTTTATGTTGGTTGTTAAATCAGCTTTTATTAGTTCATGATCACCATCAGTTTGATTAGAGACTTGCCCGGTTTGTTTCGTGTGTTTTAATAAAGTGTAGCTGTACTGTGAACAGCACGCAGGGAAGCTGCTGCTCTGAACAGAGAGTATCTGTGTCCTCAGTGAACACATCAGACAGATACTGGAGAGAGATATCACTGAATGGGTTGGTGCTTCAAGACAGTCCTTCAGGAAAATTGTCTGAATCTCAGTGTCAGGTTATTGTCAGGATGAAAAAAGTGCGGGACCACAGCGTGTCGTACAAGTCTTTATTCAGCAGCTTTATATCAAGTTCATCCCCAGCAAAGATCAACCAGTGTTGGCTTTGTTGTGAAGCGAATGTTCAGTCTGAGGACACTCTGAAAGGGTCTCTGATTATAAAGGTTCAACCTATGACGTCTCACTTATCAGCTCATAAGTACATACACACACACACACACACACACACACACACACACACTATTCAAAGCTCCAGTTTAGGTCAACAAACTGCAGCTGTAATTTTCTTAGAGATAAAACCAAAATACCAAAGGCAGAATTATTGTGTTTTCTATGTTTGTTTTTACACATTTTTTTTTAATTGAAACTTTCCATATCAAATAACAAACCCAATCCTTTTTCTGTGAATACTTGAGTCTGATCTTAATCTACAGTCCTGTCTCTCAGGGGTCTGGATCTTTACCATGGGCAGGGTTTGGTTTCAGTTTGTGCCAGGTTTGTACCTCTAGAAATATTAACCAATCACGTTCCAGCACCATATCCAACAGATATCTACATTCATACGTGGCTAACAATACACTCAAGGGCAAATACTTCAATGTTTGTGATAAGTTTGTCCATCTCAGCCATTGAGTTTCCAGACCACCTGTGATACATACAAAATGATCGATTCAAACATCAGTGAACATTTTTAAAAAAGGTTGGATTTACAAAGATGGCACTCAGACTCTTCACAAACCTACAATATAATGATATTTTTGCAAGTTTATGACCCAATAATTGCAGGTAAATCCCTAAAAAATAGGTCTCATTTTTCAGGCCAGTACAGTTTAAGGGTAAAGCCTCTGTGTAATGTTTTGTTTACTGCTGAGCTTAAACCTTCTTGAGACAGATGGACAAGTTGATCTCTGAGATGTCATGGACCAAGCAAACAGTACAATTTATATTGTGTACCATTGTATGGAGAAGAAGAGGACCAATTTTTCCTAAACAGCAACCCTACCCCCCCAGAACACCAACAAACTACAGTTCTTTGAGGGTCCACTTGAGGCTGGGTGCAGAAACACCACAAACCACACACACACACACACACACCAAGCAAACAAGGCATAACTTTGATAAACATACTTAAAGTTTTCTTGTCTGATTGACTCTTTTATTGTCACTAACAACACACTTTATACAGGGTTAGGTTATTTGTTTTATATGTAACTTGTGATCTTTAATGTTAGTTGACTAACAAGTTTTGTCTTTATGAGAGTTTGGCAAACTTAACAGACTCTTACCCACGTTTGAACTCAAATGGCGTAAACTTGAGCTTTGCTTTTCCAGTACAACCCTGTAAAAGATGGGCTTCAAAAATCTGGATCAAAAAATTGGTCACATCACAGACACTAGGTTCAAACATTATTAAGTGTATGATTTGACCAAAAGTTGTTTACCACCAATAATTGGTTGTACACTGGGGCATCTACTTCTATCATCAGTTTAAGATGAGTGGTAAATGCTGGTGATGGTAATAGTAAGGATTGTTGCTTTCACAGGTCTGATCCCACACTTGATTGCAGGGACAGAGGTCAAACAGAATTAATAAATCAAGTTTTTTTTGTAAATGTAATAAATGATTGGAAAGAGAAGTTGAAGTTACTTTAAAACTTAAATGTGATTTTCAAACCAAAGATGTTACAGAAAACTAAAGCCAATGCTTTGACACACTTCAAAAGCAGAACAAGAGACAAATACTGTAAACGTGGAACATGGAAGAAAGGAATTGTGATTTCATGCGTTGCGCACTCAAAGTCTGTGAGTATTTAGTTTGTATAATGTTTAGCATGTGCTTTCAGTTCAGCCCATGTTTTTCTTTTTTGACAGGCTTAACGTAACAACCCAGAATCAAAGCCTTGTTTTCTCCTCGTGCGGGAGGAGGGCATGTTCTGTCTTATTCAAGGCCTGTGTGTCTGTCAGGATTACTGTGAGGCATTGAGTGTCACATCACTTCTATTTCAGAAGCCAGCACAATTTCCCCGAGACCACAAAGCAACAGTGCCAGCAAGAAATAAACAGATAGATACTGTAGCAAGATGGACAGACAGACTCATAGATATACCGAGAAAGACAGAGAGATGGTGCCTCTGGAATTACAGCCGCAGAAGATTATTCCAGAGACATTATTTCCCTCAAGTCGTGGGCTTAAGTCAAATTTGGAAGAGAAATGAAATTGCCAGCAGTGAAAAACCAGACTAGGTAGGAGTTCATGAGTAGAGAAATAACATTTTCATTTGTTTCTGGCCCAGTGGGAGACGAGCAGCCTTTCAGTAAATAGAGACAGCTATGAGAAATGATTTTTTTGGTCGGCGGGATATTGTTTTAACGTGCACTTATCCATCTGCAATCTATATGTCAGGCCCCGGGAATCCACAGGATAGCCATTCTGCTGTTTTCTTTATGACACACAACCGTTGGCCTCATCTCTCCTCCAATTGTCTCTGTTAGTATCCCATTTCCACCGGAGATTCGGTCCTGTATGTGGTCTTTTTGTTAAGAGCAACCAGCTGATGCCGGTGCTCTTCGAAATCAGACTTTTTATATTGAGCTGCAGTGCGATTTGAAATGAAAATTCGATCCTGGCTCCAGAGATTGCCAAGTCTCTCCCTGCACAATGCGGAGACTGTGGGTAGAAATGCACTTTTATCTTTGTAATTTTTTCTTCTGCAATGATAAAAACATCAAGTGTTGTTCATTTTAGCAGAGATTGGCAAAAAAAAAAAAATCAGACTGAAACAGTTTGGTTTTTTTGACTCAACTGTTGTGTGCTTGTTATTCTGTGTGCCTTGTTGCAGAATCTTTGCAGAACTTTTTTACTGCAAAGTTTTTTTCTTTGTATACCAATCTAAAATCAACTGAATGCACGTTTTGGCACCATGGCCCTTTGAGCAATATGATAATTACACAAATTAGAATTAAAGTGCAGTGTGGCCAACTTTTTATTGGTTTTCAGCGTCAATGCCAAAACACTGTTCTGGAGCTACACGACACTTTATCTCAAAAGCTTCGTTCTTCTCCAACTTAAAACAAATCTTTAATAGAGATTCACAAGATTTTCACAACTTTCACCACTTTCATAGACACCAAATATAGCAATGAAGTTAACTGTGATAACAGGCATAAAATTTTCAGTGTGAATAAAAAAATTACCTGGACATAGTTAAGCCCAATTCACATTGACAGTCTTAGTCTGTCACAGCTTAGCATTGCACAGCCAGGTCAACTCAATGTCCCAGGTCACATAGGAGTCTCTTTTCACCCTGTCATTTTTTTTTGGACAAACACATTACAAATTACCTAGTAAATTCCAAAATAGTTCATTTGATCATTTAGATGAGAAGTACTTTTTGAAACCAGACATATATATGTGATCAATGTCAGCCTCAGTAAGACTTAAAGTAAAATAGCTCTTGTAATATTGATATTATGTGCTGGGAGTCACACTATCTAATTGAGCAAATCTTTGGTGATGGTGATCGCTGCATGTATTGGACATTGGGTCCCATTTATGTTGATTTAATGAAAAAATATTGCCAAGTTTCACAGTTCTTCCGTATTTGCTATTGATTTTCGGTGCGCTTGACTCAGTTTGTTGACAAAAACAACGTGCCACCTGTCCCTGTGTTTTGTGATGTCTCCTGTGAGGAGCTGAAATGGGATCATTAGCACCGAGGGCTTTATTTTTAAATTCTAAATTTTAGTGCCTCTGTTTCAGTTTGATGTTGTTATTCATGATTCCACAGTGCATGCCTTTACAAGGGTCACATTTTTATGACAGCTGGGAATGGTGCTTGTGGGAAATACAATTTTCAAGCCAGAAAAAACACTACTGATTTTTTCTGTATTGCTGTTGTGTATGTTGGTAAAATGAGTCTGAGTTGGGACAAGTGCGTGGACACCCTCTTAAGTAGGAACTACAACTGTAAATTATGGAAAGTCATAGCTGTCATCAAAATGGTGCAAACACAAAATGTTTAATTGACTTACAGACAAACATATTACTCATCTTATTGTCACTTAAAATGCAATTGTCATTATGGTATCACCATTTGTAGTACACAGAGAGAGACCTAGACTTTTTATAAAAGTTATTTATTAACATTAAAATGATATTTTTAACCTATCACGGGATCACACCAATGTAGGAATGACAACTTCTTAATGCATAAACTGGGACCATTCAAGGAGCACTGAAATACAGCATCAGTCCGCCAGAATTAACAATGTAGTTCCTCACAATGTCTCAAAACACTACAGCCACTTTGATTTCTATTATAGACCCATGTCTGACACTATGAAGGGCACTACTTTTGTTGTTCTTTGTTATTTACAGCAGCAATAGACATGCAAATGGATAAAAGGTTGTGCTCCATCATCTCAGTGGAGTGTTATCTGGTTTCAAGAGCTATTCCAAAGATTATTAAGGGATTACTTCCGCTTCTGTAAACTGCAACTGCAGATTTCAGTGACCTCTCTAATCAATGAAGTGCTTTCTATATATGATGGCTCTCTACTGAAGTTATTTATATGGTGCATTACAATCCCTGATTAATCTGCGGGAGCAAAGCTTTGATCGGGAGCTGTCAGCAGTGATGTACTCCCAGGTGATTACGTCTACTTTCTGTCATCCACTATCAGCCAACATATAAAGCACCTGTCACATGGCCCGTTCTGATTGTGCTTGATATTGACACTCGAATTGAGTAAATGTACTCAATAAGAAGATTAGTGTTTCCCAAGAGGCGTTCGTCCCCCGACTGCATTCATTCCTGACAAGAGACTCTGAGCCTTTTCAGAGACTCATTTCATACAGGCAAATCCCATCTCTCTCATAATGTGTCAATAGAAAGGAGCTGTAGAGACTAATCTCCTGGCCATCAGAAACGGAACAGTGCTGGTCTCGCGGTGAAGCAGGGGTGAAATCGCACTTGGCCTTTTTGCCGGAAAGTGTTCTGCATAATCGCAAATTTGCCCCACTTTGCACGGCATATGCATATCAGTCAAAGTGACCGTGACATATTGCAGATCTTTGCCCTCAAGAGCAGGATCTTTGCTGTAATAAAGACATGTCGCCCACTAGGTTTGCCTCCATCTTCTATTCTATATCATCCACCGTGATAGTACGGGAATATTAGGATAATGTCTTTTTCATGATACTCCAGAAGTGAACAAGTTCAGCCAATTTCATCTTCAAGGAGTCAAATAACGGTGCTCTCACACTGCTACAGGTGCATGTGAACCCTTCAGTGTCAATGAAATTGTTTAAATTCACTGTTACATGTAGCGTTCTCTGTAAGTATTGAGACACTGAGGGAAACTCCTTGGATAAATACAGAGAGCATATGCTGAATGGGATGTTGAGGCAAACCATCTCTTTTATTATCTAAGTTTACTTGAAAGTATTTTCAGTCTCCCCCTAACCCAGGGGTCCCCAAGCTTTTCAGCCCACAATTGGCAAAGTAGTGGTTCCAGAGATCAGAGACCCCTGCTATTGGAATACACTAACAAGTCAATCCAAAAACAAACATACAAGTTCAGGTTGCTTAATTGAGCCGATTGATTGAAGTAATACGTTATGCCTATATGATGTTGTCTTCCCTACTTTAAGCCTCCATAACTAATACCACTGTTGTCCTGGCTTGGTCCCTCATGGGTCTTGTGGTAGCTAAAAAAAAGTGACCAACATATTTTTTTTGTTTGTTTGATAACATAGTTTCTTAAAAACACAACAACATATTTTTGTTTTGATATTTTTAGGATAATTGATAAAATATGCAATTGAAAAAGAATTTTGATATTCAACAGCAGTTCTAAAGGGAGCCATTACCCCCACTTTGGGAACCCCTACCATTACCAGTGTAACTTTTTCACAGCTAAACTAAAATACTTGGTGTTCTTGCAAGTATTCAAGATCAAGTCATAGTCCAGGTAGACCCAGTCATATTTCAGTCATTTTTGTTTTGTTTTACGCAATTTTAGGCAACAACTTACATTTAAAACTAAGTTTCAATCCATGGAAGGTAACTCATCTTTTGACATTTCCTTTGGTGAACACATTTTCTGTCTTCAAACTGGTTCAGTTATCCAATCAGAGAGTTGTACCAAGACTTTACAAGAGTGAAATCTTCTGTAGTATTGCACTTAAAAGGGGAGCTTGCCATAATCATCATTAAAAAACAAAAAAAACAACAAATATAAAAATAAATATAAAAAAAAACAGGATAAAAACACAGGCGAACAGCCAAACAAAATGGGGCTCAAGTATGATAATGATCAGGACTTCAATTGAAAGCACAATGGACACAAATATTTGGGTTCTAATGATAAAAGGACTGGACGTACGTTTATGACTGACCCAACATGATGACATACAGTACATTCTATACACTGTGCTTCAAACCTCCCTTTTATCTTTGATGTTAGATATATCTAAATATGCTCTCTAATGTAACAAAATCAGGATAAAATGAGGCTTTAACTCACACAACTTTTAAAGTTAGCTGCAGCAAAAACTTCAAATACCAACTATCAGACTGATGTCACTTCTGTAGTTTTGTCAGTAACCAACATCTGAGGATATAAATAAGGATACAAATGAGAAATCTGAAAGATGCATGTAAACATTGGGGACTTGTAGCATCAGAAAACAACTACAGGATGTGCCTGGTAAATGTGGCCCTGTACCCCTCAAACAGCCACAGTATTGCTGATGATTTGACAGATTGGACTCACAGCAGCAGGACAGGCAGATGCTCTTACGTGTGAGAGTGAAAGAGCCGAAATGAAGCTTTGTTCTTGGAAGATTTGAGATAACAAATGTGTGAGCCAACTCTGTGGTCGTGTTTTGTGTGCCTTTCTTTATGCAGCATGTTTTTGCCTGGTTTGAGTTGTGCAGGAACTCACATCTGTTTTTTATAGTTGGTATACCCCCCATGTGTCCTCTATTTCACACCTCTCTCTTTGACAGTGGAGCTGCTTGTTGTGCACAGGTGTAAAAGCTGGTAAACTAATTAGACAATTGGCTCTGACCTGTTTAAAGGGAGTCACATTTGCTGTGTTTGTGTAGCAGTGAGAGGTCAAAGGGCAGCCCAGGGCCACATAGTACAGGGAATTGGATGGGATTAACCTTGGCCTGCCCCCTTGGCCCCCAGCCCAGACGGTCCTGGTAGAGTGGAATTAGCCAAACCAGGCAGGGCCATCTGATTCCAAGCCCTCATCCAATTACCGCCTTATCTCCCAGCCAAATGAGATCAATGCATTGGAGGGCAGAGAGACCTGGCAAGCTGGCCAAGGTGTGATAATCAGCAGTAGGGAGCACGGCACTTAACTCCCCTGTGTCCCTGAGAGAGCCAGAGCATGTGTTAGGAGCACCACTCACTGCCATTAGCTCTCAGAGCCTGCTGGAGCCTGACCCGCACTTTGCATGAGGACAACCTGCTGTAGTGCATTTAGCCATCTTAGCTTTTTGTGTTCAAGTACTGCACTTAGGAAGGTGAATAATGTGCATAATTACAGTTTTACCTCTTATCCTTGGTGAATCAACCCAGCAGATTACGTTGCAGCTAAAAGGCAAAGAGAGGAGAAATGGTGTAATTGCTTTTTATATGTATTGCATATGAAAGGCACTTTTAAGCATTTCACAGTGGTTAAGAACAGCCCTGTGCAGCTAATATAGTCCACTGCTAATTCTCTTGTCAATTAGGGGGAAAAACAAATGTTTGACGTTTGGAGGAGTAATTATGAAAATAATTAACCTCTGTGTAGGCCATAAAAGCAGACAATTTTACTCTCCACCTGCACTCCCTGAAATGGATTTATATTCAGCTGAATGAGATTTTAATGCTAAAAGGAAGTCCTCATTTACATGGAGCCGTTTCTTCTACATGAAAAATCACATTTGATCTTGTTATTCATATTCCCTCCTTGATTTAAAATCCCTTTGCCTGTGTTCATTTAAAACACTGTAGAGTGTGGATCATTTAATACTTAAAACCTCTCGAAAATATCACTTTTTTAGCCCTTTCAGATCTGCCATGATAAGTGTAGTACCATTTTTTCACGTCATAAAGTCTTGTTGTACACAAATACAACTCCTATACCCCAAACTTTGATGAAACATAAAGACTTATGACCAGACTGAACAAATACATTACTTAAAAGTGCAATAAACCTTAAAGACCATTTTTAAACATATTTTCCTAAGTACAGAAATATCATGTCAAAAATATTAATGTGAAAAAAACTTTGACATAAATTGAGCTTTGAAAGCAATGTGAATAGCTGCAGTCTGAATTGTAATGTTATTTTTTTCCTTTTTTTCGGTGTGTTTACGCTTTATCTAGATTTCTGCAAACACATTAGTAGAAGGAAACAGTGCATTAGGACATGTTGAAAATGAAATATGAAAATGTAACTCCTCAGATTTTATATGCAAAAAGAATGATTCATATATCTTATCAAGTTTTGAATCTACTGCCAATGGAAACTCAATATGCAAACTGTGCATAAGGTGGTGTTATTTGAATATCAGTTGACAATTTAAGGCAGCTTGAACACAAAAAACTAACGGAATATTTATCATGTATATCATGTAATATTTATAATGATCCTAAATTTACAAGTTATGTATGTCAGGCAGCCACAGACTTGGTTGCCCTGCACATCTCACAGATACTTGGATGTTTTGAGGTCTGATGCTTATAAGCTCATTGTCCACACTTAAAGTCATGGACAGAAGTCATAATTGACAATCTGACGAGTTGTTGTCTATAAAAAGAATTATCTGTGATGCACTGTGTGTTGTGATGAGTGCTTTAAGTGGGCCACTGAGCTTCATTTCCAGTGATCCTTCTTCTCAAAGTAACCCCCTGGTCGACTTGGACTTCTTTCTACCAGTCAGTATCCTTGCATGTCCTCTCCATACACTGCAAAGCTGAAATCTAAGCAGCGTTTATCAGAAACATCTATACTTGATCAATATCGGGGGAAAATCTGGGTTTTACAGTTTATACACAATTAAGTAAAAATTTTAAAAGTGAAAACAGTATGAATAAGATAGAATCATACATCTTCTCCCTGCAGACAAGCTATGGAGATGCTACATTGGGTTGGGAACATCTTTACCGGAGATCTTGTGTTGTCCACAACTGGAGAGGGGAGACACGGCTTATATCACTCCTCCAAGAACTTCTATCATCTTACAAAAGCTCCTCTCCAGAGTAATTTTCTGCTTCAATGCTGATCACTTTCTCAGTAAAGATTCTTGCAAATAATATGATGCTTACATTCTTGTGACTTGTCTGTTTGTGAGCATCATGCCACACAAATGGTTACTGTATGTCATTCATTGAGCTTGGTGGAAAATTGGGAAAGCAGGACTTTATTTTTTCTCACTTAAATCACTGGTTACGAACCTTTTTGTTGGGTCCAGCTTTAGCTCCCTCTGCAATCTTAGCTTCAGTTGTTCTACTGTTGGACCAAATGGGCCACACGAGGCAACCCTGGCAACCTGATCTTGGGTTCACTGGTTTGCCTCCCTTGGATCATCAAAAGTGATCTAAAGACCCCCTCAAGAGCTGCGGTTTTAGGGTTTCTCTGACCCAATCCAGCCATCAGTTTGGCACTGTCAGAGTTTCTACTGAGGCTTGATTTTACTTTTCATTTTGTTTCATTCAACCGGATGTTTTGATGGAAAAACTCTTTGCTGCTGGAGTCTTTATGAGATCTAAAGCTCTTCATATTTATTCCTGATACTTCTGCCATGCCAGTGATTGTATTGCACCACTGGTGTGTCCCTCAGCCATCTGGAGGACCGTTCTGTGCCCACAATATGGCCGGAGTGGGACCCATTCTGCTGAATTTATGTTCGGCTATTTCTTCTCGCGCTTGTGTTCCGGGCCTGAGTATCCATCGGAGAGCAATAGGTGGTCCTGGAAGAGTGTCTGTCCTCAGCTGCAACCCTGCGATTGTACCGACCTCCTCCTCGCTCCCTCCCACCTGTCCCTGGCTGCTCCTCCTCTCCTCAGCCCAGTTAGATTAAAGTCCTCTTAAATTCACCACAGCAGGCCGCCCGCACAGGGAGAGCTGGCATCACAGGGGCCCTCTGACAATCAGCACCCGGCTAGAACGCACTAATGAGCGCTGGGAGGGGAGGAGAGGGCGTTGGCAGATTGCACGCAGACAGCAGCAGCAGCAGCAGTGGTGGTGGGTGGGTGGGAAGGATTGGGGGGGGTTGTTAGGCTGGCATGTTGCTGGGCTGGGTCCGACGCAACGCTGACGAGCTTCCAGGGGGCAGAGCCGTAGTCAGTTTGGGAAAATATCACAGCCCATTAGTTAGGAGCAATGAAATGAAGTCAACTTCTGGGACTCCATTAGGCACGCTGCGCTTAGGCAGACAGCGTCCCTGGGTGTGATGTTGCTATTCTGGAAGGATTGAGCACAGAGATATAATTGGACTGGGGAAATCAAGCAAGTTTCAGTGGTCCTGGTGGGGCTCTCAGACTGAAAATGAGAACACAGGCCTTTGTATTTTCCCTCCCTCTCCCTGTTAGCTTTACAGCTTTTTCAAAACAGAAGTGAAAAGGCAGCCAGTGTGCCCGGGTTTTTCTTTTCATTTTTATCCCCCCCTCCTCGTCTGTCCTGTATACTGTCGCTGTCTCTCTCTATCTGCCCCCCTTCCTCTGTTTTTCATATTAGATTTAACCATCTGCTTTAAATTCACTTTTTTTTTCATTTGTGGCTCCCGCTCTGGCTAACCCTAAGCTAAACAATATGCATTTATTCATCCGTGCCTTTCTCTAAGCATTGATGAGACTGAGGATTGTGCTTGATAATAAACACGGCTTAGTCGAACACAGGCTGCTTGCTAAGCCTCACTAAGGCTGTTTACTGCAGATCAGTGCCAGCTAACTCCATTAGTTTGGAATATACAACAACAACCATGAAAGCTATGCCAGAGTATAGCATGCCGTGTTTTTCCCTCTGAGTTAAAACGCCCTTTCTCCAGCAGTGATGTCGGGATATTTAGCTGACATTTTGGTTCCTCACAGGCACGGCTTGGATGTAGATAGAGCGGACAGGCCTCACTGCTCCTGGTAATTGATGTGCAGTTTTAAGCACCACCGAGGGACGTCTCCATCCCGCCAATTTCTAGCAGGCACGCCTCACTTGGTTCCTCCAAAACGCTTGATGTACTCTGTCCTAAATAAAGGACATTTTGCCAATTCTCCAAGTTAATGTACTTCTCAGCAGCAGTCCGTCATCTTCTTCTCATACCATCAGTTTAGTGGCTGGTGAGTAATTTGATTCAGTCTTTGATGGTGCATATCTGGCTGTGCAAAGCACACATATCCTCTTTATTTTGCTGCATTTAAGTGACACATTATGGCAGTGAGGGTAAAAAATTCAAGTGTGCCGTGCATTACACAGAATATTACTGCAATGTAAGCCAATTACCAGGTACTTACTTACCATAGTTTTTCCATGGGATTGTTAAGAGATCAATTAGGATCTATCCATTAACTCTAATTGGTTTTGTGAGGGACTGACTGGTGTAATTAGATTACAGACAGGGATTTATTCATTGAAACTGGCAGACTGTTTGTTTACACCGAATACCTTTTTTTTTTTTTTGTTTGTTTGTTTTCTTTGCTCAAACCTGGCAAAGGGAACTTTTTTACAGACCAGTAGAGTTAGCAGGATGTTAAAAGTGTCAAATCACTAAGATGCCACTGACAAAGAATCATTGTATGCTAAGGTAAACCTTTCTCAGGAATGTAGACTGCACAACATGGCCCTGTTTGTATCACAGCGCGCAAAAAAACGCAGTGAAAAAAAACTGTGCTTACATAGAATTGCTGAGGGACTAAAACCACTGTAGTATGTATGTCCGGCCTGTAGTTGGAGATACAACTGCAGGGGGCTGTTTATACCTCAACAGTTTTGAGGCCGAAGAAGAGGTGAGCACATCAGCTGGTGTATAAATTAAGTACTTCTTCGCTAACTGCAGAAATGGTGCAGTGGAAATGGTGCATTTTGTTGAAAGGCAGTCAGTTGATTCAGCAGTACAACAACATGGTAGTCTGCCATTGATGCGCGGCTCGTGCGTGGCCTTGTTGCAGTGAAAGTGTAGTTTGCACATGCAGAGCAGAGTGTGATGTCTGTGTTTCCACTGAAAACTCTGGCCTGTTGTCTACACGGCCACAGTGAGATGGCATTTCATAAAAATGTCAATCCGGAGGATTCTTCAAAAAATGTGGGTTTTGGTTGGCTGAAACGCCACTTCTGTCAATGAAAGGCTGAATCTCAATAGTACCTTTGCGTTTCACCCTTAAGGCATTGTCGTGTAAACAACCCATGAGTTTGTTTCGATTGTGGTCATATTGGTTTTGGGGGAGAGGAATTGCCATATTTGGACAAGTTGGTGTCAATACAGAGTAATATGTTAGAAAACCACTGATCTCCTACTCAAAGACACTTTGTTTAAGCGGGTGGCTGTTTAGATGAAAAGGAAATTTTAATAGACTAAATTTAGAGTTTTCTTGAATACATAGTTTAGCTTTCTCAGAAATGAAGGGGAAAGAGCTTAAACATGCTGCCTTCAAATTGACATAAATGTCATTTCCTGAGACCTGTGCTTGACAAAGAAGTCTGCTGCATCTCTCCTGCTTTGTCTCTTTGTCCTTTCTCTTCAGAGAGTCATATGCCCATAGCAGCAGAGTGCTGACATTTGTGCATCTCTTGGGAACACATCACCATGAATGTTATCAGCACCTTAAAGACAGCCCTCAGCCTCCATACATCCCTGCCAGGAGCTCTCCATCCCTGCCTCAAAGGCCACTCCCCACCTCAACCTTCCACCCCTGACCCATCTGCCCGCCTTGAGAAAGAGCCTCTGACAGCTCCTTTGATGGCAGGAGGAGGGGGGTTGGCTTGTAAAGAATAGGTGAAATGGAGGGTAAAAATGGGGGCCAGTCATTTGAAATGTCTACACTGAGATCTAATCAGGTTGCATTGGCTGTGCCCTCTTTTTAAAGTAGCACTGCGGTGTTACAGCCAGCAGCCTCTCCTGGGTCCAGGCCTCACAGGGCGTCTCATGTCAGCTCCTTCCCCTACCCCACTCCTACCCAGTGTAACCCTCTGGAACACATCATCCACCTCGGTCCCAGCTCAGGATTTATTCCCCCCCTAAAGCCGCCTTGACAGGTTTGTTATCTGTTCACCCGGTCGGCGAGCCCTGGAGAGTCGGAGCACTGGCAGTTAGGAAGGGGAATGCTACAGGAGAAGCAGGGCAAGTAAATGTCAAGTGAACCACCAAGGATGGATATTATAGCTTCTGGGGACCACAGACAGAGAGATAGAGGGCGAGAGAGGGGAAAGAGAGAGACGGAGGGGAGATGGCATGTGTCTTATGTCTGTTTTACAACCCACTGCTCAGAATGGCAGCCCTAAGTGAATAAACTCATAATGATTCAGACTGTTGAGTTATGATCTCTTTCAACTTTGCCAAACAGTTGACCTACTAATAAGTATCAGGCAAATCCTTTGTTTTTAGAAAAAAAAGGAAAAGAGAATCATTCACATTGACAGCTCTCAGGAAAATGTGACAGATATGAAAAGGTTACGGTGCTAAATTAAATGAAGATGCTCACTTTGCCTCAGCCAAGTCTGATTCATTTTGGGAGCAGTGCTCTTTCCTCTAAGTTCTCTTACTTGGCCCCTTAATACTTGCAGAAACTTTAATATATAACACACCTGTATGATAGCCTATCTATGCAAAAACATTAAACAACAGTGATGAAATCACGCTGACAGATCTTTCATAAGGTGTTGTTATTAAAACAAAAAAATATTGCCGGTATGACTCACATCCTTTTCACGAAGCCGAACATGATTTCCTAATAAAAACAGGAATCCTTCTGCAAAGCTGATTTTCTCTGAGATAGATTTCCATATTGTGACACGGCAGTCAAAATAAGTTTTGCTCCAAACATCTAATGAAGAGGCAGCAGTCTGATATCATGATACCGCCATCATAAAGATCTATGTAGGTGAAGCAAAGCTGGAGATGGAAAGCATCAAGACTGTCTTTTTTTTTTTTTTTACCTCAGCTTTGTTATATATTTTCTTCACTCCCAAAATAACTACATTTCAAGTCTTTTGTAACGTGAACCTGCATCGTAAGATAGGGAATGATATCAAATTTTACCCACAAGGTTTATTGCATCCAGGCCCTCTTCGTTTGCTGTTCAAGTTTTCCTGGGAATCTGTCACAGTGGAGGACACAGCTATGAAAAATTGTCAGGCAGGATTTCTTTTACAAAGCGTGTGAAATGAAAATAAGTCCAGGCAAATTTCAGATCCATTTTACTTTGACTGTAGATCCCAAACAAGTGCAACTAAAAGGGAAACTGTTATTAATCAAAACGAACATGTGAGCTCCAGGCTGAACAAGGGTGGGGTCACACTGTCCATATGTTCCACGCCCAAGCACACTTCAGCTCTTAAGTAAACTTCGGCTTTAGCACACTTTGAAGAGGTGGGCCTTGGTAAGGTACACTTCATTTACAAGCACAAGCAAAGGCACCCAAATGCAGCAAGGACTTAACGTGTAATCCATGATATATAATCGCTGCTTCTCTTGACTATCATTTTAAAAAATGGTGCCGGTCTTGTAAGCTGTGTTGGATAAAAATGACTTAATTCAAAACAAAAAGTGACTTAAGTTGCAGACATGTTCTCTGGGTTCTTCATTGTGTTGACTCTGATGAGACAGCACTTCTTTTTAAGAGACGCTTGATGATGACATAGACGACCATGAGTGTCCCTTAAGTCTTGTTCATACTGGAGTGGTGTGAGGACCATACTGGCTGGGGGAACAACACTGCTTGAGCACGGTACAGTATGTATGGCCAGTGTGACTGCACCCAGTTGCAGTCAGATGAGTATAAGTAAAGGTACAGGTCCTTAATCTAGTCAGATTTAAGCAGCTTCACATGACATGAGAATAAAGTATAACCCTGGATTAGAAAATCAAATGAGCAATAATCTGAATACCATGTGCATAACTTTTAGTGAAGTAAATTTCTTGTTTTTGGCATTATTTAAAATCTTTTCCTTTGACCTATGACCTCTTTAAAACAGATGCAATTGAAGCATAAATATAGACAAATGGAAGAATAGATAACAGTAGTGATGTATTTAGGAGCTGGTTGTACAACAGCAGTTTTAAGGTAACACACAAAGATGGGCTTTTTAAGAGGAACTAAAACAGGGCAATTGGAAATAGCCTCTATGAAATATTTCTGAAAAACCATCGCTTGCCAAGTAACTAGGAAGCTGGAGTTTTCAGTGGAAACGCTAAGGTCCTGGTTTGACCATGCGCATTTCACTTTCATTGTGACATGGCCATGTGCAAACTGGACAACAACAACAGTAACAATGGTGAATTACAGTGTCAGACTTGTTTTGCTGAATCTACCAACTGTATTTCAACGAAAAGTGCATCTGTGTCACCACCTCTGCAATCAGCGAATAAGCGTCCAGTGTCTATACAAGGTAATTAGCTCTCCTCTACTTTGACCTTTACAATGTTACCATGTAAATAGCTTGCACAGTTACACTGCAAAATACAGGCCTAACATGCATACTACAGTGTTTTCAGTCCCTCGATGTTCCCACTTTAATGCAGATTTTATTTTTTGACAGCTTTTTCACATTTTTCCTGTTTAGCAAAAAATCTCCAAGAGCTGAACTTTATTAGTCTGTTATTTAGTTTCGTACAGTATCATATCGTTGAACTACCTGCTCTCACTTTTATATTCCCTGTTTTTACAGCATCATGTTTTCTTTTGCAAACTAATTTACCTTTAATCCAGCGCTCCCAAAAGCAAAGACAATTTAATGAAGTTTCTGAGTACTGCCGTCTTAACAGCATTTACAGTGGTGTTATTAAACCTGTCTGCAGCATTCCCTCACAGCCTCATTTTGACCACCTAATCTCATAAAGAGGAATCATCGTCTGTGTTTTGGGAATGAGCTTTCCGTGCAACAGGGGATTGGATTTTTGCTCCTGATTAATTTACTCCCTAATCAGGTTTGTCACAACTGTTTTCACCTCCAGACTCTCAGCTGTGTTTATTGTGGCGTCTGGTTTATAACCTCCACCTCACAGATTCACTGCTTGGATGTTGTTTGGATGGTTTTAGTTCTCCCACATTTAACTTCTCACCTGATGTTCCTCTGATCCCTCTCTCACGCTGACAGAGGAGAATAGGATCTGAATTGTACGATAATTTCTTTGGCCTTAATTGCATGGCTCCAGTGAAAGCTTTGCTGCTCTCTCCAATCCTTTTAGAACTACTTAAACGTTCCGCCTGGGTGTGGATTAGTGGATAATGGGCCCAGCAGCAGGCCAGGTACAAGCTATTGAAGTGTTCCTGAGATAGCCTTGGAGGCCCTGGGGGTGGGGGTGGGGGGGGTTCATTGTTGGTGTGACAGTTTGGCTGAGTGGATTACATGCAGTTTAGGGGACTGTATTCGATTGCGTCCGTGGCCAATTATCCTCTCGGATTGGATTGCAAGTGAGTAAACTCCTATCCCAATTTCCAGTGCACCAGGTGAAGCCTATAGGATCCTGCTGTTCTACGTTCCCAGAAAACCATTAAGCCTCTGAGCTCACAGATAAAGTGGTCGTGTTCGCCGCAGGATGCGATAGTGAAATTCCACTACTTTTTTACAAACACCACAATGTGTCCTCCCCCAACTGTACCAACATGGGTTTAGTGAGGTGCCTAACTATTTTTCTTTCCTATCACTGCACTGTGCAGAGCACGTTTTACTTCCTGCAGATCATTGCATCCAGGGACCTTTGAAGGCCAAATGTTTAAAGAAGAACCCCCGGGAGATTTAGATAACCAAAGAAGGATAACTTTCCTTGCTTGCCATTAAAGCCTAAAGCTTTTAGTGGCTCCAGTGAGTTTTCTGAAGTCCAAGCAAACATCCCCTAACAATGTCACCTTTGTAATCTGTTCATGGACTTCAAACAGGAAACTTTTTGATACAGCTTGTACTTTTCTGTTATCCTTTCAGATATCTAGAAGACGATCTGTTACCAGTTGTCCCTCAGTAAAAATAATACCATTAGCCAACAAAATCATTTTGTTTCACTTGTTAGAAACTCCAAAGTAGTGCTTGGAACAAGGGATGTGTGTTGATAACATTTTATTGATACCAGTGCACTCATTGATGAAATTATAATCTATAGATTTTATTGAGTTTATAAGTAAACAAACATGATATTGGTCACAGGATTAAGATTTCGCTAGATGTAGTTAAATGAAAATAAGTAAAAATCACATATCAGGTGTTGTCAATACCTTGTTCTGTTGTTTGTCATTGGCTGACGTAGGCAACCAAGCAATGCTTTGTGTTATGGGACCGTGAGCTTGCCATAGTTCTGCTGAAGTCTGCCATGGGTCAACACTTCCTGTTTGGAAAACATTTACCTGTTAATATTTTGACATATTTGAGTTTCAAGTGTTTTTCACGTTAAGTTGTTATGATAGGTTTTTGTGAAAAAGGTTGAAATTCTGTTTTAAAATTGAAGTTATCTCAATGTATACTAAGTGCTAGCTTATCAGTACAACTTCCTGTATTTGTCCGCATAAAGCTAGCTCTATGTTTTCGTGTTGCTTTGTTAAAACTCCAAACAGAAAATACTGAATCATTATTTCTATGGAAACTGTTATACATCTGCCAAGAAAAGGGAGTAAAAAAGGTAGCAAAGAATAGCCAACAGAGGGTTTGGCCGCTCAGGCATCATGTAAAAAAGTCATTATAATAATCTCGATGACATTAATAATCATAAAAAAAGGAATTAAGAATAAGAATAAAGTTAAGAATAAAGGCCAACAATGATGATGGATTGAACTATTTCTTATCAATTCTTGACAGCAACCAGTTCTCAGATCCCTACTTAGAATCAAGAAACTACTAAATTTTAAGTTTACATTCAAATTCATTGTATTTTAATGGGTCAGAATACAGTGTTTTCATATTTACACTCCCACAAGTCACTGGAATAGGAATCTCTTCCATCTACCATTAATCCTACATAACCTTACACTCACATAACTTAACGTGATATCAAAACTGATCATGGCATCCAACTTTTTCCAACCAGGACTCAGCATAACTCCACATTGGTAGAAACAGTTGCCTGAAATTCTTATAATTCAGACTAAATCATGTTTATGGAGGGGCCACTACGAGGACAAAGAGTTAGAGTCTAATTGGATGCCTGTTTTTAAAAGCAGAAATGTTGAGATGCATATTCATCTCTGTTATGAAACTAACTTCTACTGGCTTCTTTTCTGCCACTTTTAGGAGACAGTTTGAAAAGATTTTTTTTTTTTCAAAGTTAATTCAATTCCTTTCTCCTCAGCCTGTTACTGTGTAACATTGCTGGGACTTCATTCACTCGTCATGCATGAGAATCTCAAATGCTGCTCTTGAAGAAAGTACACTCTGTGCCCGCTCTCAAAAATTTGTCTGCTTGGATAATGAATGTCTCATTTTTGCAATCGAGTCATGAGTTTTGTTGAAAGTTGAGCTCCTCCATGTGTCCCTTCAGTGGTGTGTGAATGCACCGGAGAATACTTTTTTCCATCTATTCATTATGAAAAAAGGAATTCAAGTTCAGCCATCTTTCTATAATGAAAACGCCACAGAGACTTGCTCTTTAAAGAGGGGGTGTTATGTTCCTTTCCAGGCTGTATACTGTCCCTATGATGGCTTTGTCATAGCTCCACAACCAAAAAATCTTTACTTTTCCTAGTGTGGCGACTCTAAAATATGTCATTTCAATCTCTGTCCGCAACAAAATCTCCCTTAACAAGCAGTCCCTAACCCAGCACTCTGAAACCTCCTCCTCTGTTGCCATGCTACACGTAATTAAATACAGCCATATGTGTTGGACCCCAGATCTGACTGAGGAAATTTAGGAAAGAACTGAATAAATATCTTCCCACATGAAACAGTTTTACATTATATGCTTCTTGTGCTCTTGGATGGAGATTCACTCGATGATCGATGATGTCATCTTTTGAATAAATCTAGTCCCTCTTTTAAATTCATTCGTAACTTTGTGAACAGATAGAGCTGCGGGGGGTCTCACCCTGAAGTTACTTCACCACATTTGCACCTCAAAGTTAAAAACAAGGGCTGTATTTAGTGATAAAATGTTTTATTAAATACAACATATATTTCTGATCTCTGCAGTTACTTTGAAAATGATTTAACAGTTTCTCTTTTCTAACTTTCCTTGATACAAATTTATCCCCAGAAACTGAATCTTCTCGTCTTGGAAATGAAAAGCTTCCATTTTTACACTCTGCACACAACTAGAGTGTGAATTGTATGAAAAGGCTTTTATTTCTTTTCGAGCTGTTTTTAATTAATTTAGCAGATTGTTTCTAACAGCAAAGTTAGAGTGTCCAAATTTAGCCCCCCTCTCGGCTCACACCTGTCGTCGTGTCTCATATGGGGAGCTGTCAGAGCCTGCTGTCGCTTCTCTTCCCTCTCTCTTTTGACTTTTTTTTCATGCTGGAGACTTGCAAGTGGATAACAATGAGTCCCCTGGCTGTGCTCATCTGATTCCATCAGGAAGAGGAGAAAAGCACCACAGCACCTTGGGAATAGTGTGCCTGAAAATGGTAATTTGCCAGCTCTCGCAAATCCTGGGAGAGCGGTGAAGATGAAGAGTAGACAGATTTCACTTGGTTTATTTATTAAATTTGATAACCGGTACAGGCCTCCAGAGACTCTGAAACATCCTGCTCGCTGTCATTTGGAAGGAAATGGAGAATATGGAAGAGATCCATCGAAGACAGACTCCCAGTCGAGCAGACAGTCTGATCTTCAACATCCAACAGTCCACTCCCAAACTGCATTAAATGCCACTCAAGCTGAAAAGTCTTCTTAAGAAAGCCTAAAGGCACGAGTCTAAATTTTACTAAACAGGCTGGTTTGAGGTAACTATCAGGGGTGAGTTTATCACCCACAGTAAATAAAAGTCAGCACAGCTTCTCTAGAGAAATAAAATACCAACACAAAGGCTTAACTTAACTACTACAAGAAAAGAATTTACTCAGAGGCTGTTTACAAGGAAACAATTAATAGGAAAAAGTGAGATGCTGCTTCCTTTTGGTCATTCTTTACAAAGAAAAAACATGTTGAGCAACTGTGAACAAAAACCTTTGAACCAGGGTGGATTGTTTCAAGGATGCTGTGCCAGTCGTTGCTATGTAAACCAGTAGTATGTGTGCCCTGTGAAGATGATTAAAGTCATAGCCTCATTCACAAATTACACATTGTTTGTACTCACCTCTCCTACTGTTTAAGCCTGTGGTGTTTTTCATAAATGTTTGTTGACAAAGTTACACTGCTAGTTGTATTCATATTCTAGTGATTTGTGACTCAGAATTAAAAAGAAAAACAAATCTGGCCTTAGTAGAAATGCAAACAATCTTAAAGTGTGCTTAAGTTTCTGATTATTCTGAGGATGACTTGTGATTTTGCCATCTTAGGTGTTTAAATAGAGATAACTCTGGCCACAAATCTGACTTCACAGATTTTACTTTGTTCCCTATCGCAGGAATGCTATGATTTCTCTTGAGGCATTGGTCAATTTGTACACAAAAGGAACAATTGAGATGAGTGAGATGAAAAATGGTGAAATGATTTTCTTTTGGCCAGCAGAGTGCACCATCTGTCTTAGATTTGTCTTGTCAAGTGGCCTGTAACTAAATAGAAATGAATTGACACAGCAGCATCTGGTCAAGGTTTTTCATGTGTCATAAGAGTTCATCATGCACAGTCAACAGGGGGCAGTGCAGCAACACATCTATGAATTTAGCCATTTTAGCTAGTAATCAGAAGTGGAGATGAAGTTTTAAGAGAGGGTGATTTTTTTGAGGCTCCATTCTGTATCCCTAGCGCCAAGTAGCAGCTTCACATGATTTTTGGCTCAAAGAAAAATCCCAATTTTTTTCTCATACTGAAGCGTTAGGAACCTTTTTTTCAGCCTCTGTCAGAGACAATAAACCCCTTTTCCCCTATTGGCTGGCCCTCTGGAGGCCTGACGGGGGCAGAGAAAAGAGTAGACCTTGATGTTTGAGGTCCGCTCCTCCAATGAGCCATGAACCTGCCAGTTGTCCCTTGTGTGATCTAATGAAGATCTCGCTAAGATGTGTTTTCAGAACTGTTTCGAGCCCTTTATAAACATACAATTAAAATAATTTGAAAAACTCCTCCAGCAAATGGATCACTCATATTTTAAAAGTTGTTTTCACTTTCTGAATGAACAGTTCAAAGACTTTGACCTCATCTCACTCCAGAAAATCTAATGTGTTCAGTCGGGCTTGTCTCTGCTGTAGAGATGTATACATGGTGAGTCAGTTTTCTGAATTGTTTTGGATCAAATACACCCATCCTAAATCTGATGTCTATGAGGAACAGTGCATAGCTACAAAGCCTCCCCTGGGCTGGTCTTATGGTAAACAGGAAGTGAACTAATTGATTAGCTGACAGCCTCTGTTTGGTGTCAGGCGAGCAGAGAGTCTACCTCCAGTTTCTGCTCCCTCAGGCTATTATTTAATACAGCTGTGTTGTTCTCAGTTTCCTCCCTTTGTCCAGGAAAAGCTCGCTGCCCTCTCAGTCCTCAGAGGCCTCCTCACTGACACTCCACACAACTCACAGAGGAGGGGGGAGAGGGAAACATAGCCACAAAGCCATACTTGAGAGGTATCACTTTGCAATCTGCCCGTCTCCTGGCTCTGGCGTCTCATTTGTTCTGTGTGCTGATGTGCATCAGGGTTTCAGGGCAAGGTGATAGTCTCCAGGGACGAGTTGCAAAGGAAAGTTACCTGAGGAGATAAGACAGTAAAGAGAGAGGGGAGGTAAAGCCCTTTTCTGCGCTGTGATTCTTTGTGTTTCTGCAAAGATGGATAGCAGCAGTTTAGCAGTGACCCTACAGAAACTTGACTGCAGAACCAGAGGTCCTTGAATGAGCTGCCTTTGAATGGCTGAGGTCTTTTCAGGGGGCTCTGCTTGAAAAGAGGTCTTTGTGATGCCCCTCCGCCCCTCAGCTGTTATCAGCACCACTGGTCCGTGTGCTGGATAAGGAACAACTCTTATTGATTGTGTTTTCTGACGGCACTCGTTTATGCTAATGAAGAATGGGCACTATATGTGCGACGTGTATTAGGTGGTGTTGTGTCTGAAAAGCTTTTAGAGGTCAAGTCATAAACGAGTGAGTTACCTTATGAAATGTGTGGTTAAAAGCTCTGCACTATTCCGACTTTTTTTTTCCTTTTCATAATGGACTCCACTCTCATTGTACCATTATATTCCACTGCATGTGCAACAGAAGTAGTGAAGGTAAAAACTTGGTAAGTGAACGACTGCATTAAAGTGGGAATTTTGTATTTTTTCATCTGGCTTCATAATGTCTCCTGGTACCCCTGTAGCAGCTTTGTATGATTTAAAGCAGAGGTCTAAATAGCGGGTCCGTAGAGGTACTGTGGGGGGCCTTTAACATTTTTGGTTGATTGGGCCACATTTATAGACTTCCAAATAATTTATCACAAGTTTGTCCATGCATGGCAGTGACACTAGTCAGACATCACTCTAGTTTCTACAGTTATGATCAAAATGAAAAATGCTAATCTGAATAGTCGCTATGCATGATTGTCACACATTTAACTGACATACAGTGTTGATATTGGCATTGATATCAGTTGACAAGGTATGTTTAGAAATGCAAAGCCAAAGAGACCCTACTCGCTGTATAATGCAAATGAACCTGTGTATTATCTGAATAGCTTTGTACTGAATGCACAATAACAAAGTATTTTATACATGGTACAAGGCTCAGTTGAATATAAAACATATTCATATGTATAGATGTGTATATAATAGGGGGTTCCTGCTCCATTTTTCCGTCAGTTGGGGGTTCCTTGGTCTAAAAAATGCTGGAGACCCCTGATTTAGGCTAAAGAAGAAAAAAAAATGATATGTTTTTCTTTTTTTTCTCACACTGGTGTTCTGGAAAACTCTTGTTTCAGCCTTTGTCTGAAACACTGTCTCTTTAAGACTTCCCACTCCACAAACCCCTTTCCCTCTGATAGGCCTGTCAGAGCTGTGGCAGACCTTGGTGTTTGAGGCCCATGGGTCTAACGTATCATGATCCAGCTCAGAGTTCTTAGTTAGATCTTAGTTTTAGCAAGTCTAATGACTATCTCATGGTAGTTTCAGAACTGGGTGTTTTGGTGAGTTTACAAACAGATTCAGAGATTTCTACAACATATCAGTTCAAATCTATGCAGCTGTTTGAAACTTTGTCGATGTTTAGCATGAACATCCAGTGTCCATAGCTTATATATATTTATGGTACTGGATGGGTCTGAGTATACTGGATGACTGGATTTATGAGTAATTAAAAATGAAGTTGTTGGTTATGTATAATTGACTTAAGTAGGCCATTTACTTAACATTTATTATTATTGTACATTTTTTTCATGTGTTCAGTTTTATCAAGCTTCATTCGTAAAATTTCAAGCAGAAAATCCTGAATCCGAGTTTCTTGGGGAAACTGTTTTCAAGCTGCTAAGCCAAGATAGTTGGGGCTGATGTCAATGAATTGAACATTTCTTATCCGTTCTTAACAGGAAGTGGTTCTGGAGTCGCATCCTTACTGTAATGATGGGATGAATACACAGTTCTGTGCCTCTGCCATGGTTCAATGTTGACAAAACAACAACATGCCAATCACATGTCTATGGGTAATAAAGCATTTCAACAAAATATACTGCATTCTTCAACAATATAGAGCCTATCTCCAATTTTACAACTTAATGGTAGTCCGTAGGGCAGCAATGCTGTGCAGAGGAAAGTCTTAAACCAGGGAATGAGGCCACACAATTGATGTGAAACATGGGTCATAGTCAAGTGAGTCATTTGGTTTGATCTCTGGTTGCTAATAGCTGAGCGTGCTTAACATATAGGGTTCACATCTGAAACAGAGAGACTTCATCCACTTCTTATATTTTATGTAGTGTGCACATGTTCAATCTCACACTTTTTGCCATGAACTGTACATCCATAATGAGGAAAATGTAGGCATGGTAAGTGATTGACGTACCACATCTAGCAGCAATAGTAATATTTAATCCCTCCTGCTGAATCCTTGAGCCTCTTCATTCTTCAGAATACAGAAGCTCATACAGATTTTGTAATTAACAAATCACAATTTAATCCGCAGTGCATGACAATTCAATTTGTTGATTGCCTCCCCTCCCTCCACCCTCCTCTCTTCGTCTATTTAGGAGCGAAAGGGAAAGAAAAATAATCTCGTTGAATGTATTAATTCAACATGATGAATCCTGTATTCAAGTCAGTGGAGTGAATAATTAAAATTAGCTGATAAAACTTTCAGCAGAATTACTTTGCCGAAATTGCTGAACAGATGTGTCATTTTAATGAAAATCCACAGCCAAGCTCCTTTCCCCTTCCCCTCTGTCGGATAAAAATATTATTCCCCTGGCACATTCTTAATTTGGTGGTAAATACACTCGCAGCCGTCTCGGGGAGGGTGGGTCGGAGCAGGCGGAGGGAGAGGAAGAGCAACTTGTCACACTTAGTAACTTGATTTCTCCCTCTGCATGCAGTAACAGCTATCTACAGTAATTCACAGCACTCCATTGTTGCAGCAAGTCCCAAGGAGGACTTATTAAAATGCAATAATCTCCCTATTTAAACAGAAACAATAACCATTAGAATTCCCGCAGATCTAAAACAGAGCGTAAGCCCCCATCTGCTGTGAATGATTAGAGTCTTGACGAGGGAATTTAATTTGCAACATTCAAAGATGGGAATCTGAGCAGATCCGTCCTCCGAGGCTCTCACCCTCATTCTCATTTGCCTCTCGCTTTATTTGTCTTTTTAATTATTTATTTAGCTGCCACTAACGTTGCTCCAGAGAGAGGCCATCGGATGTGTTCAGGCTACGCAACAACATCCTTCACTGAGCGGTTCGGTCTTTGGGAAACCTCTGTTTAGTGCTTAATAGACCATAAATTCTGTTTTGCACATGAGAGGAAGAGGAAATAAACAGAGAGGTTTAATCATATGGTGGTTAATTCCTTTTTCTGTTATATGTGTTCAGCACTAAGGTAGACCACTGTTCAAGTTCATGCAACAAAATAGAAAAAAAGCTTCTCAGCCAACGATGAAGATTTCCAGCTCCAACATCCTCAACCATTGGAAACCCATCCATCAAATGACTTCGTAATGTATTCTGACATAATGGGCTGATAATATTCTTTTGTTTTCTTTTTCTTTCCTTCATTATGATTACAGTCTTGTATGTTGAGTGGGTAGTTCACAAAATACTGGGGTCTTGCTAACCCAGTTTGGATTTTAATATGCATTACCACCCACTCACTAAACATTGTACGCGTCATAGCTAGGCTTCTAACACGAAAAAAACACTGATTTAAAAAGATTTTGATGCCAGATATAAAATAGCATAGTCCCCTAACTCCCCTGTGGTAGTTCTTTTTTGTAAACAGATTTCTGTCAGCCCCTCTTGCAGGACAAATCAATGCTAAGTTAACATTTCCATCCAAGGCAACTTAAATAGTGCATACCAGATATATTGCAGGGAATTTTATATTGGTACTCTGTCCTTATTCTGCTTTCTTTCCTTTGCGCCTTGAACATTTTAAGACGTATAATCATAAAAGATGTAAATGTGAGCACTTAAAACAGTTCACTTTAAAAGTTAACAGGAACTACAGTTGTTTTCCACAGTGTCAACAGTCCAAGGTAGAATCATCTGCAGGAGCTATAAATTGATCAAATATGAAGAATGTGACACCTTCATCTCTCACTTTTACAACTGAGAACTTGTCACTGTTGCGCTTTGGATTTGACCAATCAGAGTTAAGTGTTAAAGTGCACTCTACTTTAATGGTAGACACCATATAACACAAAAAAAATACTGTTTAATGTGTATTTTGTTTAATAGTTTGGCATTTGTTCCATCTTAGCATGTAAGAAGACAGACATTATCACCTAGGCTACGGTTTTTATGTTGTACATTTTTGAGGAGTCTTAAGTCAGAGACCTTTTGTGAGGCAAGATATTTTGTCATGAACCATCTACTGAAAGTTATATTGGCCTGATTTTGATCTTAGAGGAAAAAAAAAAGAATGTGTTAGTTTCGGATCTTGAACACCTGAACATGTTGCCGGCAATTTCCTCTGATAGATGTGGAAATATTTGGGCAGAGGAGCAACACATACTGACTTGCTGGTTGTGCAAAAATGTTTTAAAAATATTCTAAATTCAAGATCATCAGCAGATCTTCCTTTGGACTATACGTTTCAGTATCAGCGATCAACCCAAAGGGAATATTTAGTAAGGGCTTGAGAGGTGGAAAATATTGGCAGACTATTGTGGGATTCAAGTAGCTCAAAGTGTAAAAGATTGTCACAAAATGAAAGTGTTGCATAACGTCACCTTTTTAAATTGAATCTATCTTCTCATAGTGAATGTGAAAATAAAGGGATAGAGAGCAAGGATGTCATCCTGAACAAAAATAAAAGTTCTTTAAGTACCCACCTTGTTTGAGCTGAGCAGTCTAACTTGAAGGCATTGAATAAACTAGAAAAAAAATTCCCTCTGAAGCCATGATTCTTTTCAGTCTATGTGGGGTCAAGTTCAGGAAAGTTTACTTAAATCATTTTGATTCCAGTCATTTCTTATCCAAACACCACCACACTCACATTTTTTAAACAACAAAACCAAGTTAATTCATATGGACTGCAGTATTTGCCCCCTGAGAGAGGTGAATCTTTCTTACAGATGTATAAGCTGGCAGTCAACATTTTCCAGTATTTTACCGTAGTATTAGAGCTTTAATGCTTAAATTGACTTTTGGCATCAGTATCAAGATGGGAAATAGTTTATTACACACTGTGACCCATTCTCTGCAGTTAAAAAACATCCTAACTCAATTTCTCAGGCTATCTGAACATTTACTTCTCAGACTTTGAAAAGGAAAGGTCAAAGACAGGCTTGTAATGTTGGAACGTGTATCTGAAGTGCTTTACCCTTTGCACTTTTGCAGCAACATCATTTGGAAATCATGTCATTATTATGCTGTTATACTTTTTTTTCTCTTTCCACTGGAATATTATACTGTATTCCTAATTTAATTTTATAAAAGTACAAGAGCAACAACACAGTGCTGTTCCTTCTTGCTAGCTCAAACGTTATACATCACTGAGGGTTGCTCACTGCTACATCTGCTCCAACCTTCAATGGCCAACCAGAGGGTGGGAGACTTTGCATGGCCATTTTAATAGTTTGTGTGACATGTTGAATTAGAAATGTGGTGTGACCTGACCTTAGGATGGAAATCTTCCTTACTTTTAGTTGGCTGTGATTCTTTGTGGGAAATTTCGGCTCTTCCTCAGATCTGTAGCCACTCAGTTTTTCACCTTCACCCATGCAATGATTGTGGCGGGGAAGACTGCCTGCATTTTGTACAGTGGGGAAGTGTGCAGAATGGATGCAGAGGTAGAAAAACACCAAAATAAATGTGGCAAACCCCCTTGGAATAACCCATGCCAATACACTACACAAATGACCCAGAATCTAACCTCAAACAATGGAGCCACACTTTAAAGTGCAGCAGCCAAGGTTATAACAGCATTTGTCAAAGTGGTACATTATAGTTACTTTATTACAATTTCCCTAGACTGTAAGAACAACATGACTGAGGGTTTTACACAGGAGGGTAAACACTGATACACAGCATCAAAGCATCAACAACAACGCAGTCATAGTTTTCATAAAACATCAAAATCTCAAATTTGTCATCATAACAAACATAATTTCCATCACATATCAATATATGCTTGTCAAATCACTCAAAGTCACCATAAAAGGCAAAATTAACAAATGGGAATCATATTGTTGTTACCTATCACATTTTCTTAGTTAGAATATCTGTCATGTTATATGTATATATTTGCTTTCTTCATTTTATCTTATGAACATTTAATCCACTTTGGCAATTATGTTTTTTGGCTACACTATGTTCACCATATATCTGCAGTGACATGCTCCCACATGCTCAGGGTCACTGAGCTGAGAAATGAATGGATGTATAGACAAGGAGTGTTTCTCATAATATGGGACCTTCAACAGAAATTGGCTTCTCCTTTTTCTGCTTTTAAAAGCTCAAAATCCTACTTTATTTTGGTTGCTTTTGACTACATTGTGTTTTATTCAAGGCTTGCATTGCGTTTGAATTTCACAGATTTTACTATTTTGTGTCAGTGATAATAAATCAAATTCTTTCAAGCTCTAAGTCCAGAATTCCAGTGTTTGCAGGGATATTTTCAGCTCTAACACCACGTCAGAACTCTCATCATGGTGATGAATGACAGTATCTTTTAGCATTGGTTAGTTATAAAAATGATTAAATTGTGTACTTGAAGATTCTCTGGATATAACATCACCATAATTGTGAACTCCTCTGTGTGGACTAAGACACATTTTTATTTCCAAGTTGAGTACCACTGGAGCCACTACAGCTCATTGAACCACCGGCAGCACTGATTTTGAAGGCCTGCTTCACAGCTTGTCTCCAAAAATAGCCTAATGATAATGGAGCCTTTTCTTTTCACCGAAGCTGTTACTCCAAATTTTTGTCCATAATCAGCAATCATGCTCTCTCTCACACACTTGCTTCACCGATCGAGGCTGTGTGATTTCCACGCCAGCTCTCAAATCTTGATGGTCCTCGCACAGGTGCACAGCTTTCGGGTGGTTTCTTGCTCTACCTTTCAATTTTGCACGGCGAGAGCATCAATCCATTGAAGAACAGTGGTTCTTTATCATTTCCATTGGCTGCCAGAAAGGAGCGCTTCACCCTCCACACAGCACCCTAGCAGGCTAAAACGTAGCAGGTGCACTGCTAAATATATATTAAAAGTGCCTTACTCTGCAAGTTGCTGTATTCCCGTGGGCTCCTCGCGCTACTGATCTCTCTGCCTGGTATCATCCATTTCTGGTAGCAAGTGTTCGGAGCCAATCCTAATTCCTGTCTCTGGTTAGTAGAGCGCCCCAGAGACTCCTGATAATGAGCTGCGAGGTTAAAAAAGTGGAGTGCCAGTCCCTGAAGGTGTTGTTGAGTTATGGATGGAGGGAAGCGGGGGATCCATGGAGCCTCCAGAGACCCAGTTAGGGCCAAACCTTTGGCGGAAGGCATATTATTCCCCGATTTGAAAGGAAAGCTGTGCCATTTTGAATCACAGCTAATTGGCACTGAATGGAGGGAGACTTCACAGGGAGCAATTTCTTTCTTCATACATTAGTCCCAGCAAAAAGGTCCTTTTATGTGCTATAAGCAGAAAGCACTTAAAAACTGAATGAATAGAGGTGCCTGGCTTGTTTTATATCACACATCAATGTTGAAAATTTTCATATATGTGTTAGTTAGGATATTAAAAGAAACTGACCCTAAGGTTAACTTCTAATGAGCACTAATAATGATAACAACTCCCAGTGTGAAACAGTAGGCTGTGATATATTTGTTAAAGATATCTTAAACAGGGTGCTCTTTTTTATGCTTGAGCAGAATGTAAAGCAGACATTACACTCATCCTCCCCAGACTGTATGTATTCTACTGTACAAATCAGTGTGTAAGCTGCACATTTAATGCAGTTATTGTGGCCTGCATCATATACAGTTATGCAACCAGTAAATCAGTATCCCATGCAGTGAGGTTGTGCTATGTGAGGGATAATGTGTCGTTAGCGGGTTGTTTTAGGAGAAATAACACTGACAGGGTGTGACAAGACCCCAGCATAAAGTGGGCTATATTTCCCATAAGTACCTGCTAACCATTCATTATCCTGTTTATCACCTTAGCTTATCATGAATACAGTTTAGAAAGAAAGTAGTTGGTTGTTAGCCTGTTTCGTTATCCACTGCCATATGTTCTCAGGGTTCCCACTATTTCCTTGAAATTATTTTCCAGGACTGTCTAGGATATTTTCAGGCACTACAGGGGCAAATAATCGTGACACAATAACCCCCCAGCACTTCACTGGAGTTACAGTGTTCAATTGGGCAATTTCCATCTCAACTTTTTCTTAATGCTTCCCAGAAGATGAGTTGACAGCAGACAAGTACATGCAAAACTTTTAACTCATTGCATTCGAACACAAGGCAAGGATGTTCCAGGATAATTTAAAGGTTTCCTGGACATTTTTTCTTGTTTTACACGTTTTCCATGACTGGAAAGTTTGAAAATCATTTTACTTCACTGCAAAAAATGGAAGTCTGAATGAGATAAAAATACTAAATTTGATGGAAAGATATCTTAAAACTAGTGAAATTATCTCTCCATGCAGCAAGATAATTTCACTCGACTAGAAATCTTGACATAAGACTGATAAATCCAAAAACAAGATGGCCTTGATAAGTATTTTTAGATCTTAAAACAAGAAGAAAATGCTCATTTTTAGATTAAAATGCTTGAAAACAAACTTCCTGAAGAAGAATTTTAAGTGAAACATACTGAATATGAGCAATAGAATCTAATTTCATGCTTCTTATATTCTTAATTTTAGCAAATGGAATGAAAATATAAATTTTTCAAGTCAAAACTACTTAGAATTAGATAAGTATGATTAAGATAATTCTCAATACAAGTGCTCTCATCTTGAAATAAGCATAATCCATAATAAAGTTTAAACCAGTATCTTGCTTGTCAGTCCAGGTTTTCTTGGAAGTGTGGGACCTGCCTATTGTGATCAAGTTCTGTGGTTGACAAATATAAGCAAATAAACAAGGTTAAACTTTGTGATACTATATAGTGTTTTACCCTGAGGATGGTCCTCTCAGAGGGATCTCTCCTCACTGGGTCTTCACCACATATTTAAAGAAAACAGTTGCATGCTATTAAGTGAGTACAACTTGTGGAGGGTTGCTTAGATTGAATTACTGAAGTGAAGTCACCGGCAGGGGGTGATGGTACAGATCACAAGGAAGGTGGAGAAAAAAGGGATGCCAATTAATAAGGGCTTTGCATCGACATAGGAATTGCACATGACTGAACCCAAGTAAGTATTCACCCAAGAACAGTCAAAATATTTTTCCCTCTAGGGGTCCAAGAGCATACACCAACGCAACTTTTACTATCATTTGACATTTTACAGTAATACGATTCTAAGTTTGTTCACTTGGCAAATCCAAGTCAAAGTACTTCCCTCTCTATTTTTTTCCACTTATCAAGGGACTTCAGGTAGACTTTTGAAGAATACTGGGCACTATTTGTGTATTAACCTGATAATGGTTGATGCCAGATGGTATTAAAAGATACATCTGTAGAAACAAAGAAGTTAGCATAATCAATTCAGATTAACCAGTTATTTTTCTGTACAAGAACTTAAAAGGTTGGAGAAGCCATTTATTTTGATGGATTAGTTCTGAAGTGTATATTAGGTATAAAACCGACAACAGTTTAAGTCAGTCTTTTTGTATTTGTGTCAAAAGTATCACCACGTTGTCATGTGTATCATTTGGTGCTGGTCGGTCTTGGGGATAATTCGATGTGACTGAGTTGATCTGCTGTGTCAACATTAGTTTTCTCCCCTCTGTAAGTCTGTGGTTTGGACACAGCATTAAATCAACTGTGTCACAGTCTAACACCCTGTGTGAGGCCCAGTATGTGTCAGGATGAGGGAAATTAACAGGGAGCTGAGGCTGGTCCCTGAACACCACATGATATACTGCAGTGAATGACATACAGTAAGTCTTAGCTCGATGGCCAAAGATGCTCAACAGTGTCAAGGTTCACGTTGTCGTAGATTATAGGATGAGTGATTATTTTTCAGTCAGCTGATCTGGGAAAAGGCCTTCACTGTCAGTTATAATAGATGTTTGTACGACATTAATTCAGTCTACTTGTAAACTGGTGCAGTGTGGGAACTTGAAATGAAAGTTGCAGTTATATTTACATTCTTGTTTGTTTGCTGAAGATCCATTGGTCTCAACTGGCTGTTCGGGACCAAAAAGTCAAGTCATAGATCAATGACAGGGTCAGACTATTGGCAATTTTCCACCATAAATGAAGCTGGTCCATTTCTGCCCTGACCAAGACTGATTTAAATTTTAGTTTGCAATTTTAGGTTCACTCTTTTTTTGGATAAAGAAAATCTTCTTAAGAATGGAGACAGAAGAAATTAGAGTTTAATTTAACTCCAGCCTCTGTTGACAAATCAATAAAGAACTAACAGATTTCAAGAGAGCAGCACACACTTCTTAAGACTATTTGATATTTTTATTACTGTTTGGATCGGAACATGAGTAAAAATGCCAAAAACAGATTCACCACAAACTGTTTCTGATGGTCAAACATCAGGCGATTAGTATTGCATTAAATACAGAGGAGGTTTTTCTGTTCTTTAAAGGTAAGACAGTCTCAGTACTGTAATACTGGTGCCATCCACAGTTCACCTTTATGTATTTGCTTGCATTCAAATGTAACTTGCTTTACCCGAGGTTGCACCTTTAGTTAACGTTGGGTTTTAGGTATCTGGGGTAAAATCTAAGTGCTTCAGATTTGGATGTGTTTCTTCTCTCTCCTGAGTCTTTTCACCCAGCTGTCTGTGTGATTTTTTTGAGAAAATGTGGTTACCTAAATATTACACGGGTTCCTTTGATGAATTATTCTCCTTGAATACCGTCGTCTCCTTTAATGTTGCCTGTTCGTATTCTACTCATCCTTTCCCTTTCAAGATGAGCGAGGACAACAGCATCCAAATCAAACAGTTGCCATAATGGATAAATTGATTGGAGGCAGCCAGTGTGCCTCGACGTTTCCCTCCACAGTCACAGAGCAGGTTTCACTTTGTTGACCTCACTGTTTTTTTTTTCCTCCTGTGTTTAATTGATGGAGGGAGAGAATTGGAAGTGATTTTTGTAAAGGTAATGTAGTGAAGCCCCGTGGTGACTCAGCCTAATGAGGCTAATTACCCATTGTAGATGTCCGATTCAGACAGGCCTTTCTTTTGATTGCTTTGATTAATTACAACACACTCTCCTGAAGCCTGTTAGAATGGCAGCGAATGAAAAGCAGTGCAGTTGAGCAGTGAAGTGGTCAAAGCTCGCCGTCAGCAGAATACTGAATAACTCAGATCAACAACATCAGCTCCCGAGGTCAGGTAAAATACGCTTTTCGATATTCTTTATGAACATGGCCAACAAATTTGGGCCATATATGAGACAGAGTCAGACCAAAATAATATCTTACCCTCCTGCACAAATAAACAAATAATCCATCCCTCATTTGGCTCACTTGAAAAACATCTCTGATGGCTGTTTTGATGGAAGTAGTGGAAGTAGTAGAGTTAGATGTAAAGGGTGTCTTGAACTGTTTTCTTCAGGTTAAGGTTTTCCACAGAACCAAGTCAGCCATGTTAGAAGTCTGATTAATTAGCTGTGCTAGTGTTAGTACAGGCTCTCATTAACCTCTACTTAGCACAGCACATCAGAGCATTACAGTCATGAGGTCACTTTCAACTATAGGAACCAGAGCTTTGCACCAATCGTCGAACTACACTCGTAACCTGTTTTCCATCAAAAGAACCAAGTGCTAGTACTTGCACCACAGAAATTCTTCTTATAAACCAGTTTGTTTTTCCATCGGTGTGGAACAAAGTTGGAGCCATGTTGTTGGGTTACCAATGCCGTTTACCCAATGAGCTCAACCAATACAAAGCCCACAAAGCAACAATGGAGGAGTTCATTGTATGCTTGCAAGATCTTTATATCATTTTAGCAAGCTGATATAAAGATCCAGGCTATGCATCCTAAGTGATGGCTGATCGAAGCTTTATTGATGCTTCAACATGTTTCAAAAAACAGGCACCTGGAGTGGCTGCTTTGTTGTTGGAAACAGAAAGAACCAGTACTAACCCAGGCACCAGCCTAGAGCTAGTACTGCCAGCTCTGTCAGAAAGGGGTTTTGGAGGGCCACAACTTTTTAAATCTCAGTCTTACGTACCGAGACAGAATTTGACTGACAGTATGAATTCTTAAGAGTCTTTGTTTTTTCCAACATCTGTAATGTCTCTGCCATTTATCAATGACATCATTGCCAATGTGTATCATAATCGAAGTTTGTATGATTACTCATATGTGAAGAAATACTTTGTTCACGTCTCTAAAATTATATTGGGTACAGTCTGTGAGGCAAAATCAAATAAAATAAGGGGCTAATTTTGGACTTTATTGTCCCTGAGACACAGTTTAATATTTTCATCAGTAGTTTATGGTCCCATTGTGACACACATGGAGCTCATTCAGGCAGCTCGTTCAGTCAGTTTGCCCAGGCTGCATCGATTTCACATTTGAGTTGCAGATTCTGTATCTTGAACTCACATAAACTATCCTCCCACTTAAGAGAACCATTTAAGCTGCAAGGTTTCTTGTCACTTCGACTGCCCTGCCAGTGCTGCCCTGGAACGATCCTGCTCTTGAACTCTCTGCCCCAACACCCTCACTGAGACTGCAGTTTGCAGGTTTTAAGAAAGTGGCTCAGCACTTCTTATTTTCCTCAGGGTAAAATAAATCAGAGTTCAGAAATTAATCACTAACAATATTCTGATGCTGCTGCAAAAATCACGTCAAACCACTAATATGTTGATTGTCAAACTGAAATTTATTTTAAGCTGAGGTTAAGAAGTTGATTCACAAAAAAAGCATTTGAAGATACTTTGTGTCAGAAAATGTACTAATGTGACTGCTGGAAGACTTGTGTACTAAAGAGATTAATGTTATTGAAATTATACACGATTGCCAATTGAAGCATTGATCAATAGTTCATCTAATGGCAGTGTGGTGATGTGGCTGGATGGTGATACAGTGACTCATGCATGCATTCACTCCAATGTAGCAGAAAATCCTCTCAAGATTTATGCTCTGTAGGAACAGGCCATCTCCACAGCAGTTTGGCTGCAGCACAGTGCGGAAAATTGTAATGAAGGGAGGCAAGTGAGGGGAAAGAAAAATTCTTGACCTGAATTTTGTTGGTTTGGTGACAATGAGAAAGATAAGTGGTTGTGACAGTTGTGAGTGATGTTCTGCCACGGGCCTGTGAGCTGTGCTGCGCCTAAATTGACACCGTTGTCAAACACACTTTTCACAACGGCCAAGCCTCCCGTGAACCGTCTAATGCGGCAAATGGGGACCCTAATTCTTCATTAACTGGAGGAAAAAGGAGATTTGGTCGTGTAATTTTCTCCTCGCTGGCTGTTTTAAGATTCCAATAACCAAGCATTTACAGTTGACTGGGCAAGAACTGCTCCTCCTGCTCCTCCCACACTAACCCTCCCCCTGTCCTCCATCCCCTCCTCTTCTCCACATTTTACAGCATCGATACGCGGGCTGTGAAACCTAGTGATGCTTATAGCCAGACTTATTGCCATGGTTATCTTTAATGACTTTGAAATGTATTGGCCTCGTTAATAAGCGGCGAGGTTATCAATTCCTCTAATTAGGCTGCGTGCTCCCCGAAGAAATTTCCCATTAAAGAGCCAAAAGATGAGTTGGAGGCGAGGGACGCTCAGTGGCGAAAAGTGGGGGGGATGGGGGGGGGGTTACACAGCAGGGTGGGAGGTGGGAGTTAAGATTCAAAGTCTTGCTTGCCCAGTCCAAGAGGATTAGCATAAAATCACTGTACCCCCACCACCCTGACTTTCTCCCTCTCCTCTTGAAAACGACTGTTTCACTTACACATTAAAGCTATCAGCGGGTGTGTGCGTGCAAGATGGGGAGGTGGGGGGTGGTAATCACAGCCGGGCAGGGCCGGGTGGCAGTAATGGGACATGAGCACTGCTGAGGTGTGTAATACGATCAGGAGTAACTGTCACAGAGCACTGATGTGCATATCTCTGGCTGACATGTTGAGGCCGTGGCGAGGCCATTTGGGGAAGCTTTATGTGGCGTTCCAGGGGAGCTTCAGTCAGCCGCCAGCGAGGAATATTGGCCTTTTAGATGAAATGGATGCCTGCCTTCTGTCTCTGTCAGTTCTCAGAGTCTGTGAGCTTGGCAGCTCTGTAGTTATCAGATGTACAGCATATATACACAGCTTAGAGTGACAGAGCCTCTTATTTATGTAGGAACGACTGCAAAACAAGGATACTGTGTAATTAGTCAGGAAAGTGAAGATATTCACCATCCAAATGTTCTCAATTATCTATGTAAATGTGTATACATCAAATTTAGATTGGATTTAAACACTCTGTAGACATTGGCAGCTCCATATTCGCTGCTTTAAGATCTCTATTTGTATTCAATATTGGTGTTGTTTGATGAGTTTTGAAAAAGTGTTCAACTTATCGTGATCTGACTTCATGATCTACAGTAAAATTGAATCACCAGAGAAAAGATTGGTTCTGCAAACTGAATTCTAGTGTCTGTGTCATTCTTTAGATCCCTTCTTTTCACAAACTGTACTTTAATGTACTGTATGCTGGAGCAGGGTTAGCACAAATAAATACATTTTTGGTTGAAGGGTTGTTTTTTCATGGAAGTATTCAAGCCATGGCTATGTTCAGGATTCAGTGCTAATGTCAGTGTCTGAATGCTGTGCCTCTCCTCTGGGACACAAGAGCTAAACTGTCTGTATATTTGCATCATTCAGACTTTTATCAGGACACCTGAGCTCACATTATGACACCACAGCTGTGACAGGTAACACTAAACTGGTAGGTCTGTAGTAGTACAAAAGGGGGCGTCAGACTTTTTTATGGCTTATTCTAATACGTTAGTAGTATTTTTAGAGAACCTTTATTTCAGTCTCTGACTGAAACACTTTGTTTTACCTGCTGTCTCTTCAAGGCACCACAAACACCCTTCCTTCTAATTGGCCAGCCCTATGGAGGCTGGTTTGAGGTGGAACTACGGGCAAACCTTGGTGTTTGAGGCTCACCCCTACAATGTGTCATGGAATATTTTGGAGTTCCTTATGTGATCACCTCATCATTTCAGCAACTCTCATGAATATCTCAAGATGATCTTGTTTGGATCTTGTTGAGATCAGTTTACAGACAGATTCAAGAACTTCTGCAACATGATTACATAGCAATAGAGGCAGGATACCCCATCTTTAATAATTTATTCTACTGCAAATCAAAACATTTCCTCTTCACTCTGTATCTCACAGAAGATCCTGACTCTGTTGATTTGCTTCTATAAAACTCACCTCATCTTGTCTTGGGCCACCTTTTTATCACACGGGGTGATGGTGTTCAAGGAAATAAAACAGTCCCATCCAGAATTGAAATGATAATAACAATAATGCTAATGTTGCCTGTATTGAAAATAGAAAGAAAACCTGACCCAAAACATAAAATTAAATCTGAATTGACTGATCTTTCCTGATGTTTTATTGTTTTTGTGTAGTTTGTATGCAGTCCTTGTTGCACCCACAGCATATACTGTGTTTATCCTGGTGTCTGTGTATCTGATGTGAACTAATGTACATGTGTCCCCGTCTGTACACAAATGTGGAAATAGAGATTAGCTATAAACGGCTCTGATTTATTCGTGCCATGGCCCCAGCAGCCAGCCCCAGCCTCCCGCAAATTTATAGCCAAACGTCACTTTTACATGATGGGTTTGTAACAAATATCTGCTGCATATTGTTAAATTAATCTTCCATTTAAAATTAATGGAGTTAGACTCCCCAGGTTCAATGTAATTTGGTGTTCACGGGCAGCAAGCAACGCGGTGTGAATACAGAATGAGCCGCGGCCAAACGGCCTAATCTTCCATCACCTTGAACCTGAGAGGAGAGGACGCCTCATCCAGCAGCGGCTAATGAGATTGTGCTCACCTCCCGGGAGAAAGAGAGACAGGGAGGGAGGGCGAGTTAGAAAGATGGAGGGAGAGAGGATGGATGTGTTGAAGCATGCAGCGGCGGGGAAAGGTGAACAGGATATGAGGTGGGAGAATGATGGTTCAACTTTGGAAAAGGGACATAAAAATGGAGGGTGGGAGATGTATAGGGCAGGTGCCTGATAGCAGCTTGCAGTTTTCCACCATACCTCACCACTTGTCTTATTTTGCTCCAGTCTAAGTGTTGCTGCAGGACGTGGCTGATGTATGTATGTGAGAGCCGCGGCATGTCGAGATGAAATGAATTCTATATCATTATTTCACAATCCTCAGCCGGCCACGACAAAGACAGAGGACATATTTCACTGTTAAGGATGCAGCACTCAGCAGGGGTGTCTGTCTCTCCATAATTCATAAAATGAGAAAATGTTCCCCAGTGCAAACCAGACCATATTATTGTCAAAGAAACCACAGGGAATACTGCAGCTCTCTCTGATGCTGTAGCCTTCTCTGCTAGGCTGCTGCTGCTACACACAGTATATTTCTATATTTCTGAGTCTGCCAGCTCATTCCTGCTGTATAAATCAGCTTTTTGCATACACAGTAAAGCTCTCTAATTCCTATTTCTGCTGTGGATACTTTATTTTAATGACTGTCTTTGCGTTGCATTGCCCTCCAGCAGAAGGTGGAAGCGGTGTGAGCCAGCCTGGGACGGAGCTCTGCCAGCATTTGGAGCTTGTATCGTTGGTTTTGGATAGGGATGAAGCTTTTCTGGCCAAATGGGTGGATTAGCAGCTCTGTCCTGTACAGTAAAGAGCTCAATTCAAAGATTGGCCCACTGTAAAAACCACAACATTCATAATACAGACGTCAATCCCATCTGCAGCACGTTCAGGGAGAGTCAAATCCTTTTTCTGGAGTGTGTGACTGTGGAGTGTTTAGATCAGGCAGATTTCAGTTTAGGATGCCAGCGAGTGGCAAACTGAGATCTAAAATAATCCTGAGTGTCTAGCTCTTTTGGACAGACAATTCATGACACTTCACTGAAATACAACCACAGTTCCAAAAGTTTTAGTATGCTGTGTAAAATATTGACAAAACAGGATAGGGTCATCTGCAAATTATTCAAGCCCTATTTTTTTCTTATGAAAGAAAGTATAAGACAATGTATTGGATGTCAATATAAGAAAAATACACTTTCATCAGAACTGCTTATTCAAAACGTGATGCTAGCACATTTCTCAAAGAGATAGAATAAATAATTGTTTGTTGTGTTGCAGCACCTCTTCTTTAACACCACTGCATACTGTTAGTATGTCTGGGGACCAATGAGATCAGTTTCTGGATCTATGTAAGCAAAATGTCTCATTTTTTTCTGATAATGTTTATCTGATCTACAGTTTTTTATTTCTGTTTCATGATATTCCAAATGTTCCACTTCGATTGGCAGGAAGTTAGGAAAACAGGGAAGCTACTTGGACACAAGCAAGTCTTTTTATTCCAGAGATGATGCCATGAATTGGCTACAAAAAAGTACAGGATTAAATGGTAGTGATGTATATTTTGAAGCGTAAGAGTGGCAAACTCATCTTGAAAACTCACTACGATCCACTTGAGATTCATAATGAATGAAACTGATAAGAAATTTGACCTAAAGGGGATTTAAGAAAACAATGTTTGCTAAGCAGCCATCAACATTTAGATTGACAACTGTTGTAATTTTTGATACCAAAGTGAAGAGAAACCACAGAAAATTTTGCAGATCTGCGAGTCTTTACTATTTTTGTTGATGGATGGAGCCCATCTGAGTTGCACAAAATCTGTGTTGAATTTTTCACCATTAGCTGTTGCATAAGGCCCGTCACATTTTCAAAATCAGTCAAGAATTTAAGCAGCTTTGGGTATGTGCAGAGTCAGGTAGGACAATGAAATTCCATTTGTTTGGATTTCTTTCTTTTTTTTTTTTTTTTTGTATTAACATTAGATATTTTGCCTAAATTAGAGATGGTGGAACTTTGGCACAATATGAAAAGCTAGAGATCATACTGTCCACTCTGAAGAAAATCAACCCACTATATAGAATTTTTGTCCAGACGCTCACCCTGAATACCCAACTCATAGAAAGCCTGACTCACATGAACCCAACCATAGTATTGAGGAGTTAGAGTGAACAGCAACCTGGTTTGTGAATCCCTTCTCTTCCCCTGAAAGCATCAAATGGGGCTATGGACTGGTGCAGTTTTGGAACTGGAGACGGACAACTTTGACCTAACCAAGACACATCCACTTCTTATTCACAGTGTTTCACATGTGCATACATGCAGTTAAGTAAAGAGAGACATGTATTGTGTTTTGTAATCTGCTTCTTAAAATCAGAGCAGAGCTGTTGTAAAATTACTCTCTGCATAGTTTATACTGGGCGCTCGTTCAACAAACCTAATGGACTTTGTGCGGTGTGGAGTGAAGCTCGTGTTTCCTGACTTCTTGCTCACTCTGCAGCGCACTCTTAGCGTTTGACTCTCTGATCTGTCACTGCAGATGAGAGATGGCAGGAAATGGGTTTAAAGCTTTTAGCTAAATGTTACTTATCTCCATTTTCAGTGTTGACCCCACTGCAACCTCAACAACCTCAAGGTTGCTCTCCGCTCTTAATGCCTGAGACTGTTGTGCAGTCTATGTTCACAAAGCACGCTCACTGGAAATATCAATGNCTCTGTCCTGTACAGTAAAGAGCTCAATTCAAAGATTGGCCCACTGTAAAAACCACAACATTCATAATACAGACGTCAATCCCATCTGCAGCACGTTCAGGGAGAGTCAAATCCTTTTTCTGGAGTGTGTGACTGTGGAGTGTTTAGATCAGGCAGATTTCAGTTTAGGATGCCAGCGAGTGGCAAACTGAGATCTAAAATAATCCTGAGTGTCTAGCTCTTTTGGACAGACAATTCATGACACTTCACTGAAATACAACCACAGTTCCAAAAGTTTTAGTATGCTGTGTAATATATTGACAAAACAGGATAGGGTCATCTGCAAATTATTCAAGCCCTATTTTTTCTTATGAAAGAAAGTATAAGACAATGTATCGGGTGTCAATATAAGAAAAATACACTTTCATCAGAACTGCTTATTCAAAACGTGATGCTAGCACATTTTTCAAAAAGATATGATAAATAATTGTTTGTTGTGTTGCAGCACCTCTTCTTTAACACCACTGCATACAGTTAGTATGTCTGGGGACCAATGAGATCAGTTTCTGGAGCTATTGAAGCAAAATGTCTCATTTTTTTCTGATAATGTTTATCTGATCTACAGTTTTTTATTTCTGTTTCATGATATTCCAAATGTTCCACCTCCATTGGCAGGAAGTTAGGAAAACAGGGAAGCTACTTGGACACAAGCAAGTCTTTTTATACCAGAGGTGATGCCATGAATTGGCTACAAAAAAGTACAGGATTAAATGTTTGTGATGTATATTTTGAAGCGCAAGAGTGGCAAACTCATCTTGAAAACTCACTACGATCCACTTGAGATTCATAATGAATGAAACTGATAAGAAATTTGACCTAAAGGGGATTTAAGAAAAGAATGTTTGCTAAGCAGCCATCAACATTTAGCTTGACAACTGTTGTAATTTTTGATACCAAAGTCAAGAGAAACCACAGAAAATTTTGCAGATCTGCGAGTCTTTACTATTTTTGTTGATGGATGGAGCCCATCTGAGTTGCAAAAAATCCGCTTTGAATTTTTCACCATTAGCTGTTGCATAAGGCCCGTCACATTTTCAAAATCAGTCAAGAATTTAAGCAGCTTTGGGTATGTGCCGAGTCAGGTAGGACAATGAAATTCCATTTGTTTGGATTTCTTTCTTTTTTTTTTTTTTTTTTTTTTTTTTTTTTTTTTTTTTTTTTGCATTAACATTAGATATTTTGGCTAAATTAGAGATGGTGGAACTTTGGCACAATATAAAAAGCTAGAGACCTTACTGTCCACTCTGAAGAAAATCAACCCACTATATAGAATTTTTGTCCAGACGCTCACCCTGAATACCCAACTCATAGAAAGCCTGACTCACATGAACCCAACCATAGTATTGAGGAGTTAGAGTGACCAGCAACCTGGTTTGTGACTCCTTTCTCTTCCCCTGAAAGCATCAAATGGGGCTATGGACTGGTGCAGTTTTGGTTTTGGAACTGGAGATGGACAACTTTGACCTAACCAAGACACATCCACTTCTTATTCACAATGTTTCACATGTGCAAACATGCAGTTAAGTAAAGAGAGACATGTATTGTGTTTTGTAATGTGCTGCTTAAAATCAGAGCAGAGCTGTTGTGAAATTAGGGTGAATTCCAATTCCTGTCTTAACCCTCAATCTTAACCCTCAATCTCAAAATGCGCGCTCCCGCGAAGTGTAAGTGCTGTCCCGATTCTCAGAAAGTTGAGGTTGAGGGGCAAGATTGAGGGCTGTATCTCCCTCAATATTGAGATTTTCCGACACCACCCTTGGGATTAAGGGACATCCAGAATGCATTGCGTATTGTCGGTAAATGAACATGGCATCCAAAGCGGCAGAGAAGGCGAGCTACAAATATAGTATTTTCTTTGTTAATGGAGATATAAATATTACGAAAACCATTGTATTATCTTAGTTTAGACCCATTTTATGGATTATTTACCTCGTTGTTGCAGAACATTTATTTTTATTTTACGATCTTTTGTCAATAGCGTCCGGTGCGGACAAACCATGTTGCTTTCGTTAAAGTTAGTTAACGTTACAAAGTGTTCATTTTTCTCCGTGGCAATGTAATTGTTTTATCAAGATAACAGCCTATATAACATGCTTGTGCTGATAATGGTATAAGATGACCGGGCTAATGTCATCTCCTGTAGCCGCAGAGTTTTGTAACGATAGTTAAAGCTGGTGTTTACCTTTCAATAAACTATGGTATGCTGTGACAGCTCTTATACAGGCACCAACACAATAAATATGTCTATAAAAAAACTATTGCGATTGGCTTCCTTATTGACTGTCTGTCAGGTGTTGTTATTCACTTGCATTTAAGGGGTGTCCCATTTCTAAGTCACAAGATAGCCCTTAACACTTGGTTTTGAGGGCTACTAAGATTGAGGGTTAAGAAAGGAATTGGAATTGGGCCTTACTCTCTTCATAGTTTGTACCGGGCGCTCGTTCAACAAACCTAATGGACTTTGTGCGGTGTGGAGTGAAGCTCGTGTTTCCTGACTTCTTGCTCACTCTGCAGCGCACTCTTAGCGTTTGACTCTCTGATCTGTCACTGCAGATGAGAGATGGCAGGAAATGGGTTTAAAGCTTTTAGCTAAATGTTACTTATCTCCATTTTCAGTGTTGACCCCACTGCAACCTCAACAACCTCAAGGTTGCTCTCCGCTCTTAATGCCTGAGACTGTTGTGCAGTCTATGTTCACAAAGCACGCTCACTGGAAATATCAATGCAACTCCCCCGCATCAAGCTCGCTCGTTACTGACCCCCATTTGACCCTGCAGAGGGGAAAGTTTGCTGTGTGAGTCCAGCTGTATTAATCCATTTATTGTCGTGTTAGGGCCTTGAAAGCTCTGACATAATTGCTTGAAAAGCTTTGATCGAATGGTTTTAAGTAATTAAACAAATGTTGCCAGCTGGAACTTTATAACCCTACAGCCCACTCAATACATTTCCGCCCAGGGGGGGAGAGCAGATGCAGGCGGGGCGGGGCTGTGATCATCAGGGTGAGGCGTGCAGGTTCAGCTTTACAGACAAGTGCTAAATCTTTAATCTTTCTTTTAAAGCTGGTCGAGGGAAACTTATTTCCCAATCAATCCTGACTGTGTAAATGCTAGGAGCCTGAGCCATCGACATGTAAACCCCCGAGGAGAGAGACGGTGAAGCCCGCCATCGCTCAAAAGAGACAGGTATGAACCTGAGCCAAGTGGCTGCTCAGAGGCAGGGAGGATCGTTGTGACACATTGACGAGAGCAGTGACACAGTGACAGTCTCCTGGGTTTCATTAGCTGCTGAAACAAATACACTAATTCTTCAACTCTGGTGTTTCAGTTCTTTTATGGCTGACAATTCATTTTTAGAAACTGTTTTCAATCCAAATGCTTTTTTTTCTCTGATTCTTTTAACTTTCCCAGTGTTGGGTTTGAATTGAACATGGTTCAGCTCAATCATCCCCACAATCCAGACATTTATTGATATCACTCATAGACAATTGTAGTTACTTTCTCAGCTTTGAGTGTGGTTTCACTTTTGTCTTTCAACAATCTGTTGTTTTGGATTAATTTAACTCTGTAATATATCAGTGAAAGCTAACATCTATTTATAACTCTGAAGGACATTTCAGCTAACATTGTGGTTAAGTTGGTGAAAGCTAACTGGCTACAATCACTAGTATGGTGGTTCAATCTCTGACTAGTTAAAATGGATACTATCCAATGGTCCAGCTTTTGCTTCTTCCTCTGCTTCTGACTGGAACAAATGAAATCCAGTGTTGGAATATGCTGATGATCAAATGCACTGTTGCTGTGCACAGGCACTCTAGTATTGGTAATAAAAACGTCAGCTTCATCTGGAAGTTGAATCGACTCTCAAACTGAAAACAGACCATGTGACCTCACACGTCCTGACAGCATCCAAACATACACGCAGGCCTTGAATGTTCTTCTGAACTTCAAAGCATCACGAGCGATCACTGAGGTGCATTGATGAAACACGGGTGAATGAGGCCATGAGATCGATGTTTGTAATCAATAAATCCAATAAATGAATGAAGAAGCAAATAAGTGTGTAGGAGTATAAATTAGTACATGTACAGGCAGGAAAAAAACAGAAACATGTAAAGTGATCTGGAGAACAAAGTGCTGAGTGAGTGATAATGTGTGAGTGTGATGAAGATGAAGAGTTAATCAATGAGCCCATAAGAGATGTTTTAATGATGAATAAAAGGTAAAGCATGTAGAGCTTGATTAATACCAGTATTACTGGGTCATTAGCCAGGAGATTAGAGACGGGGTGGAAACAGGTAAAACGCATTCTGACTGGTTCAGGAGTAATTAATTTCACAGTTTATCATGCCGATCAGTGTGTGGAAGCTAATGGATATTATAAACAACCACCAATGAGTATGACCAGTTTTAAAGCAAGTGCATTTTTTTAATTATTGAATTTTGCTTCTTAAAGGATAAGACATTGCAATTAAGCTACAAGGTTATGTTGTTTTGTGTTGTCTGAAAAAGGAAAAATTTCCATATCCTTTTTTTTTCTATCTATTTTTTAGCTTTGAAAGATTAAAACAAATACAGCGATTAACAAATTCATTGTTGCCAGGAATGAACAGTAGACTGCCAAAACACTTCATATATTTCTGTGCATCCACCAGAGTGTACAAGCTCTTTAATCAAAATGAAATCTTAAAGCTTCCGTTCTAAGATGGCTAAAATGCCATTTCTATGTAAACTGAATCACAAATACGACGTTCACCCTAAAACCGTTGTTGTGCCAACGGCCCCTTATTCTGAAGGGTGCTCTCTCACATTGCAACCAATCATCAAATTTTTACCCCGCACAATAAATGAATACCATATGCATCAAAGTTTCATCAAAGATTTGAAGTTCAACCAATTTTGATCTCTAAAAAACTCTTTCATAACTCCAGCTGAATGAACGCAGAAACATCAACCTATTAGTTGTCTTTGATAAAGCGCATTGAAAATTCTCTTTACACAGGTAACGCTTCAGTAAACAATGATCTTTCTTTCTTTCAAACATTTCTGGACTTGATACACGAGTCAGTCTGTTTCCCACCACAGAACTATTTTCCTTACCAAAACTGTCAACATTGTTCAGCTCCGCAATAAAACTTTTCACTGCTATTGTTTCCATTTGTGGAGTAAAACTTTTAGCGCGAACCATCACGAGGAAGCTGCAGACACACCTCGGCAGTAAACATAAACAGTGTTTGAGAGGAATGTCAATGAAGCGTAGAGAATGAACTTTCAGCTCTGATTCTAGTGACAGATGTTCGTTGTAACTTTTACAGGTGAAAACATTTTACCTAGAGGGCAAAACAAAACAGAATAAAGTTGGCGGATGTGTTTCCTTTACACAACAACTAGTTCCCAGCCTGACTGCTGGCAGCAATACTGAAGACAGGTGGATTTGAGTGAGACAATATTTTGTTGTTGGTTCAACTGAGTCTACAACACTCATAGTTCACTGCTGCCTCTTTAAAATGTTTATTCGAATCATTATTGTGGTGTTATTAACATAGTGCATGTTTGAAGGGCACATTTGAAGACTGTTAGTGTCACAGCGGCATGTTTGGGGTTGTTCCATTTCTCTGGCTTCTTTAGGTGCTGCCAAAAAATATGTCCTTGGACTGCATTAAGTGTATTCTTCACAGCTCAACATATCCCATAATTATTTGAGAACTAATTTAAACGAAATGGCACCCTTTAGCTATAGAGTAATAAAGTGTTGTATAAATATGTTGTGTGGTTTTGCTCTGGGGTTGTGAGCGAGTCATATATTTAAAAAGAACAACAGTCATTATTGTTAAATGGATCCAACTTAAAGACTTTGACTCAAATATAAAACTTCTCTATGAGTGTGATACAAGACAAAACCTTTCTTTCAACCTCCCAATTCTGAGCCAACCTCATCCCCATCTTTGTTGTGAACACCACCTTTGACCATCTCTCTGTCTTTTCATCTCTGCAGCCCAGGGCTCTACCCAAGGCTATTTTTTATTTAACACGTGAGCAGCACACATCCTGCTTTGGATGGAGCTTCATTTGCTCTGTTTCTGACATTCAGGAGAGCAGCTGGAGCATGTAGAACATGTACGAGAGGGATGACGATACATACAAGTACAGAGTTAACATGGCAGACACAACTAATGGAGCAGCATTATTTGCCATAACTACCTCAGTGGGGGGAAAATCTGTTGCAAATACACGAATGGTTCAAATCAAAGTTGCTCTTAACAGAAAACACATGCTGAAGAAAAACTCTGTAATTTGAGATATGAAAGCAGAAGTGCTCCAGGCCTCATGGGGCACTATTGACTTTGACAAAGACAAGAATTTCCCCCCCCTTTCTTTCACTCAAATATTTAAAAAAATAGAATTGTCCTGTACAAATTAAGTACATAATATTTAAAATTGTGGACAGCTCCACTTATCCATAACACAAGTCAGCCAGCTCTTATTTACAGGATCAAAGTGGAGAAAGATTGAGACACAGTAAGAAAAGGTGAAACAAATTACCACAAAACTGCAGCAAAGATGCCTTTGTTCAAGTAAAACCACTGACAGAAAGCTCAAAAAAGAGGTGATGTACTTAAGCATAATGTCCACAGACAGTGAGCTTAAAATGTTCACATTAACTGCATAAGGAAAAGTTCTTTCATCAAACCCATCATCCATCCAATAGATTGGAGGTTGTTTTAAATATAACAATACAGAAATACTGAAAACAGAAATGCTTAATTTAGTCATGTGACCATGTTCAAAAAATCCATTTTAATGTGATTGTTTAAAAGACAATTTGGTCCTTTTCCTGACAATCAGTCAGAAAGGGTCAGTAAAGTTTTATCAGACTAGATGACACCCTGATAAGTTAGGCCACATTGACGACTGACTAACAAGAGAACAGTTTTAAGGATGTTAAAAAACAACACAAACCCACACAGCTATTACTGAGGAATATTTCAGATGGACAGCTAGCTATATTAAAGTGACCTATTCTAAGTTTGGACGGAGTTTGCTAAAATGCACAGTTTGTCATGCAGCTGGCAGTGCAGTGAGCTAGTTTTGTGAGCTTTGAATACAATATGTGTGTTTGTGTGTTAGCCACAGAGCTCGACTGCAGCTACTGTGATTCTGATAATACTCACGTCGTGAACTACACTTTCTCACAGAAGTAAATTGTTCCTTCGAGCATCCTCAGGGATCTTTAGTCTCCATAGTCATGTCATCCAGCTTAATGTTTTCTGTATTTGCAGCAGGCTTGCTCTTATTCCAATTGTGAAGGCTTTTTTCCCTCTCTTATAAGACCTCTACATTTTCCATGATTGTACATCATGCTTCACCTGGTAAAAATTGCCATGGCAGTATTAGATCATAAGATTTTTTTTCCTATTGGAAATGTGCAATGCATTTATTTCTATTTTCACATACTTAACTGTAACCATGCTATTGGTGATGTCAAGCTATTGAGCCAGTGTTGTGTTATTTGCCTGTCAGTTTTCTTTTTCACAAAGAATAATGATTTCAATTTAATTTCAATATTACTGAAAATCACAGACGCTTGTTTGTTTCATGCATATTTTGTGCGGCATTTTGATGCATTGTTAGGGATTTAATGGGAATTTAGACTTAATCTGATTTCATTTAAATATAATATTTGCTTTCTACTGATTCAAGTCTTGGCAACATGCTTTTATTGAATGTTATTTAACTGAAATTTGTGTGGCAACAGCAGCATGAGGCATCCAGAGGATGAGGCTGTCAGTGCCTCCTCATATTTTCCCCCACATGCCCTTCCAGTGCTCATTTGGACAGATGAATTATTATATTTCCTTACCCAGTGAACATATGATGGCCTCATCTCCTGTCATATTCACCTCATTCATCTTCCCCATTTACTTACTTCATCCCTTTCTTTTCCAAGCCTCACAACTTTTTGATTTAACAACCTTCCAAATGATGGTCTCTCGGGGGAGTTTCCACAGACTAAGTGCAGATTCACATTTTAAAATGCAGGCTTAGCAGTGGCATTCTCTGCTGCCAAGAATGGATTTCCCCTGGTGCCCTGATGGTGAAGTAGTTAAGCTCCTTGTTGAGGCCCGTCCAAGTCCTGGCTCTTTCGCTCTGTCTTTCACGTTGTACTAAAGCTGCCAGGAGAGTATACACAGAGATTTCTGCCCTGTCATACAGTAGATTAAGTCATGACTGTTCAAATTATCTCAGGTCCTGACTTCCATTCTGCTGATTAGGGAGACACAAAAAGAATGTTCACATCATATTTTATTGAATGTAATTTACCTGTTAATTCCCTTGAAAGGAGCATTCAGAGGATATTAATGAGCTTGGTTTTAAACACAGGTTTGATGTTAACTCCCTACAAAGGGCGCGTGTGTGGCACCACATAGAAAGAAGAGAGAAGAGAGAAGAATGTTCCTCAGCTTACACTGGGATCAGAAAGAAACAGAAGGAGTACGTGGAGCCTTGAAACATTTATGAGTTGTGACGGATCTGACCTGAGGGAAAACATCCCTGATCTGATTGTAGAACTTGGAGTGGATCTGCCGGGGTCCCGAGATGCTCTGAAAGGCTACAATTAGACCAGGAGCCTCGGCGGTTTTCTTAATTTATACCCCTCGCTGCTGACGCATACTCCTGTCCTGTGGAAAATACTGCATCCTCCCCCAGTGAATAGCTGGCGGGTGACAAATAGCTCCTGCTTTACACTCCATTTGGTCTGAGGCAGCTCACACCCTCCTCCCTGTCTTTCTCGCTTCATCCTTCCAGCCTCCGTCATCCCCTGCCCCTCCTGTTTCCTCTCCAGGCGCTGACCTTTCAGATGATGCCTTTCCTGGCCTCCCTGGCCAGTAGCTCCCCTGGGAGCTATAATGGACTCAGTGTTAATTGCCTGTTGAAGGACAGAGGCAGTTCTGCACAGGCTGATTGCAGACTCCCTTGAGAGTACAGCTGTCTGTTTGTGTGATTGTTGCTCTAATGCAGCACGGCTGGGTAATTCACCCAGCATGTGCCTTACACATATGTATACATACTCAGTGCACACAGTACATGTGGATTATTACAGAACTTTGAGTTGCTGTTCCTAAAGGGACACTTCAGATCGGTATGGTAGCAAAAACACAATGTATGTTTCTTATATATTTCTCAAATTCACAGTTTTGAATTCTCAATTCAGAGACATTTCACAGAATTTCAAAATATATTGAGCCCCGATGTAATTTTTTGCTTGATTGTATTTCAGATCCCTGTATTTATATAAAAAAATATCTGCATAGGACTGCCAAATCTGCTTAAACAAGAGGCTACTTTTGGCTGTCAAAGTGAGTCAAAGTAATTTCACTCTACCCTTTCAGCTAGATATAAACACAATAATATATCCTGTTAGCTTATTTTTAAGCACATATGTACATCTATCAAAGGGTCGTTCTGAGGCCTAATGTTGGTCATTCAACAATTTGCACAAGGATAGTTTATAATTTGAGATCATCTCTCAGCTTCAACTCAAATCTCCCCTGTTAACTGAGGCTTTGAGCAACTAATGCACAGATAAAACCGTTTAGTTTCTGTCCTTTCTCACTGACCACATGTAAGACCAGAAGCAAATAAGAAATGTATTATAATAATAAATAAATAATAACTTAGCCGTAGCTTTTAGAGGCTATGTGAAAACAGATGGTAGCCAATGGATTCTGCAATCTCAAACTCTAGAAGTGTTTTGGCCAATACCATTGCAGTTTCAAATGTATGTGTATTATTTTAGTCCATTCGTCTCACTAATCCAACCTAAAGACTGTATATTTTATTAACGTAGTGTTGTTAATATCACCTATTTGTTTCTGCTATAGTCTTGAAGTTAATCATTGATGGAGACCTTATTGGAAATGCTGAACTTACCTAGGCTTGTTTGAATTGCAATGAGGTAAAGAGGCTCATGGTCAAGTCAACTATACTTTAATAACAGCAAAACGGTTAACATCTTTGAAATAGAATGTGGTAGTCCATTCCTGTAGGTTGTGCTGATAAAGAAATTAGCTATTCAGACCCAAATTGTTTTCGATCAAAGCTCTTTGTATGTTTATTTCTCTATTTCTCTTGAAGAACTGCAGTTTTAGCCCTTTTGCATGGGCTTCAGATTTTGGGACTGGGGGTTGTAGCTTGAGCCAACCACTTGAGTTGTTGGCCAAACTCTTTTTTTGCCTACACAACCCTGAGAGTTTGGTTGTGTCTTAGCTTCTCTCTCCTTTCTCACTCTTTTACACATCCATTCCCTTGAAATAATTGGATCATCTAATACATGAAAGTTGTTTTTTTGTTTTTGTTTTTGTTTTCATACCAGTTTGTGTGGATGGAAAGGGAGTTATAAAGTTGGCAATATGGATTTAAATTATTCTGTTTCTTGATCTGTGTTTTTATATCTTCTTTTCAATGGAGCTTGAATGAAGGAAGACTTGGACAGACGTCACCATTCAAAACCCTCTGATCCAGTTAAGGGACATTAGTGACAGCTGCTCAAATAGTCTAAGATGTGAACCAAGAGGATTGTGAGTTTTGGTGTGATGTTTTCATGAAAATGCTTAGTGCATGTTCTTTTCATGTTCCCTTTATTATTGAAATCAGTATGTGACTTCTCTGTGCAACTATGTGGTTTGGTCCAAGCCTGTTCTATCATGACTTCAACACCTTTTGTGTTTCAGTTTTTAGGCTCATATGTAAACCTGATCAAATAAATATGAGCTTCAAGTTTCTGCTCAGTATGAAGAAGAGGCAGTGGTTACTCTCATCTGTCTGAGTGTATTTTTCTCGGCAGTAGTCAAACCATCTCAGCATTCAGTTTTCTTGAAAAGTTTCCTGAAACAAAATTCCATACTTTGGCTGGATTCCAGTTTTTGCAGTGTATAGCTGAGCCTTTAAAGAGTTAATCTGGTTGAGCAGCCACCCACATCCCCCACTCCAAACACCTAAAAAAAAAAAAAAACAGCTTCAGTGTGCGTGGCCAATAGCTGGACCTTGATCTCCAGGGTTTGAAGTTGAAAGTGTGTTCTATGAACCTGGCGGCTAGAGAGTGATTCCTGCCAGATAAAGACCCCCCTTTCATCCCCTGTTCATCCCTGAACCGGGCTGTCATGGTGAGGCTGATTCGCTCGAGCAGGCTGCCTCCTGGGCAGACTGGGCCAGGAGACGGCCATGCTGGGGATTTGTTTTGACATGCTGCCGAATTCCCCCCGAGCCTTCAATGTGGAATTTTTCAAGAATTGTGAGAACTGAATATTGACCATGACACTCATAAATGGGATGCCAAAACCATGAAGGAAATGATAGAGTACACTCTGACATTGCTTTGGCTATATCCTTGATTTAGACATAAGTCCAGTTTTGGCTAAGGGAGACTAACAAGTTTTTATTTTCTTTCCTGGTCATTCCCAACATTCAGTTTGTTTTTCACAGGAGTGCTGCTCCACACCGGTGTCAAACATTTAATCCAGATGCACAATAAATAAATGGTGAAGATACATAAACAGCTCAATAGAACAGGTTTTGAAAGTATTTATTTTATGATAAAACAATTCCATCAGACTAAAAACAACAAAAGCTAAGTGGGGTGTTGCAATCCATGCGTGATACCAAGACGAACAAGCACATCCTTAACAAGCGAGCCCAAGAATAAAAGTGGTCTGAGATGTTTGTCACAGTTTCAGAGGAGGATACTACAATTTCAAGTTGTTTAACATGCAGCAAATATTAAGAAAAGAAAAAAAAAGAAAGTCCAGAAATAGTGATGCAAAGAAGCCGAGAAGTGGTCATCACCTAAAAGAGGCAGTGAAGAGATTTAAAGCAACAGTAACTGCTGCAAGCATCACGCATCATTAAAATGGAACTTACCATTTTATTGAATATTGACCATGACAGTCATGAATTGATTGCCGAAACCGTGAAGGAAAAAATAGAGTTCACTCTGTCATTGCTATGTCTTTGTCCCTAATTCAGCATCACACATCAATAAAATGGGTTTTATTGATGCCTGATGCAGATTTGGATTGCAGAAAGAAACCAGGAGGAGCATAAAGCTAAAGCATTTAAGAAAAATATCACCAAATTTTCAGAACTTGATGGTATGACTCTTTCCAAAGGTTTTACACTCTTGTTGCATCTTTGGAAGGTTTCAAAGTCACGGCAGTCATTTCAGACTATACCTGCTCTGTAAGGTGTAATCTCTGCTCATGTTTACAGTCTGATCCACAACAACATCAGTGACCAAAGCTACTCCAAACTTACAAAGCTTATTGGCTGGAAAAATGCTTTAACATGAAAAAGATATTAGTGCATTCACTTGTGAGCTCTGTTTTATAGTCCAAACAAACAAATGACATCCAAAGACACAAAACTATTCTTTTCTTTGTATTTAACCACATTGAATTCAGTTCAAATTGAGAAAGTGAGATGTATTATTGGGTACATACTGTAGTAACTCAAAAAAACTTAGCCTGTTTTTCCACTCAGGTGTGCAGGAACTACTCATTCAAACTCAAAAATGTTGTAGGAAAAGATTATTTTTTTAAATCTATTTTGGCCATTAGCTGAAAGTCATCAGTTTTAGCTACAACCCCAATTCCAATGAAGTTGGGACATTATGAAAAGGAGCACAATACAAGGATATGCTACAAAAACAAGGTATTTGTTTTAAAACACATTAACTTTATCGTTGTTCTTCCCTTATTTTGTTTTTGCTTGTTTGTTTTACTCAAATATCTACTCATTCTAAATTTGACGCCTGCAACCCGTTCCAAAAAAGCTGGAAATGTGGTGTACACAATTCAATATAAGGTAAAAATGATTTGCATATCACTGTGTTCAATTTTTGTTTTACTCGATGTCCCAACTTTCTTAGAATTGGGGTTGTAAAAAAGTCAGTGTGTCCTCATTTATTTTGTTTTTTTGTCCTTTTATGGGGGTTTTTTGCACTTAAGATAAAAAAAAATCACTAAACCTAAAATGTCATTGTCGAGGGCTTTTATTCCTGCATCTCCCCCCTTCTCTGAGTAACCGTCTCTCTTGTGTTTGTTTATTCCTGTCAATTGACCATACATTTCTCTCTTCACTAATTCTCTACTTCCAACTTGTTTCCGTCTGTGCAGTTTCCATTATGTCCTCCACCCACCGTCATAATTTCTAATATGTGTATCTGTTCAGGGGAGAGCAGCAGTAAGTGCCTAAAAACAAGCTCGAGTCAACTGGAGATGCTTAATGTTTTCCAAATCCGTTTTGGTTAAGTGGACATGATAAATCATTTCCATTACGCACATGACTAATTTTTTTTAATTTAGCCGGGGATTCAATTAGCTGGTGTCTGATGGGAGGACTGGGGGAGGAAGAAAGGTCCACCAAGCTTCGTACAGCAGCATAATCACATTAAAAAGCCATGAAGGGGCCCTTGTTAAGACCAAGAAATCACCTTGAGTTAGGAAAAGAATAATTTGAAACATCAGAGACCTCTTGGGTAAACTCTGCCACAAGCTTGACGACTGCACCAGACTTGAAGCTTATTGGCTCAAAATAATGTGTAATTATTTCAGATATGGTTTACCAAGGACATGAAGGCTTTAGTCATTCATTTGTCAATGTAGAGGCCAGATGGAGTGGACTGTTTTCTGTAGAGTACATAACTATGATACTGCAGTCTAATAATTCTTTTGTACAGACAATTTGCATTTACTGTATTATTTATACAACACAGACAGCTTTAGGAAAATGAAGATAATTTGAAAACTCAAAGTACTTACAGAAATCTTGTACTTCAGCACACTTCACAGCTCTCATTCCACTCTGATCTTGCGTTCTTAAACAGCGTATCATCATGAAAAGACTTGAAGTATCCATTGTTATCTTATCGCCTCTGCCGTGCTGCAGAAGAAGAACAGCATCAGTTTGTAGCTTACGCACAGAAACATAAAAAGCTTTATTTCTAGTGGACCCAGTGATGTTAAAGTAACATAATGATAGTGCTTTGGGGCATTGTTGTTCTGTCTCTTTGTGCTTTGTTGTGACAAACGCTGCTCATACAAGGCCTGAAATGCCAGCAGAGTGCTCCCTTGTTTAGTCCAATGGTTAAGAAGATGTATAATATCAAGCAGTCCATGATTTGCATCTTAACCAACACTTACAGCATGTCCACAGAAGTGTTTTGATCAAATGTGCTTTTATGTTGTGTTTGTCAGCATAAATTGTTCCTGCACTGAGCTTTTTGATCAAATTGTTCCTATTTGTTATATTAAATGTATTATTCACTCGTATTTAGAGACTAGTTTTTCTTCTATTTAAGTAGCTCTTTCATCTTCCTTACATAGAAGTCCTTCTTCTGTCTCTCTTGCTGTGTGTGTGTGGTAACTACGTCAGAGTCATCATTGTTGTGGTAGCGAGAGGCCGATTCCTGAAAGGAAAATTTGATTTGTTCCTCGGCGTGTTTTTGTTCCACGGATGCTTTGGTCCTCTTCATTCCTCTCCCTCCTGCTCTCCAGGCAAATTGCGGTAACGGTTGTCGATCAGGAAATAGTGGAACAGAGGTTGAGGAGGGTGACAGCTTTTGTCTTCAGTCAGCATTACCACGCCTGTTGAGTTTTTTGTTAAAGCAATGGGATCCTTCAGCAGCCTCCCATAAGAACTGTAAGAAAGCTAATAGCAGGTGGCAGTGGATGTGAAATGGGCCTTTGGACAGGGCAGCCATGGAGAGGATAATGCAGCCATTCAGGCTCTCTCTAGCAGGGGCCCCTTTTGTGCCCAGAGCTGACATGCTACTTCTCTGGGCCTCCTGAAAGGGTCCATTTTGTTCAATTTGTCTAAAAGCCACTGACTTATGTGACAATTTAAAGACTTTGGATGTTAAAGTTTCCCTAACCCACTGACTTCTGAATGGCTTTTTTTGTCCTGCCCTGTGATCTGTCCGTCATTCTTACATGATCACAGGAGAAAGAGGAGAGTTGAGAGCCAGGGAGTTGGCACCCTGGCGGGAGATCCTCTGATGCCCAGGGCACTCTGAAGAGGCCCAGATGACTTTAATTCAGTGGAAAGTGTGAGAACTCAAAGAGTGAGGAAGCTTGGATTGGGTTTCCAGTTAGTTCCAGCAAATGTGTCCATTTCCTCATGAGGTTTGCATTATTCAGGAGCGCTCATCGACTGGACTGACTCTACAAGTGAGCCAAATGTGACTCTTGGCTGCTCTGGAGGTTTTTTTTTTCCCATAGTTTACAGAAAGTCTGATCCCTGACAAGGCTGACAAGGGTTCAACAACCTTGGATTACATGCTTGTACTGATAGGATGGTGTGATTGTGAAGAACACTATGTCACGCCAAACACAGCGTTGTTTTTTACTTGACTTGGAGCATTTATATTTTATTTTTATCTGGGTATAGAGAGACCAGTGGTTTAGAGGGTGGTGTTAGAGAGTAATGAAGTGACCAAAGACTCTACGGGTAATGCATTAGCCATTTCATTGTGTCTGTTGTAACACTAGCAGTCCATTACACAATTGACCTACACGTCAGTACTTGACTATTCATCACCACTTTGTTTTCACTTTTTGTCTTGATTCCTGCACATGCAATGCTCTCATGGCTTACTGTCACTGATGTTATTCTGACACACTGCAGAGGATGAATTAACTTCTGGGTTGAAAATTTTACATCTGCCAAATCAAGCTTCAAACGTACTTAGACTGACATCTGCATTTATGGTACTGAAAAAATAGACACATCTAAGAGAATCTGCAAAATAGCTAAAGAGTCAGAGATCATTTATTTGTAAAAGGCCCCACATACGTTGAATTCTTCTGTCAAGTTTTATATTTTTAAACTGCAGTCAACAAAGCAGGGTCCCTCAATTTAAAACATGAAACCTATTCTGAAGTGCTAAAAACTGCAGCATCTGCATGGGACTTGGTGAATACCAGACACCACATACACACCATAGACTGTGGAATAAATAGAAATAGCTTTCTTGTCCCTTCTGACACAAGCAAATCATTGGCAGGAGCCATATTGGAAATGGGGCGGGCTTTGAGCCTCCACACTAACAGCGATTGGACACCTGCCTGCCATTCAGCTGAGCTGTGCCTCTGATTTGGTGAACTTTGATCTCAATACCTCCTAAATTGCCGATCAAAGAATAAAATTCACCTGTACTATGTCACACTGTGTGCTGAATTGGACAAAATTTCATATCTTGATATTATTTGCAGATATCCCAATGTCAATAGTGACACGATACAACATGAAAACCAAGCGAAGACTGAGCTTTTTTCAGAATATTTAAAGTATCATGGATCAAGAGCGTTGATATCTTTGTTATTGTTGATTCTGTGATACCTTGAATGTTCATACCTAGATCCCGATTTGATAACAAAATATCTTTCAGCTCTAGTGATGTGAGAGAAATTATCTGAAGTCATTTTTTGCACCAGGACGTAAGCATAATTATTATTATAATAATATCTGCTGTGAAAATTTTCTCTTTTGTATGTGATTTCTGGTGCTTCTAGAGCCATCCTCAAGTGGAAACTCAGTGAACTGCAGTTTTAAGCACTTCCATATTCCCTCATAGTATTCAATGAGAGGTTGCTGCTTGAGACACATTCATTAGCAGCCAAACTTCTTTTTATTTTGGCAAAAAAAGACATGTTAAAACCTGGTACAAACAACCATCTAAGTCTGAACAGCTTATTTCAGCACAAACTTAGCATGTTTGGAGTAAAATTTGGCACTTATTGAGTTATTTAACTTACAAGTTTGCCTCAGTGGGAACATGGCTGGTTTCCCTGATGGCTTTGAACATTGTTAGCAAAGAGGATGACGCCACAGAGACCACGTCCATGTATTACATAAATCATGGGGTTGATTTATTTTGGCCACTATGTAAACTGTAGAGTTAATGTTGTTTTTATCACAGGAGGTTTTAAGTCCAGTATCATAATTCATCTGAACTTTAGACCCCATTAAGCAACAGGAATTGTTTAAGTGATTCAGAATTAGCATTTGACGCAGAAAATTATCTTAAGCCAAACATAAGCATGATGGCTTAAGTCGTCCCAATGTGATTTATGGAGAAAATGATCATGAATGACTCATGGATGACATAGTCCTTTAATTCTGAGCCAAGCTTTAAAATGTGATTAACACATTGAGCAGTGAGCCAGTCAATAACCGTTACCGAGGGTCCATGTGCAATCCAAACGCTCATGACATGGACACAGCGACCTCACACACATAAAATGTGGATCATGTCCACTGAGCCTCATTCCTCTCTCTGATCTCTGATTAATTATTACTGGCTAACCATAGACCTGTCCCTGATGCACATGCAGAACAAGAGCAGCACAATGGAGGTGCAGTGAACTGTTAAAAGCTATTATGTCTCTGAAATGAAATGAAGACAGAGTGGAGGTGAGGTACTATACCATGAAACAATGGAGGAGTAAAAGGTTTAGATGATGTCCAGCTTCAAGAGGCAACCTTCAGCATGGATGTTGACTGAAAATGCTGTAAATTTGAAATGAGATCACATAAAAAAAACTGACTGAGTCAGTGTTATTAAGCATTGGGCAACAAAGACCTGCTAATGCTCACAAGGTTTTTACAGACAAATGAATGATTTGCACCAAAATTAAAGCCATCCCAATGATTCCACTTCAAGTCTCTTTTTCCAAAATATACTTCAACTTTGCTCTTCTGTAATCTGCCAGAAACTAAAAGGTGTTGAAATGCAGCCTTTTAAAATCAAAAATTCTGCTTCGTTTGTGCTTTACAGTGAACAGTGCCTTGTAGCAGCAGCTTCTCTCCACTACCAGCTTCCTTCAGTGGGTAATCTTTAAAGGGCACTCTGTTATCCCTGTGCATCTTAATGCAGGTATTAAAATGTGAAACCAGCGGTGAAAGGGTTAACTGACAGAGACAGCCTTTGCTTGCTCTCTTGGTGTTGCGATTCATCTCAGAGGCTGAATATTTCATGTGGTAATTAAAATTTGTAGGTCATGTCTCCTATGACACCTTTTTTCTATTGATATAGGGAGAAAGCCGCGGTGCCTCGCTTTAATTTGCCTCCTTCGCCCAGCCCAGATTTAAAGGATGAAGGGTGACATTTTCCCCCGTTTTGTAAATTAATGCAATTGATCTGCCTAACAAGAACAAAGTTAGGTTTCCAAATACTGCATGATAAAGAGATTAAGCCTTTAAATGGATTTCCAAAGGCAATCTGTATTGCAAGCCCTAAAGTAAGGGCATTGAACTTTCAATTAGAATTTCTAATGGGCTATTGACTGGAATGTATTAAATGTTGCTGCACAGCTATATAGATCCTGGGAGGGGATTTCTCTCGATCCAGGGCACATGACCCTGAAATTCCTCAGAGTGGGATGCACAAACAGTCAGCACAGTCACCTGATGCGTGCCAATGGAGTCCAGCATGTGTTTTCTCCCTGTAAGTTATTCACATGGTTCTTATTGTAATCGCCTGATGTGGAGGTGTTTACTTGAAGCGGCATTACATGGGCCCACCTTCCTAATCTGTGGTGATTTCAGCAAAGCCTTTTGATCCTTGTTTGCTTTTATTTGTGCTCAGGATTCTTTTGTAACTCCATGTCAGCCTAGTTCAGTCTATTTCTCTGCTTTCGCTTTGATGTTGCTCCAAGACCTTTTGTTAGTCTTAATTTCTGAGGTTCTTCATGTCCGAGCACACGGGCTGTTTCTAATTTTCTCTGATTGATCTCATGGTCTGAATCCTATTTAATTGCCTTTAATGCCGTATTAACTGTTGTCAAAATATTTTGCCTTGTCATCCTAATTCAGCTTGCTACTCCGAGGACAGCGTGGTCAAAGAACGCCACATCTGTTTTTCATCAACCCTGCGTCAGACTCCTCACTTTTTCCATCTCCAAACCATAATTTCCTCCATCTTTGTTATTCTCTGCCTCTCTTTGTTTCTCTCTGCTGCGTACATATTGTAGCTGCAGGTGATTACATGGTTTGAGAAAGCTGCATCAGGATACAATTTGTCAGGGCCTAACAGCCCATTCTGTTCTGAGGGGGTTAACATTCTGTTTGTGTTACAGTGCATTCAAACTCTAATTAAAACAACATTACATTCCCCATCTGCCAATCTCCCATAATCTTCTTTAATTGCTGTAATTAAACTATATTTACATGTGCAAAATACTTGTAATTTAGCAAATTGCACTCTACACTCTGCACATTTAATCAGCGGCGCTGCAGAGGAATGGAGTGATTTCAGTGTTTTGATTCCGGCGGTGGGCTGGTTCTGAAGGGGTAAGTGGACCTCTGCCTGGGGTCTCACAGAGGTTAGGAAAACAAGCCGTCGAGAGAGTATTGTCATTGGGCTGTGATTGCAGCTCGTACCGCTAATTATAAGCCTGGTGAAGGCAGGCAGAGCTGAGGTGCGTGTGTGTTTTCCTGTGTTTGTATGTACAGTACGCGTGTTCAAACAAGCCTCTGCAGCCGAGTGTACTCACCGCAGCGTGCCTCTTGATTGACACCGACCAATACCTTTCATTTATTCCAAATGCAAAGTGAATTTGCAGTTTGAGGTTTATTTACCATCCAAACAGAGAGAAGCGAGATGAGGCGGTAAATACCTGGGAATTAAACCTGCAGCTGGCGAGGCAACTGCTGCTGTAATGAAAACGTCAAGGACTGGCTCAGGCTGAAGAGGAACAGCATGCTTGCTTTCAGATTAATGGTATTAGATAGGGATTAATCTGGAAGAGGGAATTTGTCAAGCTGTAGCTTTATATTAGCATCACTAATAAGCTAGCTTTATAATGCCCAACAAGATGACACCATATTTTAAAGACTTCCTGGTGGTTTATTCAGTCATTACCACTAAAGACTGAGGAGACAAGCTGTCAATCGCACAGGCTCATGCTCCTCAGCTGAGTATGTAGTTATTTCTGCGGTAACCACAGTCATAACAAAAGTCTCAGCTTAAGCCACTCAAAACCAAAATACTTAAAGTCTCCTCTATGTGAGCTAAGGCCTTATTTATTCTTAGTAAGCAACCAAAATACAAGAACATTGGTTTGAATTGAAAATAAGTTTGTTTTGCTCAGTGCTCAGGAAAAACATGATAAAACCAGGACCACATTACATTCAAAGTTAAGGTCAAACAGCGGTGACCGAGCCTTGTACACTCTGTGCGAGTGTCGTCTACATGCCATGTTTTCGCAGGTGCATATGTTGGCACCAAATATTCATGGTCAATCTGTTTTTGTATCTGTTCAGAGTGCACAGCATGGGCACCCAGTCAAGGCCTCAACCTACAGTGAAGAAAAATAAAGCAAATGCCGAGGTGCAAAGAACTGAAGGTCCACCTGTGTCCACTTACAGCTGCTTTCAAAACCAAGGCAGTACTATTCAGTCATATTTTCTCAACAGAATTAATCATAAAATTTATGATTCTTTGTACAATTCAAGGTGTCATACACTGCACCTTATTTGTAAGGCATGGAAACAGATATGTGGATGATTTTCAAAATTTATCTCTTTTGACTCTTTAGTGTTAAATAGTCATGCGTGACTCTGTTTAACAAGAGGTGGAGGATATGACACTCAGGTACTTAACTTTTTGCCAGGCCACAAGGCCATATTCATGTCTTTCAGACTCTATAATGGAGTTTTACTCTGGTGTTATGAAATCTATGTGGCAAAACCAGCATTAAAGAGGGAATATCGGTCTTGCTTTAGGGTATATACGAGCCCTCATGTGCCCCTGTTGTAGCTTTACGTGACATACAGCTTAACCCTCCCAATTTTCTCACACTGGTGTTTTAGAAAACCCTTTTTTTGGCCTTTATCCAAAACACTTCATTTTAGCTGCTGTTTCTTTAAGGCTCCCTGCTCCACAAAGCCCTTTTCCTCTGATTGGCCAGCCTTTCTCCAGACTATCCAACATGTAATGTAGCAACTTACAGGTCCTGATGCCATTACCTTATCACATCAGCAACTCTTCTGACAGTCCCAGGCTCTTTTTTATAGAACAGACCTTTCTGATACATTTACATATGAATTCAGGGATTTGGAACAATAAAATATGTATCAAATTGAAACTTTTTTATAGATATATTTTTGGGCTTTTCGTGCCTTTAATGGATAGAAGACGACAGGATAGAGTAGGAAAGGGGGAGAGAGTAGGGAGTGACATGCGGGAAACAGGCCACAGGTGGGATTCGAAACTGCACCACCCGCCTGAGGGCGAACCTCATGGTGCGCGACCTAATCCACCAAGCCATCTGCACCCCTAAATGGAAAATTTGCACACTTATGTTATGAACATTGCACATTGTGACCCCCATGTTCAAAATATTGAAAAGCAGAGTACCCCTTCTTTAGCGATGTCAATTATTAGCTTTAAAAGTAGATTTATCTCTGCCAAAGATATGAACTGAAATGTGGCGTGTCACTCCTCCAAAGTGTTTAGTTTTGGTTAAAAATCAAGACATGCTGTTGTTTTCTTTGGCATGTGAATGTTTATTTTGACCCAGAGATTTTATGGATACTGGGTCAGACTCTCATCCTTCATATTATATTAGTATAATTTCACCATTTCAAGCCTAATTTCCAAAGCCTTGAGAGTTTACTGCCTCATCAGTCGGGTCAGTGTGGCAGCAGTTTCTGGAAAGAGCTCCTGGCTTTCTGTCCTGGCTGCTTCTGAGCATCTAGCATTAGCTGTGTCCTCTTGGCCTAATTACATATCTGTGTGCGGGGACGAGAACAGCCCCAATCCATCCAGATGGAAGCAGACGTAACAGCTCAGCAGTTTCGAGTCAGGGGTCCTGCCCTGAACAACCCCCTGTCCTCTCCCACCTCCAGGCGCCGTCAGGTGGAGGCAGACCTGGCAGGAAGAACGGACACCGAGGTAATTGGCGTGCTTTTGCAAGTTTTTCTGTTCTGCAAGAGCTCCTTATTATCCATAGTGCAGCAGTATGCACATCATTAGGACACACCAGAGCAAAGCAGGAAGAGTGAAAGGAGATTTTGCAGAAGGGAACTATCTGTTCCCAAACACTGAGCTTGGATTCAGTTCTGACTTGATTTAAAGGAAAACTCTTTTCTGGGAAGTCCTTGTAATAGCCTCCCCCTGTTCTGCTAACTGAGGTTTTAATTGCTCATCCTATTACAGCTAGTTCGTGAATGACGCACGGAGCATGGTTTTGTGTGCTTTGGTCCAATATGAAAGGCATCTGTGCCTTTCTGAGTCAGAGAAGATGTTTTAAAGGAGAGGAGAGGTAGCCAGCGGGTAGTGCAGAGCAAATGATGTTATAAGATGGACACAGCCCCAAATCCTCATTAGCTGACACATAGTTCCTCTTAATTAGTTTCCATTCACTGTAATTAGCATGGATGGGGCTAATCATCTGATGTGAAAGCAATCTAACGCTTGGGATACGACGTCCTTGGCCTCACTTTCATGTCAGGTTCACAGATTTTTTTCCCTTTTTCTCCAGGTGTGGTTTCTGTTTTATGAGCTTATGTGACTAAAAGGAAACATTTGTCAGGGTTTCTGTGTTGAAGGTGATGTTTTATGTCCTAAAAATTGTACATAAATTACATAAGGCGCATGGGAAATTCCCTCCTCTTTTAAATCAAAGGCGATAGACCACAGATCTGTTTCTCTTTAACCTATTTGACGACCAGTGACTGTCGGAAATGTACAGTGAGTGGCACATTGGTGGAAAAACAAAAACTGACAGGGTGAGACAAGACCTTTAGCTCACCCTGTTAGGAATCAATTTGTCATAATAACCCACACTCAACAGATTTCTGACCCAGATATCAACTAAAGAGAAAAACAAACCGATGGAAAATATTGATCTGAAGATGATTTTATTCAAATAGAAATGATTCAGCACTTTCATGGCACTCCATCCCAGCTGCTTGTAAAATAAATATCAAATCATTCCAATACAGTCCCAATATTATCCTGCTTTATTGAGAAAAAAATATCAGCGATCTTTGTCATGTCTTTCTGGGTCACACAAGCATTTTTCCCTCTTCACTGGCATTTCCAACACAGTTTACATTTAAAAAATCTGCAGTTCCTCGATTATCCACTTGAGGTTTGCCCTGGATGTACCAGACCACATACACACCAAACAGAAAGAAGCAGAAGTTAACATTTATGGCCTAGTATAAAACATTTCTCCTGTACTTAGCTGATTTATCTCATCCCACTCACTGTGCTTGGGGTGATTTTATTTTTTTTTAATTTTTTTTTTAATTTACTTTTTTGTCCCCAGAAGTCCAGAAGATATCAAGTTCACAAGTTTGTCTATTCATAGGCATAGCTCAGCTAACTTCAGGCAAGTGTCCTATCCTTTTAAGACCCCGTGTCCACATGTGTGGACGTGACATTTCTTGTGACAAGTTTAGTTTTTATATTTATTTGGATTTACTCCCCTTAATAACAAGGATAAACAAGAAGTATATTCTAGACAAAAGCTCAGGTCTTAAGAGGTTGAAGCTGTTAGTGAGGAGGCTCAAAGCACGCCTCATTTCCTATGTCCATTTATCATACAGTCTATGATTCAACCATGATTATCCCCTGTTGTGAAGTGGAGTGTGCTAACAGGCAAGGTTAGGCTAATATAACCCTCAATTACAAGTGAAAAGAAAAGAAAAGAAAGAAGAACGCTGCCATTCAAGTAAAAAATTGGGAGGAGTTAATGTGACCGTGCTAGTTCTAACTAGCTCCCTGGACCTTTCATCACATATCAACCCCTACTTCTTTCCACCTTTCCCTTTTTGGAGGGTAACCACTGCAGATCACTCAATCCTGGGTTTTTTTTTTCTGCATTTGTTAACTTTATGCAGTTAAACATCAGATGCCCTTTCTGGCACAACCCTCTCATGACTATTTCTCATGAAAAACTTGTGACAACTTTTGCAAACATGACTGGGCTTTGATTATATCTCATGAATGACAAAAATCAGGAAGTTGAAAAAATGATAATGCATTGGGATTAGCTGAACTCAACAACCACCAAAATACAGAGACTGGTTTGTGAAAGAAACCTGAATATGGCTATAACACAGATAGTAATAGTAATAGTCACTGAAATTTAAATTATGTTACTTTCTGGTACTTTTACAGCTCCTAAATACACCTTGAATATAATATTCCTCCAACATGCATTGCAGCCAAATGCAATCGCCTGTAGCGAACAACATCAAGTAGATGCGTGACTGCAAATGAGAAATACAAGTTACTTTTGCTTCATGTCTGTCTCTTTAATTTGGTGGGTGCCTCTCTGACTGAGTTTGTGAATATGCTGGCTCCTAACATGTTCGATCTGGTTTTCCTTGGTGTGGCTCTTGCTATTCAGAACTAATTACTGTCATTACAAGGTTTCGACCAATCAGTGGCGCCAAATAATCCCCAACTTTGAATCACAACTTTTGTCTGAAGTAAATCTGTCTGTTTTTGATGGAGCTCATATTGTACAAATACCATTTTCAAGGTCTTGAAAGAATGAAAGAAGGGAGGGAAAAACAGATATTGCGTTGACAGTGCTGCACTGTTTGAGGCTGTTGTCCCGGATCAAAACAAATGTGCGTTGCGTAACACAATGGAGCACGACTGCAAGTACAACAAAAGCAAATGATTGAGGATTGCATTGTTGGAAGCAGCTTCCGCAGCAGAATGATTGATACTCTCTCTCTGCCTGTCAGACCCTTGAGAGAGATATTCCTCCCACTAATGCTGCGTCTGCTGCCAATCACCCTTTGTCTTCCAGTGGGTACGGAGCTCCAACTACTTCCATTTTGCCTCGCAGCACATGTGACTCTTATTTTTACAAAGCCTTAGACGACTGGATGGGGGATCATATGGTTGATGGCTGACTGATATACAGGGTGGGGTTACACAGGATATGAGCTCCTTATTTGATTTTCTGCCTCATGGATTTGAGTTTTCTCTTATCTCTGTCTTTATTGATACCGAATCCCCAAAGGGATCGCCGTCTAGATCTTAAATGTGTATCCATTCACCACAAAATGTCCTCACACATAATCCTTTGGCCACAGACAAAAGGATGCGAGCACCGACCGGGGTGAGATAGTAGAAAGTGATTTTCTCAGAGTGCAGAGAGCCCTTTGAGCTGTACTACGGCCCTGATCTAAAGCAGAGCCCTGTTTATCCCTTCCACTCAATCTTATTATGACAGTGATTATTTAAGACTGAGAAAATCTGGATTGGCTCTCAGTGAATGAGATGTGTACAGAGCAAACAGTATCATATCCCTGGCACCCACACATCTTCCTGTCATTCTCTCATTTATCTGTCTCTTATTATTTCTTTCCTAATATGCTTTTGCTTTCCCGCAGACTGGATCTTTTTTGTTAAATGGAGTGTTTGGCATGAACTTTTGCCATATGCCTGTAGATTTGCCAAAAAATATTCAGAGCAGCTCTTTTCTTGCGCCAAGTATTTGGCCATCTGCTAAAGTCTTTAACCAGCAGCATCCAGGGACTTCATCAAGCTTGAACTGCGAAGTCAAATGGTTTTCTTCAGCTCCCAAATCAAGCTAGGCACTGCTGTGCAGATTTACTGCACTGGCAACTCAAAGCAATCTGACGTATATTTTATTGTGCAGTACGAAGTCACATTTATGGGATTTGTGCTTAATGACAGCCAGGTTTTTCCTGAGCTATTTTTATGTGGTTAAAATCATATTATGGTTAAATTAGACAAAGTAAATCACTTTTAGAAATAACACTGAGCAGACAGGAAATCTATTTGGGTTAGTTTGATGGTTAGTGTTAAGTATCTGCAAATGAGGGTGCAGACAAATAGCTGCAGCAGCTGTAATAGTCATTTCCACAGTCATCTTAAGCTGCACGTCAATGTGGGTACAGCTCTGAACGGGCCACAGTGCCGCTCGCAGACCTAGAATGTGAAAGCAGCGCTGCTTTGTGCTCGTCAAAGTGGCGGAGGAGAGGAGATAGCTTTTACACGGGGGTGGGGTTCATTATGCGGCGCACAGGACACCATTATTAGCCCCATTACACACACTGACAGCCCCACATTCATTCTCCTATACCTGCTTTTTAAAGCCACCCATAAATAATGAGCGCTGCAGCTCGCCGCGTCGTGGAGGAAGGGAAAAGGTCATTACAGACCGGGCCTCCATTTGTCAGAATTATTTCATAATCTGAGGTCACAAGGAGGGGTTTTGCTTTGGCTAATTGTAGATTGGACTACTGAACATAAATTTCCATTAGCAATCAATTTGTAACTGCAGATTTTCATCCTGACTGCTCTTCATTGATAGACGTGGCTGAGCAGGGTGAAGCACACTGAAATATTGATTGACTGCATCTTGCATTCGTTAATAAGTCAATATGAGTATGCTATCCAAAACCACAGCCACTTCAATCCTTACATGTATCACACTGATTGTTTTATGCAGATTTTATGTTCACTCTGTGGACTGAAGCTACGTCAGTGTGGGTTTGAGGCCTCTCCTTTGTGATTTAGAGGTCACAGTGCCATCCTGGTTAAATGTGCTCTGACTGGTAATCGGTGCTGCTGTGCAGTATAATTACCCCTCCTTTTATCAGAATGACCTCTCTGACAAACTTCCCTGGTGGAAGGAGACACCCGAGAGCTTCCACACTTCCTATCTGCCCTTGTTTTATCGAAAAGGCCCCGCCTGAATGGATAATAGAGCCCCTGTTCTCCCCACAGACAGATAATGGAGGGTGGAGTGGTCCTCTTTGGCAGACTACTGCCTCTTCCCTGCACTAGAGAAACCAATACCAGGCCTATCGGCTGATATATGACACTAATACACAGGCTGACTGGGGCTCTAAACAGAAAAGAGGGATTGTTCCAACTTTCGACTGGCTGTAGGATCCATGACTCACAGGTACCGCACTGTCTGGCCCCTGAGACCGCTCTAATTGCTTTACATCTGTACAAAGGTTTCTTGTAATCGGGCCTTCTGCCTCCATTTGTCTTCCTTTCAGTCTCCTACTGAAGGCCTTAATTGGTCTTAGAGGGGCTTTTTTTTCCAGTTAGCTCCCGGGCCTGAGCTGGTAGAAGACTCTTCCTTGGGGGGCAGCAGGGTTTTCTGGCTGCTACTCGTCAGGGAGGTTGTAGACGAGAGGAAGTCAATACTTCTTTTACCTTTAACACTTTAATTAATGCTCTCCTGACAAGCTGCTTCTTTTCCCTGCCTGCTTCACATGAGGGGGGTTGAGCTCCTGGGAGTCACGCTGGAATCAAGACTTGTTCAGCTTTGTAAGAAGACCTCACATCGAGTCTCGAGTGGCCGGTCGACTTGAGCTAAGAATCCGGAGCTTTTTGGTCCTCTGAGTCAGCAGCAGGCAAGGCCAGAGGCAGCGTCATGTTTTTGAGTTGTCTCTTTGTCTGTCTGTCTTTGCGGTTATGTGAATGTGAACATCTGGTGGAAAGATCTCACAACCCGGCTCTTAAGTCCACTTTGTTTCATGGATAAACTGATTAAATCCCGATTGTCAATGACATAGATCACTTTGAGCCTTTTAAAGTAAATACATGTAATAGAAGTCCCCCTCTGGCCGACTCTCCTGTAAATGTCCCTTAGAAATTATTGTATGTGGTGCAACCCTTACCGGTTAAAGAAGGCCTACTCATCCTTTTTTATAGCGTTTGTTTCTTTTTTTCTTTTAAATAATGTCATCTTTCAAATGATTTTAGAAAGCTAAATAGGTCTTCAGTACTAGCCACAGTTTAATAATGGGGAAACATTGAAGGACATGTTTGATTGGTTGGCAGAGGTTTTAGTTAGTCAGGCTTTTTGTTGACTGTAAAAGCATATTTTTTTCTGAGTGTGTCCCAGAGTGTGTTTCTTGATGCCTGAAAGTACGGTTCAGATGTTGTTTTAATTCCCCCTAAAAATGATCCACCCATCCCCAACCCATTGTGCTCATCTTTGGAACTACCTCTGGGCCGTGACCGCCTTCAAAGGCAACGTAGTGAAAAACAGCTTAAACTTGCTGTTTGAGTTGTCTGTAAAACAAATGTCAATGATTGTTTTTCTGACTTAGCAAAGTAGTTCTGGGCAGAAACTGAAGACAGAGAACAGATTGTGGATGGTCCTAATAAGATTTAAGGACAGTACTACTCAAATGGTTTACACACTACGAGATAATCTGGCAGACTTTGAGCACTATTTCCTCCTTCTTCTGTAATTTGTGGATCAAATATCTGATGCTGATGTGAGAATGGCTGAACTCACACTAAGTGGACTGACATGAAATAGAAGGACAGCCAATCAAGGAGCAAGCTAATTGAAGGAGGTGGTAACCACTTCCAATAGCATTGAGTCAGATGGATGATAGAACTTGAGAACAAACTTGTTGATATGTAGCTATAATGGGGGCGCTAACACAACATGTCCATATGGATCAAACTGGTAGTAAGAAGAGTTGAACAGAAATTACCACCACAGAGTAATTTTGACATAAATTTCGCACCTAGATTCGATTAGTGAACCACAATCTCAGCGTCTAGTGACCAATCTGAGAGATTTTAGTACTTCCAGTTTTATAGTGTATGGACTCTGGTTGTTAGTGAGTTGAATTGGTGTATTTTGGGGGGGCCATAGCATCGCTTTCCACTCAGTATAAGAAAAAAACTGTTGATACTGGCATTAATAGTCTCTTTTATTTAGCATCTTTAAAAGTTTTTTAAAAGTTTCCAGTTCAGGCTTTAGTTGAACAATTAGTCCTGCAGTGCCCTAAAATTGAAGTTCGGACCCCGTGGGCGTTGGGAATTGCTGATAGTGGGGTTGCAAAAAATCTTTCAAATTTAAAGCTATTTACATTTTCATATTTTGTCTGTTATTACAGAAATATAAACTAAATCTGGTTTGAGTTTTCATTAAAACCACAGGAACAGTAAATGCTTGATTGGTTACCAACATTTCTTTGTTGCTACTAGAGCCCTGAAGTTACAACATCAGGCAAACGATCAAAGAGAGTACGTTTTGTTTGAAAACATGACAGTATTTTCACATATTTAGTCCAATTTTCTTCAGCTCAGTTTAAATAATTATCTTGGGCCTTTTTCACATGCTGTTGTCTGTTTTTGGATTTCCCTACTGTTTTAATCCCATAGCAGGAGGTTGCTGGTCTCTGGCGCCACTCATTTGGGGGTCAGGAGTTGAAAAGTTTGGGAATTAGACAGTGTCTATTCGGTCAGAGACAGACAAGAAGCATGTTTTCACATATCTAAATGTCAATAATGTTCATATCAGAGCATGTTAGAGCCCAGTTTGTAGTGGCCTGAAAACAAAGACCCGATGTCTTATGAAAAGAATGTAACAAAACCAAGCGGCAACCTCCGGTCTGAAAAAATGAGGCAACACGGGAGTGCGAAAGAGCTGCTGTTCCTCGAGTGACCGCTTGAGGCTGGCTCTGGAAGTACCAGAAGTCATGTACACACGAACGGAAAATAGGCAGTTTTCAGATCTGAAATTAGCGTATTTAAAGCCTGGTACAAACTCTGTCTCCTGTCTGTATCGGTTATTTCGCTAATGGCACACACTGTGAGGGGGGTGAATCATTTTCTAACTCGGCCGTTTGGAAGATATTAGGATCGAGAGCTTACCCAATCAGAGCCACAGCTCAGATCACGTGACTGAGGGGCGCCCAATAGCTGTGAGTTTGGGCACTCGTCCCAATTCCAATATGGCCGCGCCCGCCGTTTTGCTTCAAAACGGGGCTGCAGTAACGGATGGGTGACGTCACAGAGACTACGTCCATGTTTTGTACAGTCTATGAACAAAACCTTAAATGTAATAACTGTTTGATAATGTTACAACAGTGCTGAGCATGAAATGTTATGGAAAAAAACATAATAAAAGTCAAAATGTAATGACTGATCCAAAATGTAACAGAAGTTGAGCCCATCACATTTTAAATGTCAACCCAGTTTGTTTTACTGGGTCATTTTTACATATTGGGCTTTAACAGGGCACAAGTACATAGGGAGATTCCTTTATTTATTCTTTGATGAAATTACATATTCTAGATTTATATCGAAACTCATCCCATGTACATTCTAAAAGCTCACTAATATATTTTGTATGCAAAAAAAAAAAAAAAAAGGACTCTATGACTGGTCATACAGCAGATTGAAATTAACAGTGATGAAAGTTAGACCCGCAGAAGCAAAAAGACCTTGAGTGAAGAGATTGAAATTTTCTTTATTGTTACTTTCATTCTATGCAGCCATTGTGAAGTGATGGGGAAGGCAATTCACAGCCCTTTAAAGAACAAGCCCCTGTGTGCTTTTCCACTGAAAAGATCACAGTAGGGGATGAATATAGACTTTAATGTGTTTCCCACAGAAAATCACTTCCTGATTTCTATTGTTGAAAGAAATCAGAATGCAGAGAACACTACTTTAATCTTTTCAGAATCAGGACAATATCAGCAGAGATGTAAGAAGCACTGGTTTCTCCAGAGAAGGGATCAAGACGGAAACAAAGAGTGTGTTTCTTATAAAAATTTAAAGAAAGACTCCCTCACTCTTTTCCTCAAGTCAAATCTAAGAGGACTAAAAATGAAAAAAAGCTCCCCATGCTTATATATTACCAAAACTAACCCCCCCTCCCCATGTCTCTTCAACATCAGCTCATTCTCTGAGTGAGTCTGTTAGTAATCAGTCTCCCCCAGTCTCTATTTGCTTTCATTAAACTACTTGAGAGTGTTTACTCGCAGTAGAGTCTGCTGTTAGCTGAGGCAGAGTCCCAGAGTGTAATTTGACCTTCCTCATTTTATCTGACTAGACCCTGTTCACACTTGTCTTAGCCCAGAGATTACATCTCTGGTACATCGCTCCACAAACCACATTTCACATCTTTAATTTAAGATTACACGACAGGTTTGTGGCTCAGCACTTCCGTCTGCTCCTCACACAAGTTTTATATGCAAGACAGCTCTAATCGTAACCTGACTAATCCTTTTAGAAAGTACCTGAATTATCAACCAAATCAGCTGCCTTCAGCTACAAATGTCTCCTTCCCACATTGTTGATAAAGGGAATCAGTCAGTTAACTGGACAGGATCAGCTTCAGAACCTGAAGCTTCAGGAGTTTTGTCCTTATTTAACATTTCAGTGGGTAAAGGATGTAATGTAAAGGAGCAGCTCTGAGCTTTCCTCTGTTAGCTTGTGCTCTGCCGTCCTCCCTGCATTTCCTGCTGACTGACTGATATGGCGCTCTGCTGCCAGGGCTTAAATAGCAGCTGTATGAGTCCAGCTGCTCCCTGCCACGCTCCACTTCTCCCCAGATGGCTCCGAGACGTTCCAGCAGCCCTCCGGAGAGGCGCTCATGAGGAAAGTGTTATGGAGTGGCTCTCTGAAACACCAGGGAGCATCCCTCACCACACCACAGCCGCCACCCTCCTTCTTCTCCAACCCTTCGGGCCCAACGCCCAAACCAGGGGAGGGCTGCTTGTGCGGCCTCGTTTGCCAACTCCCCGACGGGAGACTGCACAGATGGTGGTGTCCGCGGCGTAGGCCAGCATGCAGCAGGGCCTGGAAGGGGGGAGCCTGGAAGGAGCACATGCCATGCCTGGCCTGGGATGCCACTGATATCCCCCAGGAGGAGCTCTCACTGGCCCTCAGTGGATGACCGGCAGGAGTCTGGCAAGCTCGCTCGGCTTAGAAACAGTGTGGTGAAATGTATTTCTGTGACCACGTGTCTGTCTTTGATAAGTGGGTTGTTTCACAGCACAGCCAACCCTAGAGAGGACGTGATGGGTGAAAGCGAGCATATTCAAAGTCATTGTAATTTCCCCTGAACGCTCAGTGTTAATATATTATGCCAGTTGTAGTGCTTCAGGGCTGCGGGCTCTTACCTCGGCTGTGGGCTGAAGTGATGAATGGTCCATCAGCTTCTCAGCCCTGAAGTGAACCACAGGGTTCACTTCAACCATGACATTGCCCGCAGAGATAATATCAGGTTTAACATATCCTGCCCGAACATTGCTCTGGGAGAGACTTTGGTTAAACGCACCCTGAGGAGATTCTGACCACTAGTGGCCACTGTGGGGCCGTGATTTAATGAAGATAACACAGCAGTTTCTGCAGACCACAGAAAACCTGAACAGGGGAGAGCACAAACTAGTTTTCGCCGGTTGTAAAGGGAAAGAAAAACTTCAACAAGAGGGAACCTGGAGCATTAAGAAAGCCATTAGAAAATCTTTTGAAACATATTTCATAGCTTTTATGAGACAAGCATTTGATTCAGTGTGAAGTTTAACTGAAGAAAAACATTTGTCTGATCGTACTAAACATTGCTTGTTGTTTTCAGCTAAACTCTTCTCCGTTTTCTAATCCAGTATTGGAATTGGCCCTTAAATGATGCTGAATGTGATGTCTAATTATCATAATTTTCAGACTATTGGATGCACCTGAATAGAAGCCACACCCACTAAATTAAAAAAAACAAAAACAACAACAACCACAAAAGAATTTTACATAAATAGGCCACACTTATTTATAAGCTGCAGGTGTTCACGTTGTAACATGGAATATTTACTGCCTCCAGAGGGAAATTTTTCTGAGATGCCGTTTCACTGTTGCTGTGTGGATGATAAGCCAGAGTTTTGAGTTGTCATGCTCCGCTTTTCGCATGGATTGGCCAACTCAAAGCAGCCTACAATAACAACAACCACCATTATCACAGCGGAGTACCGTTCCATGCCTGCGCTATTGTTATATACAGGCAACATTATTGTTTAAGCTGCACACTTCAAAGCATGTGAAACAAGTAGTGGGTTGTAGTTCAGAAATTATGGTAAGCCATTCATGCACCATGTTCATGCCCAACTTCTCTGAAACAGGAATTCACAAACCTATACGAGAATAACTTCCATCAGCAGCTACTGTTGAAAGAAAAAAAATGTTAAGAGCGTGTTTTCCATCACATGTTCAGGGTGTCGGAACTTTTGAAAAAACTTTGTCAAACTAAAACCATTTGAAACAAAGAGTAGTTTCATTTTGGACAGTTTCAAGCAAACTAAAGATTAAACTGAGCTCCTGCTAACATAAGCTCAGTATGAATGTAGTCATAAGTATTTATGTAAGAAAATATACTGAACGAGGTCACCGCATTCAAGCTGTCGTCTGATATGTTATTTTCTTTTCTATCATACACCCATTGTTAGAGTGTGTATCTTTAAATTTGGTGTTAGCATTGCCCACTGTCCTGTTTTAACCAGGATGTCATGTATTTCACACTGAAATAATTATTTGAGAAATGACTGAACATCTTGTTCTGACGTCAATTGGCTGTAACCACTAGACAACAAGACACATCCTAGATCAGATCTGACGCCAGCAATAGCCCATCAAGCGCTGATCACACCCAGCTGGTAGCACCTTCCATCCAATCGTAGCCTCCCTCACATGTGGCACACAGGTGTGGATGAAAATACAGATAGAACTGGCAAAAACAAAAAGAAAAACTTTGCTGCTTCGATGAGCAACAGGAAGCAGATGGGTCTGTTGTGACTTAACAAAAACCTTCTGCACTTGGTGGTGTCAGGTGTTTCCAGTTGGCCACAGAGACCTGACCGGACACGGCATGCTGCGAAGGTGCACAAGAAAATCATGACAAAAAAGCTACAGAATAATGGTAAACTATTAGTTTGGGGACAGAAGTCAGCTTGACGCCTTTGGATGCAAAAGGAAAAAATCCATTTTAACCGTTGTTATATATTTATGTAAATGTATGTTTTCAGTATTCTGCCTTTTTGAAGTATAGAGGATGTTGACAGCTCTGTTTGGTGCCATTTTGCATTTTATAAACAAGTTTTTGAATTTGGAATTTTATTCACTTATGGTTCCATTTTTTAACAGTAATGAACCTTTCAAGCACCAGCTACAAACAGGACACCACATACTATCTTCAGCCATCCTTTTATATGCTAAAATCAATCGTACTCATTCAAAAATCATTGAACAAACATCTCAGTGTTAGCCTACACTGACAGTTACACAGCAGAGCCAGGGAAGGAAAAAATAAACCAGAACATATCGACTTCTACACTCCTCAGTAAATAAATACATTTAGTTTATTGTTACACAACTGACGGAGGATGTTGGGACCTAAAATGCCCAACCATTTTAAACCAATCATAAGTCATTTCTGAGAATTCTCATGTCGTCACTCTCGTCAGTGATGTGACTCACCCTCCTCTCTTCTCCTCCCTCGGTTTGGGCTTTGGAGAGAGTGCTTCAGGGATGGATGTGGGACTACCATTGCTCTCAGTAGGGGGGGGTTGGTTCCTGCTCTGCTGACCCCACTGTTATCCTTGTCGTGACAGGAAACATACATCACAGAGGGGCCTCTAATGCGAAACACATTCCACCACAACCTGATCAAAGCCAGGCTGCCTGGACAACACAGTGCCCCGTAATGCCATATTTTGACCATATAATTGGGGAGCAATTACAGCTGACAAAACACCCGAGTGATTTTCTCTTTCTCTCTCCACTCCTGCCCCCTCTCCGTCTCCTCACGAGTGTCTTCAGGCTGCAGGAAAGCCCACAGAGGGCTTGTCATATACGATGTGGGATATTGTGTGCTGAGTTGGCTTGAAAGCTCCTGAGTGGAGCTGGGGGTAGGTCAGTTTTTATTGGAGTATGATCACTTATTCAGAGATGCTATAACAACACACAGGGGTAACAGTAAGTAGTGGTTTGAAAACATTGCGAGAAAAAGTGACAGCTGACGCCATGGAATGGAAAAGACCCCCATCACTCAGAAAAACACTGTGCTCCAACTCTTTTGATTTAAAGTTGATTGAGGCTCTTCACTTCTTTTAAACTGCACCCAACGGGACAAAGTGCTCACAGTCTAACCATTACAGACTTGTAAAAGATGTTTATGTGCTGTTCTGACTGCACCACATGTATGTGCACACATGGAAAAATATTACCCCTCTGAATCTGCTTCAGAGCCATAAGCCATTTATTTTTTGTAGCTGCTCTGCTAAATAAAAATCTGACCTGGTGTTTATGTCTTCACCTGTCAAAGTATCTCATTACACTCAACGTGCGTCACATTGACTCATCAAGTCTGAGTAACAGTCATTAACTAAGATCTTAAATGCAAAATATACAGACTCAGTTTATGTTAATTTATTGAAATGAGATGTTAAACTTATTTCAAGAAACTTCTGAAGAAAATGTTTTGTGCTGAATTTTTATTGACATTTTTATTCATTAAAATAAGCTCACATCTTTGAGTTACAAACCGGTTGACGAGATTGACAATTTCAATAGCTTAATTTATAACGCCTGCTGTGAGGGGGCAGGTGCCAGACCAGATGACTGACAGTTGTTATATTTTCACATTGCAAACACACTCATTCACACATACAGAAACACACACTAGCACTTGCATACGCCTGTTAAAATGCAACAGGATGAGGTTTTATCCAGGACGCAGTAATCACACACGTTTGAGAGAAGGTCAGCAAGGAGAAAAGAGATATTAGTTTGTCCAGCGGGGGCGCCAAATTCAGCACAAACACAGTTTGGAAAAGGGAGTTTCATTAAAAATCTTGACACTAGTAGGAGGGGTGAGGAAAGGAGTGTTTCCGGCAAGAATCTGATTGCTAAATTTTGCTGACCTATTTCTAGATTCTGAACCTCAAGTCCTCGCTTCAGGCATCCAATACCATGAAACAGGATGTAGATCTGAACTGGTCAGTCCAGTGTTGCTTACACTGAGTGTGATGAGATATTTTGAGTCAAAACACTCTGTAAAATTTGAGTTCTTACAATTTATGGGTAATTTTGTGGATCAAAAAGACAATAATAACACTTCAGCTTCCTTTAGTGATGGGAAGTTCAGCTCTTTTCAGAGATTTGGTTCTTTTGGCTCTGCTCCAAAAAGAAGAGCCGGCTCCTTTGGCTCTTCATTTTGTATAATTTGTTGGCTCATATTTTAGCCTGACCTGGTAAATATGAATGATTTGTGTATTGGTGAATGCTTTTGTGTCTGTTGTTTCTCATGAGATGCCTCATAACTGCCTCATTTGTTTGTGCATCTGTCACAAAAGCAAGCATTGCCATTAATGTTCTCATCAATTTTTTTTGTCATCCAAAAACAAAAACCAAAACAAAGAAAACAAAGACAAAGTCAAATGGGTTAAATCTAAAGCAGTGTACTTGTTTTGAACATTTTGAGAGTGAGATATGCAGATGACTGTAATAATATGATGGCTAAGAGTAGAAAGTTGCGAGAAATCCTAAAAAAGTTCTTATTTATCACTCCTCATATCTAGACAACACAGTCTGATGCAGATGAATTGAAACGGAAGAAAAACTTCTAACAGTTGTCTCTGCAATCACAGCAACAGATCAGGATTTCTTGAAGGATGAGAAACTTGGGAAGAATACAACACACTCAGATATTTTGGCAAGTGCTGGCAGTGTGGCACACAAGCAGAGGAACAGAAAAGAAACCTCTGACAAAGCCAACGATGTGGATTCGAAGCAGATGTCAGTGTTTTGTTGTGTTCCAGTGGCGGTTGCCTGAGATTGCTGGGCAAACATTTTGATCCGTGGGTAGTCTTTTATTCCGAGGTCCTCCCCCCTGCTGGGCCAGTCAATATGAACATGAAGCCTCGGGCCTGAGCTCTGTGGTATTGTGCTGCACAGAAATCAAACACAAAACACATGAAACACTGAAAACTATTACTGCTTGACTCAAGTCTGGAAACTTTGAAGCATTGGGACCAAAATCAAGCTCTTTATCAGATTAATGTTAGTGCTGATGGTTTCAAGCTAGAAAATAAAACTACGAGTTCAAATGTCAGACACTGCAGAGCATCCACTGTGCTAAGTTTGCCAACTGAGCTCTGCAGGAACTATTTTCCCATGAGTGTAAGTTTAGCAACAATTCTCACTGTCATCCTGTGATAATTTGTTGTGACGCAGCTTGTTAGCAGAGTGTTTACTACTGAAATTCAACAGATCTGACCTGGAATTATTTTAATGAGGAGAAATAAGAAACATCAAGACTCTTCAAAGCTTCATGTACTGTGATTTGTTCGTTTCTTGAGTAAAGATCCGTCAATTTGAGCTGGCTGATCTTTCCTGGAAGGCCTCGTTTAGCTTACATGTCGCCTGTTCATCCCTGTGAGCTACTTTCATGAGGTCAGTTCAGCCCGTGAGTGACTGAAGGCGGCTGTTTGAGCTCGGAGCATGACTGTTCTGCTGCTACTGTGGGAGGTGGAGGATGTCAGATGGTTGGTCCGTGGCTCTCAGCCTGCTATCGTGCTCCACCACTTAGCATGCTAATTAATCCCAACCAAAGGGCTGCGTCAGTCACCCCACGCTCCACCAGGGACGCTCCCACTGGGCTCATCCTGCTTTAATTGAGCACGTTTTTCAGAAGCCCGCTGTCCCTGGGATTACATTAGATCCCTCTAATTCACCCAGCCTGCCACCAGCGTGGGCAAAGCGAGCGAGTGCAGGAGGGAGGGAGGGAGAGGGATGAGATGAAGAGCTGGGAAATGTATAAATAAACCAAACAAACAAACAAAAAGCCAGACTGAGTGTTTATTAACACCCCTGGGATGAAAACGGAGGTGAGTGCAGGAAATCATTAGCGCAGGAGAGTCAAACTAGGCTCGTTTGATCTCGCTGATGGAGGAGCAAATGTAATTTAGTGCACTGCGAGTAATTTGTTTTAGCAGTTAGCATGGGTTCCTTTTAATTTCATTTTGCCTGGCATCAGTCTTTCAAATTAAATATTTTTATTTTGTACAAAGCGGATCTTTGTGCGCCTCCAGGCTCAAAGACCAGCCCTCCACAACAACTAATGTTTATTCATCTCTGCTTGTTTGCATGTGTGCGAGACAGAATCTTGACAGCAGCGCGCGGCGTCGGCTTTTATTTGACTACATTCTGTATAATGAGGCAACTCAGATGTACGCTGCGACAGCTAGCAAATCATAGTAGCGGGATAACAAAGTGTTTTTGTCACCACAGCTCTAATTATTTGGAAGACGGTGCTGAAGCAGCTGCGTCTGTTTTTGGTGTCTCACCTTATGTCCTCGCTCTGCTGAGAGCTGTTGACTGTGCATTCTGCTTGGGAAATCGAGACGCTGTTTCCCAACCAAGCTAACTTAACAGTTCCCGACTAATGACATCCAGCTTTCACTAAAAATATCTCATGTCAGCTAAATAACCTGTCAGAGGAAATTTAGGAGAAGCTGTACTAATGACTACAGGGTGTGGTTTCTCACATGTTCACTCACATCATTTATTTAAAGATATTATTCTCATCTTTAATTCAGTGACATGCACTCAGAGGTCAACCAGGCAAGTTTATCTGGGCCTGTCAAGGTGCTGACGCTTTATTTCTACAACACACACATACACAGCCTCACTGTGCACCAGGACACACTAGTCTGAGTTTGTGTGTGTAGGCCAGAGAGAGGAGTCTTATCAGTACGAGATGCCGGATGCTCTGAAGCCTCTTATCAGGCACGTTTCCACTCTGTGTGGAGTCTGAGCGCCTCTGCTCAGCCTCCGCAGGCTGCAGAAATGTGATGTGTTGTCTTCTTATAGACACAAGAGACGAGACACAACATAGGTGGATCTTTCTCAGGATGAACTGCAAACTGTGGAGACATAAGCAACCATACACAGGAAGCCTTTAAAGAAACTCTTATTTTGATAGCAGGTGAATAAATTGACAGATTAGAAGTCTCCTTTTACCCCCGCTTGACAAAAATGGGGCTGAAAGCACCCTCAGGATGTTTTGTGCTGGTGTCATTCTTAAGCCAGAGTTTAGGCAGCAGGGATAAGCTAGTGGAGCCCTGATATTGACATCCTGCCCCCTTCTACTCACCAAAACAGACTTAGCTCTAAAACAGCAAATATCCCTCAGGGCTGTGTTTGAAACAGATACTCATGTTTATGGAGAGTTCATTGACTGGAATAGACTGGATTGGAAGTGTCTGTTTCTCATTCCCATATCTTTTCTGATTTTCCTTTCTAATTTGGTGGACACAGGGACACAGGCTTGGTGTTTGCTAACAGAGCCATCAGTTATAATGCTACACATCCTTTTTAAAGCACCATGGAGCAGATTAAAACTAGACCTGTGCAATAAAATAAAATTACTATTGGGCATTAATATGCATGACTACAACTCACAACCCTGCAGTAAGTCAAAAATTAGCAAGTTTTTATCTAATTACTCAAACTCATCAAAGCCAATATGTCACACCAATTCTAAATCAAATTTACAACAAAAATTAAGGACAGACACAGATATAAGCCAATTTTTGCGTTTTTCACTTGGGTATCGTCATTGGCCGAAACGCAGATGGATTCATCAATATATTTTTGCCCAGCATGATTTGTAGACAGGCATCCACAGGCAGCTCCGTGTTGCTAGGAGACACTACAGTCCATGTGCAGACCAGGACTTGCTCCTCCTCTGCTTGCAGACTGCAGAGTGAAGCAAGTTCATCAGAAAGAAATGAATCAAATTCAACATAATGTTGCCTGTTACATATCCACTTAGGCAGCAACTTGGTTAAACAAAAAATAGAGTGGCCCCCTGCACAGTTGCAAGCAATTCAGTGCAAATCGTGCAAGTTGAAACACTGTGTGTGAACAGAAATTGGAGTTTTTCTCGGTCAGACATAGAAACCAAATTGGGACAGTGCAGGCGTTTTACAGAAAAGTCAACATCTTAAATTCTGGTACAGAGGACAATATAATAAAAAGTGCATTTCATTTTCAACACCACCAAAAACACACAAAACACATATTTGAGAAAAAAAATATCTACTGTGCAGCCAGTCAGTGGATATTTGAGATATTTTAGATATTGGTTTAGGGAAGCTTTCATGTCATCCATCTTTTTAAACTCCTCTCTGGAAAAACAAGACTATGTCTTGACCGTATTATATCTCTGAGGAAAAAAAGTTTGATTCACTCGTGATTTTGTTTGTTAATGGAAAACAATTCTTGCATTTTTCAAACTACAGCCTTCAGATATGTCTGAGAGGTTTTTTTTTCTCCCTGGATGTCAAACTTCTCCAAAGCACCGTGTACCTAGCTGCCACTCCAGCCTGATAAACAACATGTGCTCTAAAGTGAGGGAACTCTGAGTATCTCAGCTGTGTCCCTGGCAGAGCCTGCAGGGGTTGTTAGCACTGACAGCGCCGGTCTTTATGCATGAGACTTCCAGGCAGATTGTTGGCAGAGCGGGGCACTTTCCCTCAGATGGGCGTCAGCTGGCTGCAAGCCTCACAGCCTTCCCTTCCTCCTCCTCCTCCTCTTCCTCCACCTCCTCACCTTCCTCTCCTCCCCATCATGGCAGGCCCAGAGAAGGAGCTTTATGGAGCCCTATAATGATGCGAGGTGAATGTGCAGCACCGGGGTGATTGTTAACGGCGGCAGCTGTGCAGATAGCCTGGATGATGGAAAATCAGTGGGACCTCATTTTGGTTTGCCAGTATGAATATTAATGGCTCGTTTCCAGGCCATGGCTAATGATGAGGAAAATTCCCTAATAAAAACTTGATGTGATGGGCAACGACCCGCAGGGTCACTGGAGACAGTCAAAGTTAATAGTGTGCCATCAGGTGTGAGGAGTTAAGTGATTAGAGGCATGGAACCTAATCCTGATGTTTTTCTCCCCCTCAGCCATGAGTCAGAGCAGAGGGAGGTGAGGCGGGTGAGGGGGGAGGATGAGGTTTATATCTCTTGACAGCAGAGGGTTGCAGCAGCCTGTTGTTTGGCATACATGAAATACGTGCAAGCTGTGAGAGCAACAAAGGCATGGCAGACACATTATTTTCTATACAACTGTTATTTTACAGAAACATTAACACATTTAGCTTTGGGATGAGCTCATCTAAAAATATGCTTTTGAACAACATTTAAAGACTTGATGCAGATAGTTTTTCTTTCACAAAGTTAATAATAAGGTCTGTTCCTTGTTCTACGACACATAATCTGTTTTTATATCAGAGGAAAAAAAGCCTGCACTTGTCTGAAATGAAAATCAGAAACTGATTTAACTTAAAAAAACAGAATGTTGATGCAGAGTCATTGGCGTAGAAGTGATGGCAGAGGTTTATCATGTCCTTGTTTTTGATCAACAAGGAAGTTCCTTAAAGTAGAGCCATCTTCTGTTGAGTCATGATGATACCAAAATCAGTTGGTGTATAAACTAACAGTGATATTTATGGATTAGATGTTATCCCAACACATTTGCTATTTCTATTTTACATGTTGATGGGCAATAAAATTAGTAAAAAATAAATGAAGAAACCAACTAAACGCAAGTTGATGTCGGTCAATGTAAAAATTAGGGCTGAACGATCCATAAAAAGTAATAAATGTGATTATTTTTCCCTACAGTGCAACTGTGATTCATTGTGTGATTATTTTTAGGTTCTCCATCTTATTTGTTGTTGACATCAGTTTCTTTATTGACAGGGATTATTCTCTTTTCGAATAAGACAAACATAAACATAAGTAGAATATTTGTTAAATATATATGTATATGTATGTTACAAACTTAAACAAACTACCAGAGACACTGTTTACATATACAGGTGCATTTCAAAAAATTATATTATCATGAAAAAGTTTAATATTTTTTGGTCACTCATTTCAGAAAGTGAAACCAGATATTATATAGACTCATTATACATAGAGTGAATTATTTCAAGTCTTTTTTTTTTTCTTGAAATGTTGGTGATTATGTCTTACAAATAATGAAAACTCAAATTCAGTGCCTCATTAAATTAGAATATTTCAAAGATCAATAAAAAAAGGGATATTTAAAACAGATATGCCAGGCCTCTGAAAAGTTTTACTACTTTCTGATCATTTTCCTCCCAGTCTCTGCCTGTTTTCATCAATTTTTGCTATTTTTTGATCATTTTTGCCACTAAGCATTTCAGGTTAGAGAAATATTTTACCTACTGTGCTTAGAAATTTGCAATTCATCACCCAGTTTAGATGCATGTTCTTGTTGGGCAGCCTGACTGAAGGAAATTGGGGGACACAAACTGAGCTTTTCACTTCAATAAAGCAAATTATAAATATAAACTGTTTAAATTTATGACATGTTAAACACCTCACTTGCTGCTTTCCATATTTGTGAAAGTGGAAAACTTTGAATTCAGTTGAAACTTTCTGGGATAGCCACTCAGCACAGAGATCCTGGAATGATGTGTGTTGGGTTATTGGGCTGATGTTTGAAGGGAACCCCTCACCTGTTTCTAATTTTGCATCTTTGAGTTATTTGTGCAATTAGCTAGTGAACACAAAGCAAGTCAGCATCTGCAGCACACTCACTCGTCATCACAGAGCTTTCTGCTTCTTGAGTGGTAAATTGATAATTTATTGTTTATCTGTGCACTGTTATGAGGATGATTCCAGACAGATGTCATAACTGTACAATTAACACAGTCTGATGTATTTATTAACCTGAATATCTGTCTATTAATCTTTGATTATCCAGCATCTGTTTCCTGCCTCAGTCCCCTGTCTGCTCACAGAAACACGGCTCAGAGTTGGGGTGAGGCAAGGTGTGTGTTTGTGGGTGTTTGTGTACGCGCCCACACTTGAATTCTGCAGCTGTATCTTATGTTTTTTTATTTCTATCAGATAACCGGTAAACACTTCCCGCCCCCGGGCGCCTATAGCCCTGAGAAAAAAGTTGAGATGTTTCCAGAAGGAGAGATACTAAACTCGGTGCTTGTGTAACAAATGGATTTTTGAGGAAGCAAAGTGCTGCACCTCAAAGTTCCTTCCATCCTACCTCGGTCCTTGTCAGGTGTGTGTGCGCGTGTGTGGTTTGTGTATGAGTGTGTGTTGGGTGGGTGGATGGGACTGATCAACAGAGAGGTTTACCCTGCGGCAACATCTGTTTCTGCCAAGCAGCACTTCTGTAGTGTGCTGCCACATCGCTGGTGCAAATGTCCTACCTTCCTCCACACTCGAAAACAGAAAGCAACACACACACACACACACACACACACACACACACAGATTGAATGCCTCCTGAACATATCTTTATAAACCAGGCATCCAAAAGTGTGTGAATGTTTGCGTTTTTGCATTAAAGCACTCCCCAACACTTCATTCCTTGAATCATTGCTCTTTTGAAAATGTAAATCGTTTGATTTTATCTAAAAGAAAATAAGAGTAAGAGGAACCACGTTAAGAGCATCTCTCCAATAACTCCTTTTGTGAGTTTTGGCTCAGTCCAGTCAAATAAAAAAATAAAAGGACACACTCCAGAGGATAGAAACCAGACTATAAAGTTCTTATTATTTTATAGAAGGCTCAATTTTCAGCCCCTCTCCCGTCATCCCCCCTTCAGCTCTGTTGTCCCAGTGACTGGAATCCAGAGTTTGCGGTCAAATTGAATATCTTCTGGATAAAGTTGAACATTTGAAGGGAAATTGCATTCAGATGTTGGCCTGCTGGGTTTGGCCTGTGCTTCAGATGCGGATCAGACCAGGTTATATTAGTCCAGACAGAAGTCTGGTCCTCCCTGACGAAACATTCTTGGCATCAAAAAGAAGCGTTTGCCTTACGTGACTAAAGACTGTTTCAAACACTGGAGCTTAAGCTGTTTTCTCCTCTTTTTGATTTTTTAAGGTCTCCTCTTTCCTACCGTCCTGTTTTATGACAGTTGGACATCAAGCAGACTCTCGGGAAATTAGATGTTCGATGTCAACGCCGCAGAGCTCTGCTTATTTTAAGGATCTATCCCAGTCAGACTTGTCATCTTGAATTTCCTTCCACTCACTGAACTAGTGCGCATTTACTAAACTTTCTTTTAAGGATATCTCTCTTTTTTTTCTGAAATATGTGTCTGCTGGGCTGGTTTCCAAAGTAAAGTGATCCCAGTTAGAGTTCGAGTTTATTTGAGGTTCAGTTGACTGTGAAGTCTCTTAAGTATGGTTTACTTCTGGGCATGTGTGTGTGTGTTTGGCCAGTCTTACTCATTTTCATTATGAGTGTGAAATAGAGCATTGACAGAGCTGTGTGAGGCCTGTGCTTGAGTTTTGGCCACCAAACCTGACTCAAAACTGAATCTATTTTGGGGCCTTTACAAAAGAAATACGATGATACAGTCTTGATCTCGAAATAGGAGTTGCACCAGGAAATTTGGTCTGAACAGAAAATCCACAGTGGGATCATTTTCTTTTTGAAAATGTAAAAAAAAAAGTGATAAATGTTGAATAATGTCCGATTATGATTTAACATACCTGACTCCTGATTTGAGAATTACACTACCCCAGGTATTGCTTTAATGCTGGTGTTACTGGAGCCTTATATATGAGGATCACCTGCCAGTAAGTTGCACATCATGACAACACATTCCCACTTCCTTCTCATTAATGTCAAATATAGCAGCCTGGGCACTGACCCAATGCTTGATAGTATAGTGAGCATCAGCTTTGCTCTGTGAAGTTGGTTATGATGAATAAATTAAGACTTGAGCTTACTGAAGCACAACTTGGATTTTAAGGTTTTGGACTTGCTGGAGCCCAATATGTAACAGTGACATGAAATGTACCAAAGTTATAATGGAAATAGATACTGAGCCCAAAATTTAAAATCTGTTTGCCAAAAAATGTAACAATTTGTCACATTTTGGGTTTTACAACATTTTTAATTACAACTTGAGCTCTGCGCTTTTGTTACATTATCAACCAGTTTTTACATTTCAGGTTTTACTACAGTTTTAAAATTACATTTCAGGTTGTTGTTACATTTTGGATCCTCACATATCAGGCTTTAACAATTTAACAAGACCACCCTCCCATTGGATGGCAATCACATGCTTTTTTTATTTATTATTTTATGTCAAATTAAGATTACAAAACCTAGTATTGTTGCACGGACTATGTACGGACTTTTGATGCTAAAGCTTACACCGTTAGCAAAAAGACCAAAGAAGAAAATACATCAGAGACTTTTTCGTGACAAAATCAAAGAGTTCAAGTGTTGAAAGATAATATAGTGTATTTGTGAAAGGAAAAAAAACTGACATGCATTAATTTCCTTTTTAATCTATGTCTTATATATGAATCCATGAATTGAAGAAAAGTTACATCAGCCAAATTTCTGCCAGTAATTGGCTCAAAAAGTGATCAAAATTTTGGTTTCACTTTTAGGTGCTGTTCTTTCATCCATGTTTTCATACAATCAAAACCTCCAGTCTCTTGAAGATATTTTTATACTGTTTTATTCACCCATCCATTGTCACCAACCACCCCTGGTTGCAAGCTCTTTGTTCGAACTACAAATCCCAGTGCTTTGTCATTTGATTTGAACAACAAATCAAAACAATTTTCCAAAGAAGAAAAACTATAAGGCCTATAATTCAAAGCTGTGTCTATGGGTAGTTAAGTATTATAAGGGTTCGGGTTGAATCTATGTCAAAGTTCATTCATACCAGGTATTTATTCTGACTATGAAATAGGTACGGAGTCTGTCGCTTCCAAATGCAAATATTTATGGCAATCCTGGGCTAACTTTTTAAAAAGATAGGCTGCTTTGTAAGTCCATGTAATGTTTCAGCCACATTTATGAAAAGGAGTAAAGTTTTGATGAAGTTAAGTCTGTAACTGTTACAGTGCTTCTGTGGTATAAGAAACTAATTTGTGAGTGTGTTGTGACAGAGCTCACTTCCTCAGTTTTGTGTGCCAGAGCAGGTGCTGTGTAGCAAACCCTGAGCTCATCAGTCTCCTCCTGCAGCCTCTATTTGTTGTTCCTCAATTCACAGTGGTGGACTGGCAGACTGTGTAATGTTGGGGTGAGAAAGAGAGAGGCATATAGGAGGTGTGAGTGGGGGATTTGAGAGTAAGAATGGCACAGAGCCTCACTTTACCATCCTGGTCTTCCTCTCGTCACCGTGAATAATGTAGCACAGCCTCGACCCAGCAGTGGGCCAGGCACGCCGCCATATCAAGCTGAGGTGGAGAGTGATGCGTCCAGCTTGGCGAGTCTAGACTCTGCCACACTCGAACCCTACAAACCCCCCTCCATGCCCAACCTGCAGAGAGGAGCACTGGGCTCCAAGATGGCAATCAAGGCTTGATTTGCCAACACATTTCCAATGATTAAAATGTAATTAGCACAAGCGAGCACCTCCTCCCCAGCTAATTTCCACGCACGCTGTGACAGGCAGGCGGTCGGCGGCACCCAGGCCCCAGCAGCAGATGGAGAAGGCTGCAGCGGGAGGGGAGAAAACCATTTTGCCATGCGACTGTTTGCATCAGAGAACCATCAGGACGTGCAGCTATATCAGGAAGGAGCTGTTAGGAGGAGGAGGGGAAGAGGAGCCCTTGACGACAGCACGTCAAATTGGCACCGTCAGAGCTGACCCTGGCAATGGCTGCCATCCTTCATGCTGTCTCTCCAGCTCCCAGGCATGCAGGCAGGTTGGCTTCCTCCCCCCGCTTTAACCCCTTCAGCCATCCTGCAGGACAGGCTGGCTCGGGCTGATAAACAGACACCATCCTGTGTGCAGCGGGGCGCTTTAATGAAGCCCATATCAGACATAATTAATTCTAAGGTCATGGATAGCAACCAGCAGAACTGGAGGCCAATGTCACTCATGGGGGTGACGATGCGCTCCCTTCACGGATCCAAGCTTAAGACGACAGCTTAAAAAACATCTTTAATAATCTTAATAAGCCTTTTAAATACACACTGTTGCCTTTAGAAATATTGTTTACACATGTCATTATTTTCCGGATTGATCTAACATCTGCTCGTGTTTTTACAGATTTGCGGAAGGTTATGTTGGAACATGGCATGCTTGCCTTGCACGCACCCCTGTGTGATGTGGTTGCCTCTTTAGTGCAGACATTTTTCTGCGGGTAGCTCTGGCAGTAGACTCTGGAGAGCCCTGCTTCTCCTGCAGACGATAACATAGCCGCATCGTTTAGCATTCAGCCCGTGGCTCCTCGTGTTCCCCTCGTATTGGGCCAGTATTACTCTCAGCTGGAGAGGATTTAGGACAAGAATAATTTACTCCTTATTCCAGACCAATGTAAACAAAGGGCTCGATGCTTGGACCCAGCGCAGGGAAATTTGTAAGAGCACTCAGCCAAAAGAGAGGCCCGGCTGAGAGCGGAGGGGCAATCAGAAGTGCTCCGGATACAAGCCAACATCAACAGCTCTTAGAGCTGACGCTAATGTTTGACATTCCTGTGTTACTTAAACTTAACACCAGGGTCTATCTGTACAGTATAATAGCAGTCCTGTGTAAATAGCAGAGGGCCTGGGTAGAGTATCGGTTTTCTTTGTAAGCCCCCTCCATGGACTAATGGTTTCCTTATTGGACACGACTGTAGCTTTAAATAAGACTGCATCGGCCTCTCACAGAGCGCTCTGCTGTCAATAGAGCCATTGTTGTGTTTTCTCTCTGCTGTGTTCTCTTCTGCCCGCCATTTTAAACCTAATACATGTGTCTTTTTATCAGGAACGACCTCCATGGATTGGTTTTGAGTGCTTTTGACATTAACGCTAGCCATAACTCCATGGATTTACAAATACTCCCGTCAGAAGCAATAACAGAATTTCTGAGCTCATGCTTAGCCCGTAAAAATAACACCATACCTCGGTCGATAATCACAACAATTCAGCACGTTTTCATCTGCCAAGTACAAACCTGAACCGTTTGAGCTTCCTGTGTAAAAATGGGAAAATAAAAAGTACAAAGAGGACAAACTATTCAGTAGATATGCAGGGGTTTTTCTCCTCCGCCTCAGGTTGCTTTATGCATGAGGTGACGCATTAGTTTGCTATGATCACTTATCAGTGAGTGACAGCTCAGCCTTGTTTTTATGCTTGATGTGTTTTTTTTTATCGCTTACAGATATTATTTGTTACTTTTAGCGTTTTACTTGAGCAGTGAGTTAGCAGGAGCTTCGTCGCCCGCTCTGTAAGGACGACCAAATTGGCTGCCCTCTCCTGTCAGGCCTGATCTCAGGATTTTTTACTTTGCTCATTATAAAGGTATTTCCATTTTATTAAGTTTTCCCTTTTTTTCCCACCCTTTGTCGCTCTGGGAAATTTGCATACCTCTATTCCTGGGCTGAAAAAGAAAAAAAAATAATGACAGCAATTCTTTTTCCCTTTCTCTTCCCCCCACGAGCTGTGTGAGTGCTTCGTTTAGTGGCACCTGCGAAAGCGACAGGCGCGGGGATGAGAAGTGAAAGAGAGCAGTTGATTAAATCATCATCAAGTCGCAGCACAGAAAGTCAATTCTGCTCGCCGTCTACAATGATATCCTTTTATCTTAAAGTAATGAGCTATGGCACTTTTGCATCGGGTAATACGATGAGTTCCATTAGCATGTTCCATTTGCTTCACAAGCAAGGGCAAGTCATTCCAGCCGGCTTCTATCTCGGCAATCAAAGCAATTGGCTGCACAGCCGGGGAACAGGGGGAAGGAGGGAGAAGGGGGAAGAAGGGAACAGGAGAAAGAAAGGCTAGAAAGGCTGTTTTTTTATGGATCATAACGCAGAGGAAAAACTAAAATGATGTCCATTATTTGAGGCTCTTTGCATGCCTGCTTTCTCAGTATGTATACTGTAGCACAGGCAGAGAAGCAGCTAATGAGTGCTCGGGCACATTACTGCTGTCACAATCAGAGAGCCTGAATGCATGGAGGCAGTTTAGACAGCTAATACTGCTCATCAGATCATGTCTGCTGCTGTTAGCCAGACCTGGGTTTGAGGCGCCAGCGCGACATGGACGCCTTCTCTCTGCTGTCACACTTTAGCTCAACATTATTACACAGCTTCTTAACGCAGGAGTCAATGGTGAGATGCAAATAATGGATTTATCAAAGCACATACAATGTTGGAAATTCTTAAGTTTTCTTGCTGCTTCCACATAAACACTTAACTGTGCAGTCATATTTAAAAAAATACCTTATTTGGCTTCATCATTCACATGAACTGAACTTTTTCATCAGTGGTGAAGAGATACAAGGTGAAAAGGTTCCACAATTGAATGCAGAACATAACTGTCGGAGTATGCTGACATTTTATTTTCCATTAAGCTTCTTTTAAAAGCTGACAAAACCCACACTGAGTTATTTGTCATGGTTACTTGATGTATTTCTTCAGTTTTATTACCAAGCTTCTTGATTTTACCACTTACTGTCTTTTTCTCATCTGATCTTATTTACTTTTGGCCTTGTTAGTGGGTTTTGTATCAACAACCAAAAATGTAATGAAAAAAGTATATAATAAACCCCAGAATGTTTTAATTGGTGCACAATGCAACAAGATGCTCAGCCCAAAACTTAATTACTTTTGGATTCAATGGTGCAAAATGTAAATTTTTGCAACTTTTCAACTGGTCTTTAAATTTGATCAGATTGTCTCTATAAGGCGTGGGGCATTTGTGATGGTATTACACTACACTGAAGCAATATAACCTTGAATCCATACAATATTGATTTTCTTTATGATTGAATAAAATTATTGCACCATTAGGAAAAAAATGCCTTTCACAAATTGAATAACTTCTTTTTCCAACACAGCGGTTTAGAAGATTTTAAGATCATGAGTTTGTCCAATCAGAGGCACAGTTCAGGTCACATGACTGAAAGGTGCCCTATAGTTGTTAGAAAGAAAGCTCAAAGCATGCGCCATATCCATATGTGGCCTACACCAATGACTACAATTATTACAAAGACTTGTATATATCAGGATGAACAGGACAGAGTGATATGTGGATTTATTTCTGCTGGTTGATTAAGTGCAGAGAAATCTGTATGATGGACTGTTTCATGATTCATGTTAGTGGAAGAAAAACTGGAACATTGAGAATGAGTAATAGCTTGATGACTAAAGTTTCACATTTTCGACACAAAACTTGTAAATTTATAAGAATAAGCTCAAGACTTGCCCATGCAGTGGGCTTGAACTTGAATAACACAGTAAAGTTAAATTTGAGTTTAGGTTTCATAAATATCTGTATTGTTCATTTTTTATGATGTCAGCACCACAGTATGATACAAAAAAAATAGTCTATTCTTAAGAGTAGCAGGTCAACAGTTACTTTTTCTATCTGTTCTCAGATTTAACAATGTTTGAAATGATCTATTTTCTTTGTTTTGGTTCAAATGGCTGGCTGCTCTTTTCATACCCCCCGTTTGGTTATTTTGCACAACCATTAACTTTGACCTGCAAAACTGACCTTTTTTCCTATAATTACAACTTTAATAAACTTGAATATCTCCAACTCATGGATTTTTCTCACACTTTTCCCCTTCTCGTGACATTAAACTGTCCTTGTCAAAACAAGCCTTTCTTTCAAATTGATGAGTTTTTCCTGGCCTATTGAAAACATTTTCTTTCTCTCAGTAACATCATGACTTCATTCCCAAAAATGAATCTGTATTTCTCTGAAGCATTTGTTTTCATGACCCCTCCTCTCATACTCAATTGAGGAATGAAAACCGCTTCTGGAGGAAAAGTCTGTTCAGGGGCCAGAACTCTTTTCAGAAACTACACCATCCAAAACAAACTCACACATGTCTTTTTCCCTTGTCTCTTTTTGTGTGTATCATGGGGTGAAAACAGGAAGTAAAGATACATTCATACTGCAGTTTTACTCACTTTCCACCATTGGTACTCAGGACACAGTGGAGGACAGTCTTCACCTGTGACGTCAGAATGAGACGAGCAGGCAGCTAGATGTATGATCTACACTCCAAAGAAGTAACCGTGGTTTATTAATGTGTAATGTTTCTGTACTGTATTTACATTTTCATCACAGCTTCTTTTTAAGCGACTTAAACTAGAAAGACAAAGTCACAGACCACAGAGTGTGATATCTGGCCAATCAAAGTTGAGTACGCAATTAAGTCGTGTGTTGGACTTGGGGGTTTTTGTTTACAACAAGGATCATTATTGAGAAATGCAGACTTTCACGTCCCATCAGAATCTATCCTCATTTTTCTTTCCTCTCATTTATTCCTCCAGCTGAAACTCCATAAGTCTGCTGGCTCCCTGCACACTGTATTAAAATGGAGGGAGGAATGTTGTGGGTGTCGGAGAAAAGAGGGTGAGCGAGAGATGGAGAGCAGGGAAACGTCTGAGGAGTGTTTGCCCAGTGCGTTTATTGCCTCTGCATAATTTATGAGCTGCTGGAGCTGACCATCATGGCAGTGTGCCGCGGGCGGCCCCTGGGGCCGTGTGGGACAGGCCTGTAAATTGGATGCTATGCTCCTGCTGAGCTCGCAAGCCCCCCCTCCCACCTTTTTTTAACCATCCAGCCTCAGAAACAGAGCAGCCGTGAGCAGGGCCAGCTACCTCTGAGCTCTGCAGGCCCCAGATCAGCAGAAAACAAGAGATGGCGGCAAGAAAAAGGGAGAGGGAGAAAAAAAAAACGAAGACCTTCTGTCGCTCACTCCCTGTGCTGTCAATCATTTCCACCCCCCTTCTTCACTCCCTCCCTGCTTTAATCGACACCCACCAACCCCTCCCCGCACACACGCTCTGTGCCAACCTCTGCCCATATTCCCCCCCAGTGCCTTCTTCATTACCGACTCCAGTGCTTCTCTGCACCTCAGCCATATGCACCACGTCGAGGGCCGCCAGTCACCCAGCATCACACTAATTAGTTGATAAAGAATTAAGTGGACCTTGAAATTGAAATTGGAAAGAAAAAATGAAATCTAACCACTTTTTTCCTCCCTCCATTACAAAGTTCCCCTTCCTCGTGTCATTCCTCCGTTTCCAGCCTCAAGCAGGAGCAGACATCGTGGAATTATAATTCTAGTGGCGGCTCGTGTGTCGAGGTTGCAGCTCTGTATGAGTTTCACATAGGTATCAATGTTAACAAGGGCACTGCTGCTCAGGAAGAGCTGCGTTGGTTCACAGTTGTGTGCTCGAGTCAGCTAATGAAGTGATCTGATGATGTTCACATCGTGTATATGAAGATGTCACATGTTGATCAGTTCAGAGCTGATGAGGCTGTTTGTTCAGTACGACTCTCACGTGTGTTAACACTGACTGGTTACGACACAAGGTTGAGCTCATCAGTCCTGATTTGTCTTTTCTTTTGTTTTCAGGGCGACACCGAGAGTGATCAAGACGACAAGGTAAGCCTGCCTTTTCATGTCATTCCTCAGACGGCACCAAACACACTTGAAACACTTCAGTCATCTCTTATCGGCTTCAATAAGCGCAAATATTCGACTTTCTTTAAGGCTGAGAATTTAATGTAATTAGAATTAAACATCCTGTTAATAACTATGTGAAAGCTTTAATTAGCTGCACATTAATTATAAATGACTTAATGATGTGCAAAATCTAAATCGAACTGTTCTGGTTTTTTAGGATTTAGATGATATTTAAATGAGACTGTGTCAGACGGGGCTGAGGGTGCAGACGCTAATTGCTCATAGGCTGGTACTAACTTACATAGCAATAGTATGGATTAATCTGCTTGTGTTGGTAATGATTTCTATCTTCTCTGTCTAACTATCTCATTTATTTATCAAACTATGCACCTCTTTATCTGTTTGTTTGCTTTGGAGATGCACTGTTTTGGTCCCCATGTTGTTGTAGTTTTCAATCTGAAATATCACGAAAAAAAACTTCTGTTCTGATCTAAAACATTGTCCCACTGCTGAAAGAGTTTCTGCCGATCAATTTTGTTTCTGTTGCTGTTTGTCAAACACTAGTTCAACATTTGCAAGGATACACAATCCCTATCTAGGAAACTGCTACAGACGAAATTGAAAATATTAAAATAGGAGAACATTTTATGGTTTTGTCTTGTATCAGTGATGTTGAAAAAGTGTAATTCCTAAACCAAAGACGTGTCCTCCAGTCATGAGAATAATGTGAAACTGATGAAGCTGGAGCTCAGTGTGATGCTGCACAGAAAGTTGTTTCATCACCTTGAAGGCTAACACTGCATTAAATCAGAATTCAGCAACTTCTTTCAATCTTATTACTGATTCAAAAAATTATCTTCATTTCATCTTATTTTAAACCACATTTAAAAAAAATCTAGATTCTTCAGGACAATGACACAATAATTAAGACTAAAATTGCTCGTAAAAAGTCTGCGACTATTCTGCAAGTAGTGTTAGAAAAATGCACTTACGAAGTTTCTTGTAATAGGATCAATGTCTATTTGAAAGTCTCAAGTTAGAATGGCCACCTTAAGTGATTGAAAGATTCAAAAAGTTAAGGGAAGAATTTACTTACTCACTTGAAACATTCTTGGTAAAAATAAAATGGGTTAACTGGAGGAAAAGGGTGATGTGTAACTTTTATCAGACTTATTGAGAGATGAGTTTAAATGATACACTCAATATAAAAGAGAAGTGGGTAACAGAGATAATTGCAGACATATCACAGGACTTCTGGGAAGAAATTTGATCCAAGGTACCAGTGCAAATGTATTGAAGGAATCTAAGTTGGAGGCTGTAACAAAATTTATCAGGACACCAGAAATAGTTACCACAATGAGCCCAACCCTCTTAGAAAGTTGATGGAGAAACTGTGGTGCTCAGCTGCAGGACCATAAACATATATTTTGGCCACACAAAAACATTCTGGGAAGTGTCTCTTGGAGTGTTTCACCAAGACTTCCTGAAGGATCCAAGGGCGGCAGTGTTTGATGTAACACCAAAGAAAGTTGACATCAGAGGGGAAAAGTACATTTTACGAATACTTCTGACATCAGCGGTTCAGTGCATCACTATTATGTGGTTAAACCTGAACCCACATCACTCAGCCTGTGGTTTGAGACGGTTTCTGAAATCTATTCAGTGGAGAACTTAAATTGCATATTGAGATGCAGAGAGATGTATTTGTTGGACAGTGAATCCCTGTGCTGCTTCTGTTGGGGAATACTAGTGCATAAATCTCTACCTGAAGCAAAGGTGGCTCCAATCTTTTTCCCCTTTCCCTCATTTTTTTCTTTCTACGATTTATTTTTATTCAAATTACTTCACTGAATGCAAGTCTTTTTCTGTTTTTAAAAAAGTATTAGTGTGATATGATTCAGAATTCTGGATACAGCGTACACATTTTGCTTTAACAATGGACACAGCAAAATGTATAAGTTTCTGAAAGACCTAGGCTGATATTCACTAGATTAAAAATAAAAAATAAAAAAAAGGAAAAAAGCTTTAGAATAGGGCTTTACAGCTTTTTCTTTGTAATTTTGAAAGGCCTAACATAACTGTGTTCACCTCAATCAGAATGCAATTATTTAACCATGGCTCAGAAACAGCAGTACAAGGTTGGCACAGGGTAAATAAAAGGTTTTATTAAAGTCGAAATACTTTCACTGTGAACATCACTAAATGACCAGAGTTTGCTGCTTGCTTCCAACCATCACAAGATCCAATTCCTCTGAATACTTTTCTGAATGAAGAAGGAATTTTTAATTTTTGTATTCACAAAAGTTGTTTGTGAAAAAAAGATAATGGAGAAGAAGTGATGTCATTTCCAAGGTGGCAGGTGGGTGTCAGACAATTTTCAAAATCCACAACACAAATGCTAATGCCACTGCACAGATTAGACAGGTACAACATGAATGCAAACAAAACAACACAAATGCAAAAGCCACAACAGAACAGAAACATATCCAGTAGCAAAATTACTCATAAATATTGTAGAAATGTAAGTCCCACAGAGGACATCACACAGCGAGACCTCAACAAAGTTATATATGTCATACCTGTAGCTATAAATGTAAACAATGTTTTACTTATTCTCACTACTTCTCTTTGTCCCATGCATAGAATGGTCTGTTAGAGTAACAGTTTGTGAAGAAAACTGCTCAAGTTGAACTTTTTTAACTTCCGTTGTAGCTATATTTCCAGAGTGTTGTGGCGTCTGCATTTGTGTTGTGGCTTTTGCAAATCATCTGACACCCGCCTGCCACCAAACATCTCCATTGCTCCACCAGCCACAGTGCCGCTGAGCATACCTGAACTTCATCACACAGTACAAGTGCAATCTTTCAGTGCCTGTCACGTGGGTGTTTTGGCTTCACTTTTGTGCAGCGAGAAGAGATGGAGGCAAGCTGTTCTTATTTATATGCAATAAGAGGTTTGAATTTTGTAGTCGTTTTAACTGTAGAGTAAGTAGAAATAGGGCAAAGGCTGAAAATAAAGGAGCTAAACTATATACTGGTCGGCAATGAAGGTTGATAAAAACTATTTTGAACAAAGACTATTTCACATACAGGCTTGTGTTAGTGTTTCGACTCTAAAGTTGCGGTGTATTCTAAAAAAGTTTAAACTGAGAAATCTTAACGGTGTTGAGCACAGCAGTATAAGTAATACTCAGGTATTTGTGGTTTAAGCGTTGCTCATATATTCTAAGGACAGCCATATTTCTCAGTGATTTCTAAGTGGAGATCTGGATCCACTCTAATGATTAAGTAATGCCATTTGCTTGTAGTGTTTAGACTGTGCAGCAAATTGAGTCATTACTCAGTGTTGTCGATTTAAATTGCTCCTGTCTCGGTGGCAATTCCTTTTTGTTTCAGGAGCAGAGAGAGCGCACGGTAAGCTGTAATCCCCCCGGTGACGGTATTAATTCACCCTGGCTCACGTTACGCTCCTGATGAACAGCAGCAACTACACCTTCCTGTCATTGATTAATTGTGTGTTAAAGTAACAGAGGAGTGAATTAGTAAATAGGAGACCCCTATGACAGGGGCTGACTCATGTGTTTCATCCTCAATGTGAGGGGGTAATTGTAGCTCCCACTCAACACTTTCACCCCCCCCCCGGTCCACCTCACCTCTGTCACTATCTGCTGCTGCCAGGCGCCGGGCACATGACGCCCACCGCCGCCGTTGTTGTCATTTGCATTCTGTGGGCGACGGGGTCTACTTTACATCACGGCAGCAGAGGAGGACACCGGAGAGCTGAGTCGTTTTAATGGGTCAAATGTATTCAGATGAGGACAAACGTGGCTTATTTAGTTTCCCTTCAAAAGCAGGAAATGGAAAAAGCGTTCCCAGGAGAAATCATGTTCTGCCTGGTGTAGAAGGCCTCTGCCGTGTCGGCGGGAGCTGCCAGACTCTGATAAGAGACAGCTATTCGCATCACAGTGTACACACACACACACACACACACACCAGCCTGCTCCTGTGTGTGAGTGTGTGAGAGAGTGTGTGTGTCTGCATGTTTTTGGAATCTGTCAGACATTTGCTCATTATAAAGTGACCTGTAGGACGGGCCCCTCTAACATGATCTGTTAATGGGATGGTGGGAGACAGGTGAGAGGCAGGCTCACTGCAGTCACTATTCACACAACACTGCTGTGAGTGGCTCACTGTGCATCGTCATTAGCTTCTCTACTAGCAAGCAAGTAGATCCTAGTCCTCTGTTTTTGCCAGCTGTATCATGCATCCTAGGACTGAAATATGACAGGCTGTGAGCCTTTAAGGAGCCAGTAATATGAATAATATACTCAGTTTTTAACGTATATGTCTTGTGCTAATTGACACCTTAACATGAGTATCTGGGCTAACAAGTTGTTACAGCGATAACATTTTTTCAATAGTTGTGATAGAATCTTCAGAGAATCAGGTCCGCCTGGCAAAAATGGGAAATGACTCAAAAGTTTTGTTTTATTTTTTTGGTTTTGAAAAAAAAATCATGTTCAACTTGATTTCAGTTGCTCTAACCTGGGAGGTTCAGTTTCGGATCTTATTACTAAAAACATATGGCTGCAGTGAAGTTAAGCTACAATTAATTTTGTCTCCTGAATTAAGACATTATTTTTTGTTTTAAAAGAACTCATCAGGTAAAATGTTTCTCTACTAGCAGATTTCTTTACTCATTAAAAACAAACAAGATCTTACTTGTTGCTCAGATCTATATATTAGACTTTTTTAACTTTATAAGTAAACATGTATTTATCTCATGCACCCTTTTCAGGAGACATTTTACCTTTATGTTATCAAAATATAATTTAAATTTATATTTATTTGCAGTAGTTTGCAACACATCAGAACAAATTTTTATCTGCTTAACCAAGAAACCATTTTCAGACCAACAATTTTGAGTTTTATAAATCCTAAATGCCTTCAACTTTTGTTTTTGTGCCATTGACGAAGTCATGGTGTATTTTTTTTTATATGTCTGATTCATTGCTTATTTAGAATCAAGCAGAGTTAGCCAGTGTTGGAGGGAATGATGCCAATGTGAAACTGTAGTTTCTATTTGAGGTTAGCTGTAAAAGCCAGGAAAGCCCTCTCAGGTTATAAAATGAAACACTCACAGCCTGTTCAAGAAATGGTTTTGATCCACATGCCTCATTTTTTGGTCCAAGATATTGGAATGTGGAGTGTTACTTTTTAACTAATTTTCAGTTATTATATTAGGACTAAACAACAGAGTGCCTCTAAAAGCCAACATGTGAGACCATGTCCATGTTTCTTATTTTTGTCTATTCATAGAATACACAAACAGTAGAAATGAATTTCTGTCTCATGCTGTCGTTATGTTGCCAGTATAAAAAGGATGATCCCTCTCTTTTGTACCCTGCACAGACAGTCATTTACAAATCATATGGTCACCAAAGTGGCAGTGTCATGCAAGCAAAAAAGCTTTTTATAAAGCCCAAAAACCTGCTCTCAAAGCTTTAACTCATCATGTGGCATGGCCCACCTTCCATTTCTGAAACACGGTCAGCAAGCCAAACACACTCTTTCACTCATCCTCCCAGCCCTCCGTCCTTCTGGTGGCTCTACAAAGGATCAGGTGGTCATTTTTATTGGGTCCAGGCTGGAGCGCTGTGTTCATTTGGAGCAGCTTGTTCCCAGTTATGACGCTCGGCTTTACTGGCATGAAAGCACCCTGACAGAGCTTCCACAGCCTCAGGTGTCTTTCATGTGCATCTGCCAAAGCCCCAATAACATTACCTTGTTTCACGGTGTAGTTACCACCAACAGGTTTTCCCCATCTGAGACCTTTTAGGAGGCTGTGAAACATCCCCTAAGCCTCAACATGTGTGTGATCCACAGCTATGATACCCTCAGTGAACCCTTCAGGGAGGAGAAGAAAACACACCGTGAAATACTTTTTATGAATGCAAATGTGTCTCTTTATTTTAGGTTTTATTTGGAAATGTGTGCGATAAAACATTCACTTAGTGCTCTTCATTTTTGTCTGTGAGAATCAAACTACACCGACTCCTGCACCTTGTCCTAGCCGTCTTTGTTATATCGTCAAGAGTGCTCAGCCACTTTCTCTGTCTGGCTTGCTAATGCTAAAGTGATTTTTGCTGATAAGTGGCACCTTGAAACTGCCAGTCAAACATCTCAGTATGAATATCTGCAAGTGCTCAAGTGCTTTCTCCAGCATAACTGTTCATCAGCCGAGTTACTCCGGCACTTTGTTGGAGACAATGACTCCTCGCTGTAATCTACGGGACTTTATCACTCAGTAGCTTTTTTATGTCTCCTTCCTTTGCCTCTGGGCTTTTCTTTATGGTACCACACCTTTCCTAAGTGTTATTTACTCGCTCTATCAGCAGGCACAAGCTGTAAATGCCATTTTGAAAATGCTTTGCGTCTTATTAATGGCCATGCAACGGAGTGCTGTAATTTGCTGTGCTGTGTTCTTATTGGATGCGAGGGATCTAAGTGGGTGCTTTAGAGCAGCCGAGAGAACCTGTTTGTCCTTGACATAAAATAAAGATCTGAACTGGTAATATATTTGCTGTTTCTCTTCTTTTATTGTTTTGCTGTGTTTGCCCTCAGGCAATTACAGCGGAAGAGTCGAGTTTCTCAATCACTCGGCAGCACTGTACATAAAACCATTTTATATCCTCCTCCCCCTCCTCCCTTCTGAATCCTCCCTCTTTCCACCGCAGTGGGGAGGATGAGTAATAAAAAGGAGAGAGCAACTTGTCAGCGTTAAAAGATTATGTGTTTTGCCCCCTCCAAAGGAAGAGAGTAGTGTTTACAGGCTTGAGTGGGTGCTCGCCAGGCCGAGGCTGAGGCTGATTGCACTAGAGTACCCTGTCAGCCAGTGATTTGTCATGTACTTTATCATCCTTGTCACTCTGCAGAGCGTTGTCATAGGTAACGTTCCCACCCACCCCCTCCTCGTCTGTGCTTTGTACCCAGTCGGTGTAGGAAATTTGTATTTACTTTGGGGGAGTGTAATTTGTTCCTCATGGATAATATGACCCTTAGCGGAGCCGGATCACGGGTTAGTTGAAGTGATATTTTCCGGTAATGGTAGTCGTACATCATGGCTGTCAGGCCGGGTTAGGAGGCGAGCACATTACAGCTCCATTTTAGCACTGCAGGCATCTGGGATTATTTTCCATAACCAAGTATGACATGACCGCTCTGCGGAGTGCATTAAATTTTTACTAGCTTTTTTCCCTCCCCCGGCAACTTCTGTGGCTTTTCCCCCGGTCTGGGTCTCAGGGCTGCCACAGTGATGGATACCCCCAGAGTCCCAGTAGCCCTGGCCAAGGTTAGCGGGTGTCACAGACCTACACAGCTACCCTCCATCCAATAACTGGCAAATCCCTGCTCCCTGTGAGGCGCATGCACACAGGCTTGCTGCAGCCAGTGTTGAGCCTCCAGCCGGTCAGCAAACACCCAGAGATACAAAGAAAAGGAACAAGGAAATTCCCCCCTCACAAGTCATTGCACACAGGAACATTAATGTGAGAAATAAGGACAAAACTTAGTTCTGGTTATCAAAAGTGTATGACAACATGAGGAAAAAATGATCCTTTATAGACTCCCAATGACACTGAGGGTGTTATCCTACTTTTATTTGGGACATGAAGTTATTAAGGTTACACTAATGAATTGCTAGTCTTTTTGGTCTTGTAGGGCTTGAAGCTACTTAAGTAAACAGACTAGCAAAGCATACACAAAATTTATCATCAACTGTTGTAGATATGGGCACAATTTTTCTCATTTATTTTACAGATGATACAAACATATCTGATAAAAAATGTATGTATTTACAAGATTAGAAAACATTATTAATCCCATGGGTTTATGTAGAACCACATTATATGATGATATAGTTAATATTCATTGCATTGTGTAATGACGCAGATTTTGTAATACCTACCTGCTACATTTTGTAGTAAAATTCTGAAACCCAATGTGTAATTTATTTTGCTATATAACGTAATGAGCACCATAGTGCACCAAATTCTTACAGTTTGTTGGTATAAAAAGTGCAACACCCACATTTTGTAGTTGATGACGCAATGTGTGGCAACATGTATTACATATCGTGTTAATTACATTATTATATAATGTGGCACTCTATTCATAAAGCAATAAGTATAAAACATTCAAAGTATACAAAATAAATGAATAACACAGTTTAAACCATTTGAAGCAAAATTAACAGCCAGCATCTGGGACCACAACGAAAAATATTTGTTAGATTGTCTGACTGTCATGGAATACAAGACCATCCTTAAGCATTGTTAGTTGTTTGCTGATGGAGTTTCTGGGTCGATTGTTGACACTATGCAAAGTAATGCAGAGAATAAGCCTACACATTCTTATACAGAGGGTGATGCGATTTGTTGAAGTTGGTCATTTCTAATTCTCATACAACACCTCAGCTCAGCTATTAGCAAAAACCTATTGGTATGCTTGCAAAGTAATCAGCCTGTCTGTGTGATTGAATGCAGTTAACAGAGAATGTATTGAGACAATATGTTAAATGACAAGGCAATCTAGCTAACCAGCTCTGTGATTGGCCCATACAAAATGTTTGTATTTTCACAGAGAAAAATGATCAATAATGGCTACTGTTAGCACCCTGAGCTAGCAGTTCAAACAGCAATAGTCATGTAAGGCAGCTGTGAATGTGGTTCAGAAGCTGATCTACAGGCTGGATGGTTTTCAGAGATACTGTATTCTGGGTGTAAATGTAGAGGTTATTCATCTATTTTAAACTTTTGATCTTGAACTGAACACAGTCAGAGCACCAAGTCTCACATGATTTGTCTGCAGCTCACAGAGGTTCTGCGACCAGTCAGAATGACCAATTACCCAGACAATGTTAAAAAAGAGGCTCAAGAATGTCCTCTAAAGCAGTTTTCAGTGGAGACATGAACAGACAGATAAATGGACCTCCACCTTTTTAGACTGAGACCGTCCTCACATACGACAGCAGTTACAAACAACTCTATGCTCCACATCTGATTGCTTCCCCTTTCTTTTAATTCATTCCTTCTTCCTCTTTCTGTCTTGATTCCTGTCTCCTTGGCAGCAAGGTCAGCAGTGTAAATGCCACCTCTTGCCATTGACAAATGGTCACCCCCCCTGTCTGATAATCAGCAGGGTCTCAGAGGTGGACGAGCAGGCGGAGCTCATTAGGGCGCCACAGATGAGAAATTAATGTGGAGGTTCCAGGCCTGGCAGAGAGCCCCGCTGATGGGTCCTGGGTGGGGGATGAGGGGGTGGGGGGGGAGGGGGTGGATAGATGGACCCTGTCTGATGGATGACCAGGTCAGCAGGCAGCAGCACTCCCCAGACAGTCCCACACATGCACAAACATACACACACCCACACGCCTGTCCTCCCCCTGCAACCTCCCCCTCTCCTCACTTCCCTTGTAGAGCAGCTTATCCCGCCCCTCCACCCAGCAGCATGGTAATGACACTGCAGAGCACGGGGCCACAGGAGAGGGGGTCAGGGGAGAGACACTTTACCCCCCGACTGACACGCTGGTAATTGAATGGAAGCGGCCTAATTGACTCAATTTTCCACATTCCCTCTTTTCCAGAAATAAGCCAGTGACATGAGGTGAAGAAGTCAGGCCGTCACTGTTCTTCACAGGCTATTTTTACTTCCTGTTTGTGATTTCTTCCTGCCAACAGATTGAATCTTGTTTTGTCTTCATTTACACTTGTTTTGTTCCCTGCTGCTTTGCCAATATTGTGCACTCTGGATGCCATTTAGATTTTCACAGCTCGGGCTTATTTTGACATATTAAGGTTATGTTATTCAAAGCAAGGTCTTCCTACCTGCTTTCTGAATTAAATACCTCGCTTCAGTCAGAGTGTGGAAGAACACATCAGGTTTAAGGGAAGATTTAAGGTGCTGTGATGCTGAACTTGGACTCAGCAGGTTAGTAAAGTGGTCACTGGGACTGTGACCCTCTTCCATCATCCTTTACATCAGTGTGACCCGATGGCAGAAGCCAGCCCCACAGCCTGCACCCCCTCCTTGAAAGTGAATGTTCACTGTGCTACAGTACATTTAAGCTTGACTATATGACGGCTAAGCTATACCAGTCTCATTTGTGGTCCAGCTCTGCTCTGTCACTGAATCAGTTTTCCATTTAAACCAATGTATCAACTCACACTGGATCCATTTAGTTGAGTTCAGGCATTGTGCCTGTTCTGTCACGTCACAAGTGATGGACTGCAATCCTATTTCTGCCGGATGCCGGGGCGTCAGTTCTCCAAAAGGGAAATTGGGCAAGACAGGAAGCTGTGCCCAGAAAGAGTCTGTGACTTTCAAAATAAAACAAACTGTGTCAAAATTAGATCATTTATAGCATGACTATGACAATCAACGGACATAATGAGCAGGCCGAAAGTCAGCAGGTTTCAGATTTTACCGCCCAACATGATTGAAGAGAGACATATCAATGGAGCGGGAGGTTGGGAACCCCTCATGTCACGCAGTTAGTTGACAAATGTTGTCATCATGCAACGGAGAGGAGCTCGACTGCAGATACATCTGGTGTGTTTCAGGCATGACATTAATATGGAATTTCATCTATAACTAAACCTTTTTTTAGAAAAAGGAAAATACAGGGCACTATTACAACAACATTTTTAAATTCCAACTAAGAAACAATATATTAAATACACTGAACTACGGAGAAAATGCATGATAATGTTGAAAATCTATAGTGAAGTACAAGGCTGATGAGGGGGTTTGGAAGATCAGGCAGTGGACGCATCAGCAAGTCACATAACTATGCATTGTGTGAGAGTGGCAAGAGGTGTCAGACTTCATTGAGTCTTCATTGTCCAGTAACAGGTCTGTAAAACAAAAACAAAATGACACCAATGGAGGTTATCTTGATGGGCAGCTTACTAAAGTTAGCTCTCATGAGTGTAGCTAAAATTAATGGCAGCTCTCAGCCTCACAGCTAGCTAAACTTTTAGCTAATTGCCTGTTGTCAGGTCCTAAATACAGAGTGTGAGTTAGAAATACAAAGTGTGCAAAAACTGCAGAGCTCAATTAGCCCTGCAGCTACAGTTATATTAAAGTCAAAGACTCCCTGTTGTTCTGCTATGCTCTTTTCTCATCTTAACTTTTAATCTTGTGGAGTTCATGCCATTATTAAACTGTTCTACTGAGCGCCCCTGGAGGCCTGGAGCAATTCTCATTTCTTGTCTGTATTTGCAGCATTTTTTTGTGCATGTTTGTGCGCTTGAAGAGTCCCACCATATTTGTATTTGCAGAACGTTTGCTGTTCATGCAGTTGTTTTGAGACACCCAAGCTAAACCCACAGTTTCAAAATTTGCACGTTTATCAGGTGAAGAAGACAACTGGTGACTCTTTCTGGATGACAAGGATCTTTTTCCGTTCAACATTCAAAACGGTACTCACTTCAAATCGTTTTTAACTGCATGCAGGAACGCAAAGTCTCATTAAGAAGTCTATAGCGCAGGAAAGTCCCTTGTTTTGTTAGCGTGTGTTGTAGAAATGTGTCAGCCTTTACAGAAATGTGTTTCTGTAAAATGTTGTTGAATTAGCATGTTATCAAAGTCGTGGTTGAAGTAGTCAGACCCATGCTGATTACATCGCTACAGCCGTCCTGTGGTTGTTCTGTGTCACACTCTTTTTATTCAAAGCATTTTGAATTCAATCCTAAACTATTTCTGCATCAATAAAAAGGTTTTTCTGTTGCTTTATAGAAACCCCCCTGATTCTCTTTGATAGCTCCCTGCACGCTGAGTTTTGATGTTGAAAAACAGGAGTGTCGAAGGTTTGACTCTTACCTTGAGACGTGATATTATACAAGCCCTAATGTGTTACACTCGCCTCTGGAGTGCTCAACCTCACCACTCATTTATGGCAACAATAAAAGGTAATAATGCACACGTTTGAATAGGACAAGGTTGCCAAGTCCTTGAAATTGAATGGGGGGAAAAAAACAGTCGCAGCAGTGAATCATGTTTCAAAGGCAATGATTCAATTCCCAGCGCAAGCTGAGAACACAGGGAATGGAAAATAATTCAATCAGCAACAAAAACCATAAATATGCTGTTTGACTGAGATGTGCACTCCTGTGGAAAGAAAAAGCCATTTCCATCTTTCCTGACCTGGAAAAGAAAAATGTCTTGAGCAAATTGTGCACATATATCAAAGACTTTATGAGATCGGCCACATACAGAGAAGCTTTGGAGTGGAAACAAAACTGCAGTTAAAGAAATGTGAAGTCTGGTTTAGGTTAAAAAATGAGTGAAAATAAGATATTTCCTCTGCTGAACTCACCGTTTAGTCTTCCTGCAGAACCCCCTTTTATCAATCAGATATAGAAACCATGGTATAGTGTTCTTGTAAGTGATATTCAGATCCATCTGTTTCATGCATCATTAGCTCTCTCCATTGTTCAAGTAATGGCACAACTTTGGTTTCGGCAGTGCTGCCAAATTGTGCTTCAGTGATGAGCCAAACCTAAAACATGTCTGTTCATACTGTGTGACAGTCATTACTGATCACTTCTGTGTGCATCAAGATTAACTTTCCACTATTTCAGGTGCTGTGACAGAATCAGAGCAGCGGCCTGCTGGGTTGAGGATTGTGCCGTGGCATTCTGTGTATGTAGAACCTTCTGGGTCATGTTAGGCCGGCGGATTTGCGGCCGATCAAGAGTGAGCAGAGCCCCGGCTCCTCGGGTGTCTGTCCTCATCTCTATTTATGAGGCAGTGTTGCCTGTTACCGGTCTTTAATAATGCATGGAGAGAGACCTTGGGTTCAAACCAGTGTCTCTGGAATCAGACCGCTTATGAAAAAAAATTGGTTGTTGATATGCAGAAAGCCGTTTGCAGCTCCTATCTCTTTTCTCTCATGCAATGTCTCTCTCTTCATCCCTCTGCCCCTTCTCTCCCTGCTCAGAGTGAGTTCTACGACATGCCAAGGTTAAATTTTCTCTCTGCGCTGGGCGGATGTCAGTCAAGGCCCGGCTCACCTGCACATAAGCCCCCCCAGCAACAGGGCCAGTGACTCTCACACAAACCCTCTGCCCTTATATTGCCCTTTTGTCAAGCCGATGATTTCTGCAGGCAGCTCGCTTCAGAATCGACTGGCTGCTGCACTCTCCACAGCAACCTCAGCTCACCCACGGAAAATGGCTTTATCCCTGCAGCCAGGGCAGGTTTTCTCTTTCTGTGATTTCTCAGATGACAAAAGCACACCCAGTATGTTTTAGTGAAGACTTCAGGTTATATCTGATGAACAGGGCTGCAGTCTAACTCAGAGATAAATGCAGATTATTGAAAACTAATTGTTCCCCCAATGCAAACCATGCAACTTTTGGTGTTGACCAGTAAAACAGACCACTACCAATGACCAATGAATTTCTAAAGAAATTTTAGTTCTGATGGGTTGAAGAATAATACAGCCATCTTCAACACTGATGCTGAGCCAAAAATCTAATAATGATAATGATATCATTCATTTGCCTAACATTCATACCGTCATTATCCACCTGTTCAGGGTTGTGAGTGGCTGGAGTCTATCCCACCTGTCTTAGGGTAAGAGGCAGGATACACCCTGGATTGGTCACCAGTCAATCCCAGGGCTGATATGCAGAGAAAAACAACCTTTATACTCACACCCATAAGTAATTTAAAGTCACCAGTTAACCTAATGAGCATGTTTTTGGACCATGGCAGGAAGCTGGACCACCTGGAAAGAACCTACGCATGTGAAGATCATGCAAACTCTGCACAGATGGACCCACTTTATCCAAACCAGGATTCAAACTGGCCATTGATAGTGGTGTGGGATAGTGGAGAGGGCGCTGGCTGAGGTTGGTTGTTAAACAGCAACTTCCACCTATGTCAACTCCATCGATGCTAGCTCCTGGTTATCTCTATTGCTTCTTAAAATTTCTGTTTTTTTCTGCTTTATAAAAGGAAATGCTTCGTTGCCATTTCATATTGGTACTCTTGCTACCGACAAACTTCATGAGCAAGTTATTACAATCTCAAGTTAAATTTAGGTTGACTAGAGATCATCCAACTTGCATCATCTATGGGCAGGAGAACATGATGGGATACATTTAATGCAGTCTGACTAGAAGTAAAGATAAGACAACAAAAATAGAGAGATGGAAACCTCCCCCCATCCTTTCAGCAATTTTCATCCTGACTTTAAGGCAAAATCTCAGTCCAAACAGTTTGTAATGACCATCTTAAAGGAGCACACTTGCTGACTGACTTTTTAAAACTTCTTAAAAATTGGGTTATAAAAATCTTCCTAAGCCGTTTTGGACAGTCAAGTTCAGCCCTGAATTCAGGATTGATTATTATGCAGAAAAGTCTCAAAGGTAAATAACTGCTACAGTGGACTATTTCCCTGATCTCCTGCTGCGAGGACCACCAGAAGCAGTGAGTCAGTCCAGAAAAGGAACTTAAATGAGGGAAATAGAGAACAGGCTTGTCACAATGACTACGCCGTCCCAGCATGCATGGCGGCAGCCACAAACAATCCTAATGACATCAGGGGCTCTGAGGAGGGGCTGCACACTAGTGGCTCCTGGGCTGAGCCTGGCCCCTTCCCCCTCACATCCTTCCCTTTGCAGGCAGCGTACTGCTTGTTAGAGGCAGTGTAATTAGGTGGCTGAGCTTGTTGCGAGTAGCCCAGGTCACAGAGGCATGTCCGACCCTTGTCCTGATTGCTCCTCTGGGAATTATTGACAAAACACAAGGAGCATTGCATGTTGGGCTCTAATTATGTGTACAAGACATACCCGGCCCCGGGGAAATTAAATGAAATTCCCCAGCTTGATGGGTCCTCCACACTCATGGGATCCATTCTGTTTCTTATTAAGCTCAGCCATTGTCTGCCTTTATGGGGCTGCAAGGCACCAGCTAAATGCTTCTGAGTGTGTCTCTTTTCACAGTGGCAATACATCAATGGCACACGGTGGAAAATTGCCTGTCGATTGGGATCTACACTGAAAGGAGTGTTCGCAATAAGGCAGCAAATGTATTTAACTAATGCCCAATAATATTGTAAATACAGGGTGTGAAATGGAACACCTGCACGCTGTTTCCACGTGTAATCACTTTCTTGTCACCGCAGCTTGGTGTAGGCACATCCAAACACCTTTGCTCTAATTCCCCTGGCCCAGATAGCGGACAGGAATTGATAGTCTCCTGCTTGTGCAAATGAAGTGATAAGGGGTCTCACCCAGATTACACAAGGCCTAAGTGGAGCTGAGGAAGCTTATGGAGATGAATGAATTCATGAGGCGTCCTGACAGATTCTTAAGAAGCAATGTAATGAGGGATAAATCAAACAGCTACCATTTTGCCTCTGAATGATTTCAAATTAAGGCACAGGGAGATGACAGACCTCCTGGGAGCCACTGAACTGAAGTATGGAGCCATGGCTGACCCTTATGTATATTTCTCTATCATTTGCACATCCTAATGGCTTAAGTTAAAAAAAAAAAAAGGCTGCATATGCAATAACTACTGTATTCTGTTTGATTCAACACAGTGGGACATTGGCTGTCTGGCTGTGGGGGCAGGCCCAGTCCTTCAGGTCTGCCCCACAGCCTTCTTATCAAGCTGAATAATTTAGCATATTATGGTGTAAGATGGTGGATCATCCTGGACGATTTGGAAAAATCTATTCTGTCTATAGTTCACTTTTTCTTTCAAGTAGAAATATATCAGCCAAAAAAAGTTAAATCTGCAGTTAAGAACAAGGTTTTAGGTGTCGATCATGCTCAGTTTTCTAGTGTTTTGGTGCTGAAAGGCTCCTGTATAAGGCATGAAAGCTGGTTGAAGTCCAGCACTCCAAGAACAAGGTTAATACTCTTCAAGGATTCATCAAGGCTATCTGAGATCCCATTTATCTCATTCATTCCCCCGGGCTAGCACAGCCTATGATGAAATTGGCCAGCAGTTTGACATATTCCATCGGGGCGAGCATATGTCAAACACCGGGATATATCTGGGAAAGGCTCCGTCTCCATTTGGCACGGCTTCAGGATCCACCACGACCTTTTTTCAAAACCATCTCAATCCAGACTTCTGGAATTTTTCATTTAATGGCAAGTGACAACCAGCATTAGGGTTCATAACTCTGCAGCTATGAGTATTTATTTGGCAAAATTTTATCCTACTGCTGCAAGTAAACTGTGCCTTTCACAATGATGGCAAAACAAAGGTTTTCTTTTACCACAGCTGTTTGGTCTGGAATTCATCTATGGCTCACTAAAACATGAGTCTCGTCATTGTTTGGTTTCAGATTGGTAACTTCAAACAAAGAAAGGGAGCTGGAGTTCAGAGAAAACATTTATCATACTATTTGTGTATTCTTTAAAAATTGCATAGAGATTAATAAACAGACTAAACTTACCACAAAAGGAAAGCATCATTATCGCATTGGAAGCTTGTTTATTTCCCATTTAAATTAAATGTTTGAAAGGAAGATGCATTTGTGGGATGAGCAACAGAGCTGAGTCTGTGGGTTGTGCCCATGAAAAATCTGCCAAACCCTCTCTGCCAATGCCAAACAGTTTATTCTGCCATCACCTCTTGTTTGGTTGATTGGATAATTGCAGTCTGAAGCAATAAGACATATTGGCAATTTAGCTTTACATTCATCCAACAAACAGGACCTTTGGTAGCTTGTGGAAGAACCAAACAAAGTGACAACAGCCAGGCACTTCCTTTGATTGAAAGTGCCAAACCAGCCACTTCCACTTCTTAAATCGTTATATGAATGAAAGGTAAACATGTGTCAATGCTAAATTACATCAAAAGTTTAATGAGCAGCCACGAGCAACAAGCTCCCCCCTCTGATGAAAACAGGCAGTGTTTACAACTAGGCTCTTCCTTTCCACACTACCTGTCTTTGTTCAAGACATTATACCGTAAACAGCGAGACAAGGTTCTGTATTCATCAAGAGTTATGTAGCCTTTTTCTTTGAAACATTAAAACAAGCAAACTTTGCAAGAATCAGAATCAACTTTAATGGCTAGGTATGAAGCCAAAGAATGAACATACAAGGAATTTGCTTTGGTATACTGTGCTCTCTTGTACAGGTAAGTTTGTATCATAGTTTAGTAGGTGGCTACATGTAACGCTACTTACACCCCGGTGCTCTGAGATGTGTCAGTACCATGTCACATTACAGAGTCCTGGTTATGGCCTACCAGGGCTCATCTACCAAGCAGAGCTAATATAGCCTGGCTCTTCACTTTATTGATATAGTCTCAGGTTTGAAACAGCTTTAGCCTTTAGCTTGTGTTGTAGGCTTTAGCCCATGCTCTATCAATCTCTTCTTAAGCTTTCTTCTGCTCTTCTGAACCTTTTCTGTTAGACAGTCAAGCTCCAGTGTTGTTTTTGGCAGAGTGTCGTGGTCGTAGAGACTTTGACTGCCATAAATCAGTCCAGTCCAGTCATTAGCATTTTGAAATAACCTATTTTGGTGTTGATAATCTCATTTTAAATAGAGGATAATGATCAGGGACACATAGTTACAGACTTTTTCCAGATCATTTAGAAAGTCCTCACTGTCCCTTTAAGATGATTACTTTTTATTAAACATGTTTTTAAATACTTCTAAATAAAATATTCCTTAATACATTCATTAATCTTTGCCCATAGATACTGCAGTTATAAATAGATACTTTTGTAAGAGTTAACACCAAGACTAGGAACAACAATTCCTAAGCATCATGGTGTGGCTGTTGTGAGCAGCATGCAGTTAGATCTGCAACACTCTTGAGACCATTGTTTCCCAGAATGATAGTCCTTCATTGATTGTTCATACCGAGGTTCGTACAAGCGGACAGCAAAGGCTCCGATGTCTTTATGAAACAGCTTCACGCATGAAAATGTCAGGTCATCTCATTGACATGACCTGCATCACAACAACACGCAGCTCTCCGGTCAATTAAAGATGGGGCAGAGGAAGCAGTGGATAAGCGTGTTCTACCCAGTCCCTTATGCCCTGTGGTTATACAGACAGCAAACTCACCAGTGCAGCACACACACACACACTCCAGAAATGTTACCACAACCAGCAGTCGGAGAATAATTGGCAGAAGATGCAGATGTGCTGGCTGTGAGGCCCGAGAAACAGAATATGATGTGTTTTGAATGGCAAGTGGAGGTGAGTCACACTGACACTGCTGGCTGGTCTTAATGATATTTCTGCTTGGCAAAGCTAGACAAGCAGGGGAGGGAGGCGGAGAGCAAGAATGTCAGCGTGCAGACTAATGTAGGGATGGCATTTGTTGTTTGCTGTCATGCGTCAGCTCGAGTTATGTGATTTAGCATCTCCAGTCACAGCTCAGACAGCAATTTCATGTTGTTAATCAGTGCCAGGAATCATATAGACCTTGTTTCTCCCTCCTTCCTCTAATCCTCCTCCTCATCTTCATACGTAGAAGCATGTTATGAAAGCTGGCGAAGTCATAGGCATACAGTTCTAAATAACAAAGCAAAAGACATGTGCCCTTTGGGTGGTGAGATAGCTCATTACCTATGAGCGACCTTCCATCTGCACTCATGGCTGCTCTGGGAGCCATTATGATTATGATGGAAATCTCACAAGCCATTACTGGGAGACAGCGCAGGGCTCACTGCAGACACACTAATGGACTCATTTGTAATTGGGAGAGAGGGAAATGACTCCACGAGCTAGCAGCGGCTTTGTTTGATGGAGTACGGTGCTGCGCGTGCTAGATTTGACAAATGAAAACGGGGTTAGTTGTCTATGTGAACTAAACTGCAGTGCTTTCACGATCACTGCACACACACACACACACACACACACACACACACACACACACACACACACACACACACACACACACACACACACACATATGCAAGGAACAGCCTCGTTTTTTTGTGTGTCCAGCAGTGACTCCTCTCCCATGGGCCTGTTCATATTCTCTTTAGATGTGGGGGGTGGGTTTCAGGGTTTGACGATCAATCTTTGGGACCCCATGGGACATGTAGGCAGAGATATTAAAGAACACATATTTTAGAGGTGATAATGGTGTTGAAATTGACTTGCCGGGGTTTGGTGTGCCAGTGTGTGTGGGTAATGTAACATCCTAAATCTCTGGATTAATAGTAAAACTCATGCTGGTCCCTCGGCAACTCATTCAGACAGAAACAAGAGGAAAAAGAAACCTCTGGAAGATTTAAGCACCAGGTTTTATTGGTAATTTCTGCTTCTATCCCCATTGATCCACTCTTACTGTATACACACATACAGAGGGGCCATTCCTTACTCACCAACTTCTATCTGTTCCTTGCAGCTTATTTCAGCAACATCTGGGAAGCAAACTGCCGAGGTTTATTTGTAATTTCTCATTATTTTAATTAGCTGATATTCCTTGTTTTCTCCTTGTATTGTCCCCACAGTGTTGCTGCACACATTGGTTATGGTTATTCTAATCCTCCTGGAATTGGTGCATAACAAGCAAATCATAAGTGCTATTGTGGGAAAAACATGAGCTCAGCATGAGTTTACAACTGTAACAATAAATGCTTATAAACAGAGAAGAATGGGCTCTCTTATAATTGGTGCTAGACTGGAAATGCAGAGTGCAAGAAAATTATCAAGCAACATTTTTTTTTACATATTAATAAACCACTTGAATAAAAGTGAAAAATTAACACTTTGTATAAAGTGGTAGTGCTCATGCTTGCTTTGGTATGTTCACTTATAACAGTTCAGTGAACAATCAACTCACTTCTAACTTTAGATGGATTGAGCCTTTTTGTGTGGTGGCCCTGAGGGTCACAAACATGTCATACATCAGACATAAACATTCAAACAATATTTTATTTTTTCATTAACCCACAGATATTTCATAGAACAAACAGATGTGTCAAGTAAAGCATAATATTTTATTAATTGCATAAACAGTTTACAGTTATGCACCCAGTTATATTTCAAGTATGTAAAAGTATTTGAATTTTTTTTTAATTAAGTCATGTTTTGCAAATGTTTGTGCACTCCATTATTATTATTATTATTATTATTATTATTATTATTATTATTATTATTATTATTATAAGTAGTAGTAGTAGTAGTTCAAGAAACATTTTCATTTCATTAAAAATGAATATTTTTCTTTGATTTTGTGACGTGATTTGGGTTTTCATGAAATGTGTATGAGTGAGGTGTCTTCTTGATAGTGTTTTGTACCTCAAGGGCTACCATATTATTTCTCTAGAAATGAGACACTGACATAATGTCCTGTACATGTGCTCGTGTCAACCCATCCTTTCGTTAATAAAACAGACTAAGTTCAACCCACACATATTTAAAGTGATGAAGGTCTTTCAGATGTGAAATGCAGTGGTAAGTTTTTGTAAAGAGATAACAAGTAAGACATTTGACATAACATTATATTGTCAAGGTTTATTTGGTAGTCATCCTCAGTCGTAGAATAAAGGCTTGCTCGCCACATTCTGACCCAGACCAAGATAGGTTTTTCACGCCAACATGTCCTGATTGTACAAAAGTTTTATTCTATAACACATCAGTCTGAAAAGTGAATCCTGCATTAAACATTCTTCACTGCAGCTCGTCTGTGTTGTTAGTCCACACCCTATTTATTAAACCAACAGGACATTTAACTGCATGTTTATACAAGGAAGCTCCCTCAGCAGGTTCCTGACAGGGACCAATCACAGAGAGCGATGGGAGGGAGGTTATGGGAAGGGGAGGGGGGGACTAATAAGATTGCCCTGACCTGGCTGATTTATAGATTCATTTGTGTGCTTGTTTGGGAACCTGATCTGCATTATTCATGTCCACAGAGGAGCAGTAGTGAGGACATTAGCTGGTTAACCCCTGCTCAGGTTAGGCCACATTATTTTAATGACCATTGCGAGGGCAGGACTCTCAGCCCTGTTTTCAGAGAGAGAGAGAGGGGGAGGGAGAGGAGGAGGGAGGAAGAAAATAGCTCATTTATTCCTACCAAAGAGCTATCTCCCCACAAACACAGAGAGCAGGTGGAGCTAGGGTATTATTATTCAATTATGTGTGTTAACGGTAAACAATGCATAGCGCTTTAATGCTCACAAGAGAAGGATAATTGGTAACTGAATGCCGGGCGACTTTTGACTGCCACGTGCTCCATTATTAATGTCGCACGCCACCTGTCATGCATATGGTGCGACCGCAGCATCCCGTGTTTTCTCTGCATGTAATTATTATTCATGTTTGCAATGATCATGCCTCATGGCCATAAAATACACCACATCAGCTTTGACATGGGGCTACATTTGTCATCATCTCTGTAGATTGATGTGATGGTTATTAATGTAAACCTGGTGTTTTCACAGGAAGCTGCTTCTAGAAAAATACACTACACTCCAGAATAAATAGCACCATATAATATTGATACCGTTATTTAATTTGTTTACCAACATCTATTTTATTGTAAAGCTAATAGAAAGAATATGGCAATTATCTGAACTACTCATTCACCGCTTACTGTAGCTTTCTAGTCATTATTAAATGTCAAAAATAGGTGGATGTTAGGTCAAAAGAGCCAAAATGAAAGTCGCATAAAGAGATCACAACAAGTATCAGGACACAAAATGATATTTTGACAATCTTTATGTTCCACATGTGGACCCACAGCACAGGAACATTTTCTTCTGTTGTCTTGGTAATTGTAGTGCAGTGGTTTGTGCTGCTGCCTCACAGCTAGAAGGTCACCAGTTCAACCAGTTCAGTTTCTGCGTGGAGTTTGCATGTTTTTTTTGAGTACTCCAACTTCCTCCCACAGTCCAAAAACATACTCACTAGGTTAATTGGTGATTCTAAATTGCCCGTAAGTCTGAGAGAGTGCGTGAAAAGTTGTCTGCCTCTGTGTGTCAGCGACTGACTGGCAACCAGTCCAGGGTGTGCCCTGCCTCTCACTCTAAGACAGCTGGGATAGGCACCAGCCACCCGCAGCCCTGAAGAGGAAGCAGTAGAGGAAGAATGCCTGAATGAATGAATGAATGAATTATTTACATCCAGTGATCCCCTGTTGATTTAGTAGCATTTGCAATGTTGTCAGACCTGCAGTCAATTGCAACATTTAGCGGGTCTTGTAATTAAAGAGGGGTGTGATGTCCTTTTAAGCTTCATACTATTTCTTTGGTAACCCTGTAGTGGTTCTACATGATTTACAGCCCCAGAAAAATCTCAATTTTTCTCACATTGGAATTTTAGGAAATCCTTATTTCAGTTTATGTCTGAAATACTTTGATTTAGTTTCTGTCACTTTAAGGCTTCCCTATGATTGGCCAGCCCTCTGGAGGTCTGTCAAGGGCAGTGCTATGGCTAGACCTTGGTGTTTGAGGCCCGCTCCTCCAATGTGTCATGAACCAGTTGGGACATCCTTATGTGATGATTTCATTTCAGTAAGTCTTGTGAAGTTCTGGTGCTTTATTAAAGAACAGGTCATTCTGAACAGTTTGGAGATGAATTCAGATATTTCTACAAAATGTGAAACAGTCCAGATTTAAAAATCTGCACATGTTCAGTCTGAACACCCAGAATCTTTTCCCTAAAGCAATGATTTCATTATGGGAGATTATGGATACCCCCTCTTTAAAGCTTATTTTTTCATCCTCAGGTCTGTGATTTAATGCTCTAAGATGGTGCTCTGTCAGCTTTTGTACCTGCTGGCATCATTCTGATCAGGTGTATCTGTACACAAATCTTACTTTAAGAACTTAATAGTCTTTTGATTTTGTCATTATTTCAAACATAGCAGCTCTATCAGGAATAAACACTGTCTTTTACACGAAAGAAACAGAGCACTACATTGTTTTTGAATACCATGCAGCCATGGTTGATGTGGAATTAAAGGAGCCCTTCCTTTATTGCATTGAATACTCTCTGTGTCATCAGCCTTGTCTTTAGTTAGAACATAAGATAATCTGGCTTCTATTTTGAAGCTGTTCTCATTTTAGTCTTCCTCGACAGCGTCAGTGCCCTGTAACTCTTGATGTATCTGTCACCATGTATTATAGGATCACTTTTCTGTTCCAAATGACACACACAAGCACAACAGACCCCCAGATCAGGAAGAGAGAGATTTAATCATTTTTCCCTCCATCTTCCCAGTGAGGATGATCCACCTCTTCCTCTATTTCTCTCCCCGCTCTCTCTGGGGAGAATGCCATCATGCATAAAGAAAGACACGGAGAGCGGCAGCAGCATATGTCTGCCGCCGTGGATGCGTCGCTGACAGGCCGGGCTTATCGTCTCTGCCGCTCTTCACTACAAGCGTGATTACCGCTGACAGCTCCGACTGCTGATAAAAGCGGGAACATTAAAGAAAACAGAAGAGCCGAGCAGTCGGTGTGTTTCTTCTTCCACTGTTTCTACTCATCAACTCCCCCCCAACATAACCGCCGCCTCCCCTCTTCCCTAGCACCAACTCCACCAGAGGCTCCCTCTTTTCCTTGTCTTCCCAGTACCCCACGCCAGGGTGTCAGAGCTGTCGAGAGCGGGAAGTGACATCACAAGAATTTGCCAGCAGTCTCGAGGCTCATCATGTCAGCGGCAGCCTGTCTTGTGTCAGGCTTCCCCCAGGCAAGCTGTGATCCAGCCCTCGTCTCTGCACATCAAGACTCCTCGCTGAGGAGGGGAGGGGAGGAAGGAGGGGGAGAGAAGAAATTAACAGAATGTTTTTCCATCTTGTTAACTGACAGCATCGTTTGTTAGAGCGCTGTCTCAGCAAGCCGAGTGTGGAAGGGTTTCAGATTGGCAGAGGGAAGAATTGGCAAGTGGAGGCCTGGTGAATTATTGAGTTTGGACGAGGTGTCAGAGCTACCGCGTTGCCTTTGCGTGGGTTTCCAGAAAGCATCTGAGGTGTGAGAGGAGAACAAACGAGGAGGAGTGCTTGATTAAAAAGCTGTGAAGAACTCAGGGGCATCGTTTTCCTGGGCTGGTCAGAGTATTTGTGTTTGTGTGTCTGTAAATGTGTGCATACTAAATATATAATTACTTGAACATCCAAGTTCAAGTAAACAGCACAAAAGCTGTCTCTTGTTTCTTCCAGAACTACTTTCTAGTTTGCCAGAGTGAGATACAGCTTCACGAGTCATGGAAAATTTGCTCCATCTCCCGGGTAAATCTCCATCCCACAGATCTGGCCCTCTGTCAGCTCATTTGGACGGAGAGCGGGGCTGCCTCGGCAAAGAATGCTTTTGATTCTCTTTTCATTTATTTGAACTGATCTGCTGTGATTAAGAGCTCCGTGTCTCATTATTCTCTTTTGGAGAGAAGCGGGGCATCGCTTTATGCCAAAATATTTGAATGATTAGGGCCCAGGCACGGGCCATGCCAAAGCGACGGGAAGCATTCACTCTGCTTATTAGATTCACTTAAATGCTGTTGTAAATCATCGCTGCCAGTGCATGCTGCCAGGCCCCGGCTCTTGTTCTAGAAGCTTCCACTGCCAACGCCAGAGCACAGCGTAGAGCCACCAGAGGCGGCTGAGGCTGTCCGTGTGTGCCGCTGTTTGTTTAAGCTCGGCCTCTTCATGCAGCAAAATGCTTGTTTGACCAGTTTTGGCTTCATTTCCCACATGAAAAGGCAATTAATCAAGCAGCTGTGAGACGTGGGTGAGTCTGAGAAAACTGATCTTGTTGAACAGAGACTGAAACCACCAGACAGCAGCTGGAGATGATTTCTGTCTCTGAGCGGTAATTTCTTGAGTAACGATGACTTCAACTTCAAGGCACGGAAACATTTATGAATACCAGGATGCTGTTGTTCAGCCGATCCAGAACTATCATATAAGAAACAACCAGAGTGGTGAGTGTGATTGTGGCCCTGAGATTGAAAGAGTGCTATTAGCGCCGGCACAAAACCTGAGTGTTATTCTATTGTTCTGTTAAATTTAAGATTGCAGAGTGAGAGGAAGGAGGAAAAAATGGCAGCTTGCTGAGCACTCAAAGAAAAATACCAGCTTTGGTCTTTCAAAATACCCCTGGAGACTCAATCAGGACTTCAATTGTGGAGCATTGTCAAGAAGCAAATGCAACAAATCAGAAGGTATTGTTCCCCAGGGGGCGTAATAAGAGCCTTTGAGCCTTGAGCACCAGCACTCTGCTCATGCCCTCATGTGACCAACTGACTTTGTCACTTTCTTGTTCATGTTTCTAAAGTCAGGTCTGCTCTGAGCCGCCATTTTAGTAATATAATCAACCTGTGAGTCATTTCATGGCCTTTATCACTAAAAACATGGAACACCAGCCGCTTCTTTCAGGCCACTTTGAAGCATCCACTTTAGCGTTTGTTGCAGGTGTCATTTTTGAACCAAAGGTAATCATGTTTGGAATAATGGTTGGCCCTGGTGAGAACCAAGGGTTTGACTAAAAGAAAAAGCTAACCTTGTGATGGTTGCTAACTAAAGATGCTTGTATCTGAGATGCTAAAGAACAGATCAGATCTTCTTTCCCATGTATTTCAGAAAAGGGATGTTAGATGAGAAATACTAATAAGTCATGATTGCAGACTAACCACCATTCTTGCTTCTAGACTCAGGCTAAGATTACTTAGTTACATTCTGCAGCAACAGGCTGAAGTAGAGATTTCTGGGAACGCTACTTTTTTTTAGGTAAAACAAGCAGTAGTTTCTGTCTTACGTGCATAAAAACCAAAGGTGGTTTAAGTAATCAGGGTTTGCTTGCAAAGCATTAACTCACAATGGCTCCACTCCGTTGTGTCCTGGCTGTTTCTCATCTGTTCCCAAGTCAAAGTCCTCCAAATAAGAGACTCATGGCTTCTATTTTTTTCAGAATGCCAGGAGCTATTTTCCAGCACAGATTGAGCAGGCTACAAAGTCAGGCACTGAAACAACAGCAAATAACCTGGTTGGCTTCAAAATAAAACTGTGTTGATGCCGGATTGTATTTAACTTGAGCAAATTCAGCTGTTCCAGGGATCCTGTTACTTGTCAGACTGAACATGCAGCTCGTAGTCAACACATAATTGAGCAGCAACAGATCTGGTGTGACTCATATGTATGGTGACACTAAGCTGAAAGCTAGCAGAAACCACCACAGAGATATTCTTCCAATACATATCTGTTTAAAAAAAAAACATTTATGGCCACTATCAAAAGAAGATGAAAACTGAATTAACATGAATGTTACAAGATATCTTCAAGCAACCTGCTCCAGCCACAAGTTGCGACATATATTCATGTAATTAACAGCAATTTTAAATTCATGCCTACTGTTTTCCAGCTCACAGTCACCAATGAATAGTCAATGATATTACATCAATGAGTCACCAGGTTTCAATCACTGAACCTTCTTCATCTACACTCAGTACTATACTAATGAACAATGTTTCCCTAAATGAGCCCTTGTCCTAGATCCATAAAGCACCAAATCACAACAACTACCATCTCTAGACACTCTGCAAAAATATACATACTATCAGTCATGTTAACAACAGAGACCCAACTTCAAGACAAAATAAGAAGTCTGACTTCATCTTAACTTTACCATGGGAGAAGACCTTTGTATTAGTCAGTAAGTGGTAAAGGCAAAGATTAACTTCTATGGACAGACAGAAACCTGGAGCAGAACCAGACCCATGTTAGACGAGAGAGAGAGATGCAAGAGGATGGACGAGTTTGGGTGTAAGGATGATGATGATGATACCGTTAATAGTTGTAGCAGCTGGAGTCTGGTAGGTCCAAGGCAGCAAACCATCTCCAGCAACTATACAGAGGAACTTACAAGACAAGAGAGCTCATGGAAGGATCTATGAGTTGTTTCCTTCTGTCTCCTCAACAGAAGAAGGAGGAGGCAGAAGATGTAGGAAGGGAGTGTTGAAAACTAATTTCTTTGAACATTCTTGTTAAAACCTCATGTCAAAACTATTAGACTGATAATCTGTATCAAATCAAAAACCTAATACCATAGTATTGACAGGATTCCAACTATTGTGTGGAGGAATCCTTCAGACCTGATGTCACCATGTTTGGTGCCCTGCTTTAAAATTTGGTTGAAAGCAGAGAGAGAAACTTGATTATATTTCAAACTGCTGAGTAATTTGAAACACAAGCCAAGAAATTTAGGGAAATTGATGAAAGAAAGACTTTGAATGAAAGGCCAAAACCCTTCTCTGAACGAGGCTGTAAACACATTTGATTCAGCCGTTTAACTTAATCTGTGAGGATTGACTCACTTTTGGTGCCAGCCCCGAGTGGCCGATTGAAGAAGTGCATTTCTTGTCATGTCAGCTTCATTTGTCAGTTCCAGATGTTGCAGCTCGGTCTGTCTGCTGGGGCTGAGGTCAGCGTGTGAGGATGGTGGAAACATGAGGGGGATTTCCTCAGACCTGAAAGGCCTGTAAACACTCACTACTGGCTTTGACTCCACACAGCTTGCTTTTCAATAACTGCTGCGGTGCAAAGGAGGACAGATGAGGATCATGAGGTGTGACTGGGGGCTCGGGGGGGAGGGAAGAAGAGAGGGAAGAGGAGGAAAGGGGACAGGCAATTTACCAGTGGCTGTGACTCGGGAGGAGGGGGAGATGTATGGCGGCCAGCCAGCAGAGCAGTGGAAAACAGTGGTCCAGACTAATGATCCACAGCCTGATCGTTATGGCCCCCACAGAAAGGATGGGCACATGGCGCAGTTCCCTGGAAATCAATTCCCAGGAAGCGACTGAGTACTAGTTGTAAATCATGGTGGTACGGAAGGATGGATGGAAAGCAGTGGGGATGAAAGGAGAGGGTGGTTGCAGAGAATAGGTAGAGCTTTCTTGGGGGGATAGACGGAGCATGAAGGGGGAACTCTTTCCATCATAAACCCTGAAGGCAGAATTATTCGTGCCCCCACCCCTCCCCAGCAAAAGCAAACCAATGATGTGGCGGTTCCACCTTCTTGCCCCTCAGCCACCCCTCTGCTTGATGGCTCCATTGGAGGTTGAGGCTGAGGTTTAGAAAAGTGTTCTCAAATTGATTTATACCCCTCAGAAGAGGCCCATCAATCCTAATATGAAACTAATGAAATCATTGGGTGTTGAGGGGAGAAGTGTAGGTGTGCATGCAGGCACTAATGTGTGTGTAGGTGGGTGCTTGTGGTGTTGGGATGAGGTGGGGGTAGAAGTCGCTTTAGAAACATATCATGATAAAGAAGGCATTGATCAAGGGGAGCCCAATGATGACAAATGCCACAGCTCCTGAGATAAACAGCCCAAAGCCACATTAATGTGATTCAGCACCATCAGCCTGTGTGTTCTCAAGGCTGCCCTGAATCAGAGGTTTGTCACATGTGGCTTCATGTGGTTCAGGGGGTGAGCCATAACTAAAAAGGTACTTTGCACTGAATATTTATTTCAGCCCTCTTTCTAAGATTGTTTTACCCTCCTGTTTGAAGGCTGTTTCTAAATAACCAATCACATCATTTAAAGGTCTGTTGTTTGTGAATGAACACAAGGCTAGAGGAAATACTTCCAGTCATATCAGCCGGTAGAAAAAGACGGATGGGCGCTGACTGAGAAAAGGACAAAACAAGAAAGGACACAAAATAACAACAAAACAGTTGCGTGACCAGAGATCTTGATCAGGTGGCCGTGGTTATTCATGCAGGCATGCTCACCTTTAAATGTCAAAACAGAGACGCAGGTTAAAGTCTTCCACATACCTCACTGATGTTTGTAAGAAAAAATGATGATTTTGAGTGTAGAACACAAAGTCTTTTCTGATCAACTTTATTCATTTTTGTAATATCTTGAAAATTAGTCAATCACAAGTGTGCTCTGTTTTAAGTAAGCCAAAGAGACAAAGTGCTTAACTATAAAAAATATTCACAATCACTTGGTGCTTTCTTTGACCAAAAATATATGTATTTGCAACTTTGATAGGAGATGGGGTTATTTTGCTTTTATAGTCTGTCCACTGTCTCTTTGGTGCCCCATAGTTGCTTTACATAAAGTATAGCTCATAAAAACTTTGCTGTGGTTACTGTCTCTTTAAGGTTCCCACACCTCTGATTGGCCTGCCCCTTGGAAGCATGTTGGGGGCAGAGCTATGTGCAGACCTTGGTGTTTGAGGCCCACTCCTTCAACATGTCATGAACCAGTTTGGAGCTTCACATGCAATCATCACATCATTTCAGCAAGTCTCATGAAGATCTTGTGTAAATTTTTTGAGAGGACCATATAGATCATTTTACACACAGATTCAGGGATTTCTACAACAGATGAACATGAAAACACACATCCGGCTTTGATACTTTATATACTTGTTTAAAATATTGGGGAAAAAGAACACTTCCCCTCTAAAATGAACATTTTCTTTTACATTTAAGTTAAAAAAAATCAGCTTATTTTATTGCCATTCTTGACACTTATAGAACATAGGAGCAGCTCTTGCTTCAGGTCCTCTTCTCTTTATTTTTTTTTCCCTTTGTCATTTTCCTCTCATTGAGCTGGTCCTGTAATGCTGCCAAAGCCCAAACTGTCTGAGTGTATTTCTCACTCCTCTGTTTGATGGATGTCCCTCATTCAGCAACTTGAGTGTTTTAACATCCCAAATGCAGTTCTCCTCCTCTTGTCTTCTTTTTGCTGGTGTTGACTGGTCAGACATAAATCCCCCAAAAATTTCACACACATTTATTTATAGGGACTTCATTTAACTGCATCCTAAACTGAATGTAGAAACACCACTACAACTTCAGGGGGTTTTCACAAGAGAAACAAGAATCCCAATAACAAGAGGGCTCCTTATGCTGGGTCAAACAGAAGTACAAGAGAAAAGCTTCATCACTGACTGCAAACTAAATATGGTTTGATTTCCACCTGCTGGGCTACAGATTTACATTATCTGCCTTTCTCTCATGGTAGAAATTACTGGGTGTCCAAGTACAATAAAATTAGTATAAGTGCAGGGTAGCAGACAGCCCCCAAAATCTGATTGGGCTGTTCTTCTGCTAACCCAAAATCCAAACTAATGATGAGCTATCCAAGTTACTCCCAGGGGTGGGATCTGGACCAACCTGTGGGTCATGAATCACTGATGGGTGACAAAAACTATTTACAACTGCACATTTCATCCATTATTGTAAAAGTTATTATACAAAAAAAGTAGGTGTTAAATTTCAAATTAAACCACGCAAACAGATAACACCTTGTCCGTTTTCCACATTTCTTTGCTTTCACAGGACCCAGACTGAGCCAGGGTAACAGCAGTTTGGGTTAGAAAAGATAGCAAAACATGTACTTGCATAGAAAAACTTTTGTCTCCATCAGATAAATTAAGATACTATGAAGGGATTGTTTGTTTTTGAAGGTTTTGCTTCTTTTTTGGATTGACCTATTATTGTGTAAGTGGTTGTGGGCTGAAAATTTAGAAACCCTTGGGCCAAAGGTTGTAAAAATTTAACTTTCATCACATTATGATGCAACAAACTAACTTTGACTTTTCACTTAACAAGATATGAACATGATGAGACAGAAATGACATATCAGTGTTATATAGACATCAATGGTGAAAGCATATTTCATGCCACCCCTCGTACAGTCAGTGACCTTGTTGGGCCACCCCAGTCGATTTGTGTGTAAACACTGAAAATGTGAGTATTACTGTTGTGCCTCTCAGTGTAAAACTGAAACAGCCTTCATCCCAAAACAGACATTTCAGAGAGAAAAATGTGTTGTGCTGACAATTAATCAGGCCATGACTTAATGTTTCATCTCCTCCTGTCTATAAGCTGAGCCTCCCGCTGCTTCTCAAACTGTGGTGGAGCCGTATCAGTTTCAGCAATAACGAATGAAACCATCCCCCTTTTCCTATTATTTCTTTCCCACCGTCGTTCTCTTCACTTCATTATGCAGGCAGCCTGACGCTATTTGACAGAATGTGCTATCTGCAACCCCCAGCTGCAGTCCCACATCACTATCGCTACATCGCTGGCAGCTTAACCCCACTGCTGCCTGCCACAGCGGAGCAGGGAGGAAATGATGATGCTGCTGTCTGAGGGAAGAAAGACAGAACCCAGAGCACCTATACATATCAGTGTTTTGGCATCAAAAGTGTTTTTCTCCATGGAGGGTTTTGGCACAGCTGCCTTTTCAATGAGTTACAGTTGGTAGAATTAACACTCAGTGGTTTGCGTTACCTATACTTTTCTATGTGTTTCAGTTTAGGAGCTTTTTTGGGCATATGTCTATTAAGCAGTGGTCATTCACTTGTTATTCAGCTGGCTTTTGAAGCAGTGTATTACTTGGGTGGCTGCCATTGGTTTTATTTTTTCTTCTTCGTCAAAAAAAAAAAAAAAAAAAAAAAAAAAAAAATTTTTTTTTTTTTCATTTTTGATATAGAAACTAAACACAAAGCTATCGGAACCAAACCATTCTAATACATTCACAGGTTAATTAAACAGTTTATCTCATTTTTTTTCAGTAATACGATTAGTATGGCTGACCAAAAAACCAAAAAGAACAGCACGTTTCATGCCAGCTTGCAAGGATCAATCATGGACAAGAGACAAACTCGCTTCCTTTAAACAAAACACTCACTTGTTCCCACCACCCTTGTCACATTTTCAATTCAACAGCCCTGAATTCATGCACCCCCAACCACACGTAAATTAATATGCGACAAAAACTGACCTAGCTTACAAGTTATAGCACGAGGGAAGACACTAAAACCTTCTAATTAATGCCAACGCTGCCAGAAGCTATGTGGTTCTTTAATAGACCAATCACTTATGACGTGTTTATCAATTACAAGAGATTCATTCAACAATGTAGTTGTCATAACTTACATAGTATAACAAGTCTTAACAAGATTAAGGTGGACACTTAACAATGCCTTCACTAGAGGGCGCTCATAGAACCGCCTTCTTGTCGTCATAGACCGTAAATAAGCATGGACGCCATGACGCTCTGCTCAAAGTGAGGTCACCACAAAAACTGCTCCCCCTGGTGACTGACGACAGCATAGGTCAAAAACTCAGTCTCTTCATTCATTCCAGATAGGAGGAGGTAAAACTTTGAAAAATTACTACACCTTGCAGAAATGTTCCTCACATCCGTATTCTGTGGTGATATAAAGATATTATTTGGCTGCACCGTGTTCAAACCCTCTTTTTTCTGTATACAGTCAATCCTCCTCCTTTACTGAAGTCTTACTAACATTCAGTTCCTCCCTGATCCCTGTTCAGCCGTTCTGTGGTTTCAGTCCCTCCATGTATCCCACACACCAACACTGGGACACTGCATCAAATCCAACAGTTTGGACAGAGACAACAAAGTACTTAAAAGGTAAAAGAAAGTTGTAATTCACCTGTAGGAACATTTCTGAAGTAATGAGGTAAATTTTCAACAAGTTAGTAACATGACTGGGTATTAGAAAAGACATCCCGAAGAGGCTGAGCCTGTCCAAAGTAAAGATGTGAAGAGGTTCCACCGTCTGTGAGAGACTGCATGAGCCATCAGTCCAACGAAATGTTCCTGTCTGTGGGTTTATAAGGTAATTGGGAGTTTCATCAGCTTTGTTTTACTTGATAACTCATTTCTCTATCAGCATACACTGCGCAGGGGGTGAATTGTTTTATAACTTGCCACTTTTTTCAGTAATTAAACAAACTTATCTGAACTGCAACAAAGCTAGGTTAAACTTTCTGGATTAAGGGACAAGCATCTTGTGGAAACTCATGGAGCTGCAGTTTTTTTCAACTGAGCTTTGGCTTCATTTCATCTCACTGGAGGTTGCTGCTTTTTTGTCATTTTTTGTTTATAACATCCTAAGAGGATACCAACATTGCAAAAACAGAAATGTGACACATTGTAGAAGAGCAACAGTCTTTCCTTTGCCATCAAAGGCTCAATTATACATGTATTATTCATTTATTCTGCTTTGGGATATGAACAAGTTCTTGCCTAGTTAAAATCCAATGCTCCAAATAGTTGCAACATACCAAAAAGTATATGACATTTGCTTGAGTAAATCAAGTTTCTCCATGTTATAGACAGTAAACTGCTTGTTTCAGCTGTAAGAGAACAAATAAATGGGGGTCTGTACATACAGTCTCATATTTGAAAACAATCCTCTTCATGTGACATTTCTACACTCAGTAGTAAACCTCATGCTGTCTCCTGATTGATACCAAACATCGACTTGAAAGTCATTCTTATCCGCCAGCTCCCTCTAATACTCTGTAAACACGCTTATAACTGTGATCAGGATTTCATTTACACATTTTACACTATACAGTTGGCACATCTGAGTCCAAACATTATATGCTGGCTCTATTCCTTTGGCATTTTGTCTTCCTTACAAACAAGTAGGCTAGTTGTAACAAGACACCGCCCGGATCAGTCTCCTGAGAGCTGTAAATGAGCTTAATGAAGAAACAAACAAACATCTTTAGGGGTGAGCTGGAGAAAGCTGCAGGTCTGGAGAGCCCAGCATATCTAATTTGTAGGTTAATGTCTTTGCAGCTTATTTATCCGTGTTATCCTCTGCTCTAGATAATTAGATGTGCACATTTAGAAACAGATACCATGTCAACACAGGCTGTGCATGCGTCTGGAATCTTTAACTTTTATTGTTTCTGCCCTTTTATGTCGCAGCAGCAAATTATAGTGTTTCTTTTAATAATTTAGAATAAGACTTATATTGGAGGGAGATTGTTGTGTCTGACTTTTATTGTTATTTCATTTGCAGACATCACCATTACATTTGGTACTTTAAAAGATGAGAATCTAATAAAAGAGAAGATATTGTGCTGTAAATCAGACACAAACCACCACTTAGGCTCTGAAAGGCGTTTGCTTATCATATGCATATTGCTGGAGCTAATGATGTCAAATCATAGGCATCGTGCCAGCTGGTGCATTGTGGGTAGTGGTATAATGAGTATGGTGTGAGATTAGCCAGTGACAGGTCTTCACTGCCTGGACTTGGCTCTGGTCTGTCTCTCCCGATGCGTGTTAACTGTCAGGTGTTGAGAGCCAGACTGTCGTTCAAGTTTTTTTTCCCTTCTGTCTCCTTTTGATTTCTTTTCCCCAAGGTGTTTAAAAAAGCAGCTCGATTGTTAGTGACAATCAGCCGCTCTGGCCCTTTTGGGCAGAGGGTTTGATTTAATCGTGAGGCTGTCATTTATTATTCTGAAGCGGCAGCCGCCCCTCTGAGGCCTGGGCCTGATCAAGCGCCTCGGAGCTGTCCCCAAGATCTCCCTCTTTTCCCTTTTCCCCGTTATGTCTAAATCCTCAATACAAATCGCAGTGTTTCGGCTCTCCCAGTGGGGCCTATTACTGCCTGTGGGGCATTAAAGATCATTAATAGTGCTGTCAGAGACGGAGAGGGGGAGAGTGGGGAGCAGCAGTGAGTTGCTTAGCTGCTCATAAATGGGAAATTAATACAT
>RPOG01000525.1:190211-324258 GCA_008086565.1 Thalassoma bifasciatum
GGGAACTCTTTCCATCATAAACCCTGAAGGCAGAATTATTCGTGCCCCCACCCCTCCCCAGCAAAAGCAAACCAATGATGTGGCGGTTCCACCTTCTTGCCCCTCAGCCACCCCTCTGCTTGATGGCTCCATTGGAGGTTGAGGCTGAGGTTTAGAAAAGTGTTCTCAAATTGATTTATACCCCTCAGAAGAGGCCCATCAATCCTAATATGAAACTAATGAAATCATTGGGTGTTGAGGGGAGAAGTGTAGGTGTGCATGCAGGCACTAATGTGTGTGTAGGTGGGTGCTTGTGGTGTTGGGATGAGGTGGGGGTAGAAGTCGCTTTAGAAACATATCATGATAAAGAAGGCATTGATCAAGGGGAGCCCAATGATGACAAATGCCACAGCTCCTGAGATAAACAGCCCAAAGCCACATTAATGTGATTCAGCACCATCAGCCTGTGTGTTCTCAAGGCTGCCCTGAATCAGAGGTTTGTCACATGTGGCTTCATGTGGTTCAGGGGGTGAGCCATAACTAAAAAGGTACTTTGCACTGAATATTTATTTCAGCCCTCTTTCTAAGATTGTTTTACCCTCCTGTTTGAAGGCTGTTTCTGAATAACCAATCACATCATTTAAAGGTCTGTTGTTTGTGAATGAACACAAGGCTAGAGGAAATACTTCCAGTCATATCAGCCGGTAGAAAAAGACGGATGGGCGCTGACTGAGAAAAGGACAAAACAAGAAAGGACACAAAATAACAACAAAACAGTTGCGTGACCAGAGATCTTGATCAGGTGGCCGTGGTTATTCATGCAGGCATGTTCACCTTTAAATGTCAAAACAGAGACGCAGGTTAAAGTCTTCCACATACCTCACTGATGTTTGTAAGAAAAAATGATGATTTTGAGTGTAGAACACAAAGTCTTTTCTGATCAACTTTATTCATTTTTGTAATATCTTGAAAATTAGTCAATCACAAGTGTGCTCTGTTTTAAGTAAGCCAAAGAGACAAAGTGCTTAACTATAAAAAATATTCACAATCACTTGGTGCTTTCTTTGACCAAAAATGTATGTATTTGCAACTTTGATAGGAGATGGGGTTATTTTGCTTTTATAGTCTTTCCACTGTCTCTTTGGTGTCCCATTGTTGCTTTACATAAAATATAGCTCATAAAAACTTTGCTGTGGTTACTGTCTCTTTAAGGTTCCCACACCTCTGATTGGCCTGCCCCTTGGAAGCATGTTGGGGGCAGAGCTATGTGCAGACCTTGGTGTTTGAGGCCCACTCCTTCAACATGTCATTAACCAGTTTGGAGCTCCATATGCAATCATCACATCATTTCAGCAAGTCTCATGAAGATCTTGTGTACATTTTTTGAGAGGACCATATAGATCAATTTACATACGGATTCAGGGATTTCTACAACAGATGAACATGAAAACACACATCCGGCTTTGATACTTTATATACTTGTTTAAAATATTGGGGAAAAAGAACACTTCCCCTCTAAAATGAACATTTTCTTTTAAATTTAAGTTAAAAAAAATCAGCTTATTTTATTGCCATTCTTGACACTTATAGAACATAGGAGCAGCTCTTGCATAAGGTCCTCTTCTCTTTATTTTTTTCCCCTTGTCATTTTCCTCTCATTGAGCTGGGTCTGTAATGCTGCCAAAGCCCAAACTGTCTGAGTGTATTTCTCACTCCTCTGTTTGATGGATGTCCCTCATTCAGCAACTTGAGTGTTTTAACATCCCAAATGCAGTTCTCCTCCTCTTGTCTTCTTTTTGCTGGTGTTGACTGGTCAGACATAAATCCCCCAAAAATTTCACACACATTTATTTATAGGGACTTCATTTAACTGCATCCTAAACTGAATGTAGAAACACCACTACAACTTCAGGGGGTTTTTACAAGAGAAACAAGAATCCCAATAACAAGAGGGCTCCTTATGCTGGGTCAAACAGAAGTACAAGAAAAAAGCTTCATCACTGACTGCAAACTAAATATGGTTTGATTCCACCTGCTGAGCTACAGATTTACATTATCTGCCTTTCTCTCATGGTAGAAATTACTGGGTGTCCAAGTACAATAAAATTAAAATAGGTGCAGGGTAGCAGACAGTCCCCAAAATCTGATTGGGCAGTTCTTCTTCTAACCCAAAATCCAAACTAATGATGAGCTATCCAAGTTACTCCCAGGGTTGGGATCTGGACCAACCTGTGGGTCATGAATCACTGATGGGTGACAAAAACTATTTACAACTGCACATTTCATCCATTATTGTAAAAATCATTATCCAAAAAAGTAGGTGTTAAATTTCAAATTAAACCACGCAAACAGATAACACCTTGTCCGTTTTCCACATTTCTTTGCTTTCACAAGACTCAGACTGAGCCAGGGTAACAGCAGTTTGGGTTAGAAAAGATAGCAAAACATGTACTTGCATAGAAAAACGTTTGTCTCCATCAGATAAATTAAGATACTATGAAGGGATTGTTTGTTTTTGAAGGTTTTGCTTCTTTTTTGGATTGACCTATTATTGTGTTAGTGGACGTGGGCTGAAAATTTAGAAACCCTTGGGCCAAAGGTTGTAAAAATTTAACTTTCATCACATTATGATGCAACAAACTAACTTTGACTTTTCACTTAACAAGATATGAACATGATGAGACAGAAATGACATATCAGTGTTATATAGACATCAATGGTGAAAGCATATTTCATGCCACCCCTCGTACAGTCAGTGACCTTGTTGGGCCACCCCAGTCGATTTGTGTGTAAACACTGAAAATGTGAGTGTTACTGTTGTGCCTCTCAGTGTAAAACGGAAACAGCCTTCATCCCAAAACAGACATTTCAGAGAGAAAAATGTGTTGTGCTGACAATTAATCAGGCCATGACTTAATGTTTCATCTCCTCCTGTCTATAAGCTGAGCCCCCCGCTGCTTCTCAGACTGTGGTGGAGCCGTATCAGTTTCAGCAATAACAAATGAAACCATCCCCCTTTTCCTATTATTTCTTTCCCACCATCGTTCTCTTCACTTCATTATGCAGGCAGCCTGACGCTATTTGACAGAATGTGCTATCTGCAACCCCCAGCTGCAGTCCCACATCACTATCGCTACATCGCTGGCAGCTTAACCCCACTGCTGCCTGCCACAGCGGAGCAGGGAGGAAATGATGATGCTGCTGTCTGAGGGAAGAAAGACAGAACCCAGAGCACCTATACATATCAGTGTTTTGGCATCAAAAGTGTTTTTCTCCATGGAGGGTTTTGGCACAGCTGCCTTTTCAATGAGTTACAGTTGGTAGAATTAACACTCAGTGGTTTGCGTTACACATACTTTTCTATGTGTTTCAGTTTAGGAGCTTTTTTGGGCATATATCTATTAGGCAGTGGTCATTCACTTGTTATTCAGCTGCCTTTTTGAAGCAGTGTATTACTTGGGTGGCTGCCATTGGTTTTATTTTTTCTTCTTCGTCTAAAAAAAAAAAAAAAAAAAAAAAAAAAAAAAAAAAAAAAAAAAACATTTTTGATATAGAAACTAAACACAAAGCTATCAGAACCAAACCATTCTAATACATTCACAGGTTAATTAAACAGTTTATCTCATTTTTTCCAGTAATATGATTAGTATGGCTGACCAAAAGACCAAAAAGAACAGCACGTTTCATGCCAGCTTGCAAGGATCAATCATGGACAAGAGACAAACTCGCTTCCTTTAAACAAAACACTCACTTGTTCCCACCACCCTTGTCACATTTTCAATTCAACAGCCCTGAATTCATGCACCCCCAACCACACGTAAAATAATATGCGACAAAAACTGACCTAGCTTACAAGTTATAGCACGAGGGCAGACACTAAAACCTTCTAATTAATGCCAACGCTGCCAGAAGCTATGCGGTTCTTTTATAGACCAATCACTTCTGACGTGTTTATCAATCACAAGAGATTTATTCAACAATGTAGTTGTCAAAACTTACATAGTACAACAAGTCTTAACAAGATGAAGGTGGACACTTAACAATGCCTTCACTAGAGGGCGCTCAGAGAACCACCTTCTTGTCGTCATAGACCGTAAATAAGCATGGACGCCATGACGCTCTGCTCAAAGTGAGTTCACCACAAAAACTGCTCCCCCTGGTGACTGGCGACAGCATAGGTCAAAAACTCAGTCTCTTCATTCATTCCAGATAGGAGGAGGTAAAACTTTGAAAAATTACTACACCTTGCAGAAATGTTCCTCACATCCGTATTCTGTGGTGATATAAAGATATTATTTGGCTGCACCGTGTTCAAACCCTCTTTTTTCTGTATACAGTCAATCCTCCTCCTTTACTGAAGTCTTACTAACATTCAGTTCCTCCCTGATCCCTGTTCAGCCGTTCTGTGGTTTCAGTCCCTCCATGTATCCCCAACACTGGGACACTGCATCAAATCTAACAGTTTGGACAGAGACAACAAAGTACTAAAAAGGTAAAAGAAAGTTGTAATTCACCTGTAGGAACATTTCTGAAGTAATGAGGTAAATTTTCAACAAGTTAGTAACATGACTGGGTATTAGAAAAGACATCCCGAAGAGGCTGAGCCTGTCCAAAGTAAAGATGTGAAGAGGTTCCACCGTCTGTGAGAGACTGCATGAGCAATCAGTCCAACGAAATGTTCCTGTCTGTGGGTTTAAAAGGTAATTGGGAGTTTCATCAGCTTTTTTTTACTTGATAACTCCTTTCTCTATCAGCATACAATGCACGGGGGGTGAATTGTTTTATAACTTGCCACTTTTTTCAGTAATTAAACAAACTTATCTGAACTGCAACAAAGCTAGGTTAAACTTTCTGGATTATGGGACAAGCATCTAGTGGACTCTCATGGAACTACAGTTTTTTTGCAACTGAGCTTTAGCTTCATTTCTTCTCACTGGAGGTTGCTGCTTTTTTGTCATTTTTTGTTTATAACATCCTAAGAGGATACCAACATTACAAAAACAGAGATGTGACACATTGTAGAAGAGCAACAGTCTTTCCTTTGCCATCAAAGGCTCAATTATACATGTATTATTCATTTATTCTGCTTTGGGATATGAACAAGTTCTTGCCTAGTTAAAATCCAATGCTCCAAATAGTTGCAACATACCAAAAAGTATATGACATTTGCTTGAGTAAATCAAGTTTCTCCATGTTATAGTCAGTAAACTGCTTGTTTCAGCTGTAAGAGAACAAATAAATGGGGGTCTGTACATACAGTCTCATATTTGAAAACAATCCTCTTCATCTGACATTTCTACACTCAGTAGTAAACCTCATGCTGTCTCCTGATTGATAGCAAACATCGACTTGAAAGTCATTCTTATCCGCCAGCTCCCTCAAATACTCTGTAAACACGCTTATAACTGTGATCAGGATTTCATTTACACATTTTACACTATACAGTTGGCACATCTGAGTCCAAACATTATACGCTGGCTCTATTCCTTTGGCATTTTGTCTTCCTTACAAACAAGTAGGCTAGTTGTAACAAGACACCGCCCGGATCAGTCTCCTGAGAGCTGTAAATGAGCTTAATGAAGAAACAAACAAACATCTTTAGGGGTGAGCTGGAGAAAGCTGCAGGTCTGGAGAGCCCAGCATATCTAATTTGTAGGTTAATGTCTTTGCAGCTTATTTATCCGTGTTATCCTCTGCTCTAGATAATTAGATGTGCACATTTAGAAACAGATACCATGTCAACACAGGCTGTGCATGCGTCTGGAATCTTTAACTTTTATTGTTTCTGCCCTTTTATGTCGCAGCAGCAAATTATAGTGTTTCTTTTAATAATTTAGAATAAGACTTATATTAGAGGGAGATTGTTGTGTCTGACTTTTATTGTTATTTCATTTGCAGACATCACCATTACATTTGGTACTTTAAAAGATGAGAATCTAATAAAAGAGAAGATATTGTGCTGTAAATCAGACACAAACCACCACTTAGGCTCTGAAAGGCGTTTGCTTATCATATGCATATTGCTGGAGCTAATGATGTCAAATCATAGGCATCGTGCCAGCTGGTGCATTGTGGGTAGTGGTATAATGAGTATGGTGTGAGATTAGCCAGTGACAGGTCTTCACTGCCTGGACTTGGCTCTGGTCTGTCTCTCCCGATGCGTGTTAACTGTCAGGTGTTGAGAGCCAGACTGTCGTTCAAGTTTTTTTTCCCTTCTGTCTCCTTTTGATTTCTTTTCCCCAAGGTGTTTAAAAAAGCAGCTCGATTGTTAGTGACAATCAGCCGCTCTGGCCCTTTTGGGCAGAGGGTTTGATTTAATCGTGAGGCTGTCATTTATTATTCTGAAGCGGCAGCCGCCCCTCTGAGGCCTGGGCCTGATCAAGCGCCTCGGAGCTGTCCCCAAGATCTCCCTCTTTTCCCTTTTCCCCGTTATGTCTAAATCCTCAATACAAATCGCAGTGTTTCGGCTCTCCCAGTGGGGCCTATTACTGCCTGTGGGGCATTAAAGATCATTAATAGTGCTGTCAGAGACGGAGAGGGGGAGAGTGGGGAGCAGCAGTGAGTTGCTTAGCTGCTCATAAATGGGAAATTAATACATCTGCTTCATTAATGCTGTCTCGTGTTTGATGTTTGTTAGCTGGCAACTTTAATGATGTAGGTTTGAGCCGACGGGGCGCTTGACTAAATTTGATTCCTCCAATTAAGTAGTCAGGCTTCTTTTCTTTTGGGAAAATGGTTAGAAAGGAAAAACTGCTGCCTAATTATGGACTCCAAACCTTCAGTTTTGCATCTTGTGCTCTTTTTTTTCCCTCCCTCCGTCTGTTTTTTCTCCGTTTCTATCACTCCTCGTCCGTCAAAGCCTGATTGCAGCGACTTGTTCATCATCATCATCATCAGCAGTAGCAGCCCACACTGAAAGGTCTGCAGTCCACTAATCAAGGAGAAATGTTTTAATCATGCCTCCAACTTTGTTAATCATTAACACTAGCAAACGTATTTCAATTCATATATAGTACAGGGTGATGATATTCAGTCTTAAGTGCGAGCAATAAAATTAGCACTATCAAGGTTGCACACAAGAGCAACCACATCTTAATCGCAGCCTTGGATATTGAGCAAGCAGGAAACATAAAAGCTTCTGAGAGCTTCTTCTTATGCATAAATTCCAGCCCACTATACATAAAACAAAAACCACTCACAGCACATAAAAAGAGAACCATTTAAAGCAGAAATATGAAATACTGTAAAAGAAACACATTCATCCACTGACTGGAGGCTCGAGATGATATCATTCCTTTATTTTATGAACTTCAAGTAGAGTTCAGAAGGAATAAGTGTTCTCATTATTAAAAAATAAAACCACAAGATGTATCGCTGATTTTTCACAAGCTGTAACTGAAGCGTATTATTTATGAGAGCAAGCGTACAAGTACAGCTATAGTGCCCTTTCACATCCTCAACCACAGAGTGTTTCAAAAGACAGTGTGAAGTTTCATTAAGATGGTAAACACAAACAACACAACACACAAAACAACTGTGCTAGTTAATTACTAAAAGTTACTCAACTTTTTAGAGTTAACCTTGTTGAGTCATACATAAATTACTCTGCCCTCTGACTTTGATGATCAATGCACAGTATTTACACGATTTATAAGAAGATTAGCAGCTACGTCAGGCAGACATGACAAAGTAACAACCTCTAAATGATCTATACTGTGCAGTTTGATAGAAAAGTAAAATGTCATATATACCTTTAAGCATTTGTAGAGCCTTTCATACATAAATGCACTTTCTTCACCATCTTGACTTTACTGCATTTGAAACATCTTCAGTTTATCGTGACTCATATTTATCTTCAAAGAGACCCAGTCTCATGTTTGCTTGAGCCTCAGATTTTTGTTTTTTTTGGAGATCAAAAAGAAGCAGTTTTATCATTTGCATCACTTCAGATCACATCATATTGGCATGTTACAGCATATTAGAAAACTTCAACACTGATGTGAGAAAATATAAAAACTTTTTGGATCATTGTTTGAACAGACTTTTTTTTCTGTGAGTGCACAAACGACTATGACACTAGTTTACTGCTCATTAACTGTTCGATAATTTCTGCACCACAGGATCCTTTCTGTATTTGCTCCTTAGCTGTTTATTAAAACAGAATCTACTTATTTAGAGATGAATTTTATTCTCTTCTCATATCTTTTGTTTTCATCTTATCTCATCTGTCATTATCTGACCTTGAATCATCTCTTGTACTTTCATATAGTCTCATCTCACCTCATCCACACCTGCATAATCTCATGCCATTTTGTCTTACCTATCTCATCTCACCCTATCTGATCCACACCTGTCTCACATTTCTTCATGCCATGTCATCTCACCCTATTTTATCTCATTTTATCTACATATGTGGGCCAGTTGTAAAAAAAAAAAAAAAACAAATACAAAAAACTCTCGATCAAAATGGTCCAGATTTGGAAATCCCATTTTTTTGCTATCCAGGATCTGGTATTCAGTTTTAGTCTTATGACTATTTTTCAAAGCAACACAGGATTGGATCACCTTGTTCTGGATACACTGTTTTTGAGATTACCATATCTGGATAAGCAGGCTCTAAATGGGACAGTTTATCACAATTTGGTCTAGCAGCTATGAAAAAAAGGTAGAGGAGACAAAATAAAAGTAAAAATAAAGACATTGGAGTTCTTTTTAAAATGTCATATATTGGAAAAAAGAGGTTAAATGTCAGAATGAAGGACTTACAAGATGTTGTAAGAGACCTAATTGTTTGAAATTATTTCTGACAGCTTTATCTCAGTCGATTGTTTCTTTTAAATTAAAGTACAGTGATGAATGACATAAAAACTAAATATATTATTTTGTCGTAGAAATGTGTTTGGTGGATTATTTCATGGATACATTTTTACCTCAGTGCACTGAAAGGCACCACTGGTAGCCTATGTCTACTTTATTTACTTCATCACTGTCACATTTAAAGATGTCAAGTGCAAAATATACATAAAAGTATATGCACTTAATTATTTTTTCTTCTCCTTCAATGTCTATATGAAATCCCATATCCTGTTGGAATCAGAATAAACCTGCTTTTTTGGGGGGTCAAAGTTAACCAAAATTTAACTGAATTTTACATAAACTGAAAGCTCGATTTAGATGGAAACTAGGATTTGATTACGTGATCCAATCGGAAAACCAAAGTTTGAGCAGATTACCTTTATATACTGGCCTAATATAATCCCATCGCGTCTTTACTAAACATATCCCACATCATTTCACCTCGTATCATTCCAAACATCATATCAACATCAATCATATGTCAACTAATTTTATCCACTCCAGTCTGACCTTGTCATGTCCAACTTCAGCCCTGGAAACAGGATTATCTCTATGGATTTTTTTTTTTTTAACTATGGGTGAAAGTTAATTTTTTATTGATAGAAAAGATTCAGATGGCTGACAGGTGATAGAACTGAGTCTTATCTGTCTGTCTCGGGTTTATGGTGAATGGTTCTCTGGTTTTGCAGGAATCATTGGAAGACAATTGCATAACAGTTACGTTCATCGCCAACAGGTCACATCTTTATCACCATTTATCTTCTCTCCTGTTGGCTATCATGCCTCCCCAATGTGAAGTCATCAGAGTCAGCTGTTGACATGTCAAACTGTAGTACAAAGAGACCTGCCAATGTAAGGAGTACAGTCAGCCTATTTGAACATCTCCTGCGTTCTTTGAATTATTCAGCACATCAATACCTTCAGCCCGTGCTCTATAGGAGTGTGTCTGCCCGGGGCGAGGTATATGCAGGAGAGCAGGCGGAGGAGAGCATTAGAGGGCCCGGCCTCAGGCTGTGCAGACCTGGGACTAATGATAATAGTCGCTCTTGAACAACCAGCCAACTAAGCACTTTCTTCTCACCTCCCTCTGATACTTACTCGTACACGACTCGTTCTCTGTGGTGGATAACAAAGGTGAGATGTGGCTGAATCAAAATGTATGCAGTGAACTGCAGATCTGAGCTTTGAATTTGACTGTTTGAATGTAACGTAAAGCAAGTTCGGTAAAACTCTGCTTTCATTGTGAAAACTTCTTTGGCTTTAGATAACATTGGTTTGTACGTTTTTTTGAAAGCCACAAAGCACAGAGAAATTCTTCATCCCACTTCTCAAAGGTCCCGAAATAATGGATTGTGCTGAGAGAAATATTTCAGAAGGACTGTTGTCATTTAGTTGATGGTGGAATAGAGGTACATTCTCTCTGATCGTCTTGTTTATGAGCAGAAAGAGCCCATTAGAACGGGTCGACTGGTCGACTTGAGTCAACAAGATGTGAAGGTCTGTATTCTCTACTCTGTTTTTCTTTCATGTCATCAAATTGCTGAATATAACCCAATGACAAAAACATCTTTATCTTTGCCAAAATATGTTCTTGAAAATAGCACAGGAGTGCAGTGTGCTCGATGCTTACATGTATCTCTTCTTCTGATGGCTTCGCATGTATATCCACTTGGATCCCATCTGATGCATCGTTTGAGAGCGGCTTGTTGAATGTGAAAGAGGCATAACATCAACTTGTCAAATTCACAAAGAGCTACATAATGTTTTTGATGACATGGTTGCTCAAGGTCACTGAGTTTCAAGCTCTCACACATGCAACTGCTCACTGAACTGGAGTTAGTTGTTCTCGATTCTGTGGCTCAGTGAAAGCTTTTTTTGTTTGTTTGTTTTGTTATGGTTTAGTGATGCAGCAAAGCATCTGTGTTGATGAATAGATTAATTTAGAAAAATAAACAGTAATTTAACCAATGCTAACAAGTATTGCTTGAAGTCACTTTCTCAAGGCATTTTTTTACAGCTCAAAGTGTCAAATTTAAGTTGAAAGTTGGTCACCAAATAAGAAAACAATAAATTGCCTTGCAGTTCATCATCAGATGCAGTTTTTTGCAGTTATCAATGACCTTACTAAATAGTAGCAGTTAAAGCACAACTGGGCTAGTGGGTTAAGACTTTTCCAGATTTACAGTAATAATACCATGACTATTCTTTTCAGTTTCCACAACAGACCTTTTCTATATGTTCAGCTAGATTGAATTTTGAGTTTGGCTCATAGCATTGAACCCGAGATCCTTCAACCCAAAAAGTCTTTTCCTCACAAAAAAAAAAGGATAAGAATTCAACGTATCTGCCATTTGAACTTTTAAAAATCCTGTGATAATGGTGGAATACTACTTCACTATATACAACAAGCTGATGAGGAAACTAGTTGCCTTTAGACCTCTTGCACAGGGAGAGAATAGTTTTTCCCGTTTTTGACTGTGCTGAGACAAAAGTTTAAAATCAAAAATTAAAAAAACAGTACATATACATGATGTAAATAAAATGTGTATGTTGTGTTTTTCTAACTAAAACTTGACTTTGAAACCCAGTAAACATGTTAGTCCAATTAAAATGGCATTTAGTCAAAGTATCTCCAAGCAACACTTATCCAGACGATACAGGTAGGATGGATTTTCTTTTTATGTTACCTCCTGAATTGGACTCACTTTGGCCCAGGTGTTCTGAGCATGCCCAGGCTTTTCATGCTAGACCTTGACCTGTAAGTCGAACGGCATAAATAGGCAGAAGAAGGTTGGGTAGTCAGCAAAACCTAAACAGTTGAACTGGGGGAAAGGAAATAAACATGACAAAGGTGCAGTAACATAAATGTTGTGAGACATAAATGATGTGAGTCATAAATGATGTGAGTCATAAATGATGCGAGACACAATAGGTCAACAAGGTCAAGGTCCAACTGTAACTCACTGAATGTGAGCAACCTACCACGGTAGAAAAGAAACATACCATTGTCAAGAACTTAATTAATACCCAGTGCTTTCAGCCTGGGACTATTGTCTGTGGAAAAAAACAGTGGAGCAGTTAGATGGCCTGTTGAGAAGTAAATGATAACATAAGGAGTGACACTGCGCAAATACTGCAGACCAGCCAACCAGGGATAAACTCCAGACAATATCTCGGAGTTGACCCATCCATACAGGACAGACTGCATATGTACAGTTTTAATCATTAACAAATTTCTGAGTATGAAACTATTTCCTCTATGCCCAACCACACGTCTGGTGTTTGTTGTGTTTTCTCAGCAATTATCTGCTTTTTCTTTGTAGTTTTGGTTATTCCCTGTGAGATAAACGTGGAGGAAAGATAAAGGTACAAACCTGCTTTAGCTAAGATTCCTTGCTGATGCATAACCAACATCTATTATCAGTGTAAATGAGCCACCAACTATGCTATTTAAATGGGAACAAAGTAGAAAGTTTGCTTGCAGGCATGCTGAGGGAAGACGGATGAAGCAAAGAAGGAAATGAGAGCTGCACACAAACAAGCCATTATTAAACACATTTCTTCTGTAAGCTGCTTTCTGAAGAGCATCGAGCCTAGAGCACTTTCAACTTGCCAAAAACAAGCTCCTTTTTTTGCGCTTTGAAATCAGGAGGTAAGATCAACGCGGGATAAAAAGCTCAGCACACAGGAAAGCAGAAGGACGCTTTATTTGTTTACCGCGCGGCAGGCCGAGGGCGATAGTCAGACTCCTCTTCATCCACAGGAGAGCTCCTGCTTGGCGGCAGCGCCGATGCAGCACATTGCCTCCCACCAGCATCGCACACAGCGCCATCTGCTAGGACCTGTTGGCTTGTTTGTTTTCCAGAGCAAACAGCAAATCACTTCTTTCCTGTTCCTGCTTTTTACCATATGCCACTGCCTGTGTATCAGAGCGAGGCATGTATATTAATGAAGTTAATCAAAGACGCACACACAACCACATCTGCCAGGGGAATTTTCAAATGATCACACCCGCTGGTTGATGCATCACGCCGCTCCCTCGCCTGTCACTGTGGCCACCTATGGATGTAGGGGAGACTTTTAGAAACTGCAGATATATCCTCTATAGTATTGTTCAACTCAGTGTCCAGACTAAAGCGGGAACTCAAGTGCTGTTGTCATATTTCATGAATGAAGTTGATAATGCGTAAAAGTGATGGTTTTGAAAAGACGCTGTTTCAGTTGCTGCAGCCACCGTCCCTGAAGTCACGCTAAGCCTTTGATCCTGTTTTGACATTAGTGACCATTATCCAGGTTTCAGATTTATAAAGTTCAGGAATCTGATCAACAGTTTACATTTCAACATCCCCAAGACAAATAAAGCTGCCCATATCAAAGAAGGCTCAAAGTCCTTTATGTCCTCTGGCAGCGTTACACAAATGCTTGCATCAGCATTCAACAACTCAACACACATATAACGATTAAATGTTGTCTCAATGGGAAAGTTTTTATCCTTTACTTCTTACAGTTTTCCGAGCATACAGCACAGCATGATGACGTTTGTTGAGAAACTGTTGTGAGTCAGCTGTCAGCACCTCATGACCTCATGGCTTCTGATATTCTAACCTCTATAGCTGCTGCAAGGAGTTTTCATAATGTGCTGATTCTGGTTCAAGAGACTGCACTTCCGTGAGCACCACCGCTCTGTCACAGAGATGTGACTCCTGCAACAATGAGCATTTATTGAGAAAGTGAATATACACAGATCTTTGCCTTTGAAAAGGATTTGTAGTTTTTGTCTTTTCACCTGTTTCTCAATTCACAAACATTTACTTATGTTTTACTACTTTTGGAAAAATATGATTTGTAATGTAACAGATAATCACAGACTCAGTGTCCCAGTAAATATCAGAATAACATAAATATGCACAAGGTTTAACACTTCAGTCCCCAAAAAGCGTTTTTCCAGACAAATAAAATTCAATATACCTATTCTTATCTATTTTGCTATATAAAAAGATAGTTGCAGAGAAGTGAAAGAGTTTCAAAGCAGCATAGAACTGTCTCACCCTGTAATGCTTCAAGAATTAACCTGTGAATTTTCATGAATAGTTGTCTGATCAGCTGCTGATCTTTGAATGAAATTTTAATGCTTATTCAGATACACAGCATTTCAGACACAAACCACTTTTGATGCAGAATGCTTTGTTGTGGTGATACTTTAAAGGTATCTTCTTTTCACTCAAATAGTTTTACTTTTTTACATTTAACATCTGGATAATATCTAAATGTAAGAAGTTAAAGTAGATACTGATTATTTAGTGATTTAAAAATGTCTAATCACTTCTGTCAAATGTTGATAAGTGAATGTTCTTTGTCCAACCGTGCATAAGTTCGCACCACCCAGCCAAATAAAAGTTATGTGTTCCTCAATTGGCTACCTGAATAGAGCAGTGTTAATGTATTTACAGTATGTTCCCATTCTGAGCAGACGATCCAAAGAACATGGCCACAGTGTGATTATGATGAACTAAGTCCCTGTTTTTTCTGCTGTTGAGTGTATTTACGTGTATTATACTTTAAGTGTGCTGAGTATCATGCTTTGTTTACTCTATAAATACAGCTGTATGTCTAAACACATTGTTCTGTTTCACAGCAGTGGGCTCTGAATGTTTTATTTATCTGCTGCAGATACAATTTGAAGGCTCCTCTTTCTTGTTTCACAGCAGTTCTTGAAGAGACCCGAGTTTCTGGTGTCATTGCAATTAGCAGCTACGTTAAACAGCAGGAATAACTCAGCTAAGCAGAGTCTCCCCGTACAGATGGCAAATTATCCCGCTGAAGCCCTCTGAGTCTGTCAGGTACACATGGTGAGCTGTTGTTTCAAAATCAATCACCTGAGGTTTGCTTATAGAGAATGATTACCTCCCCTGTTTCACAAGGTGAGAATTTATTGACAAGTAAACAAACTTTCTGTTTTTATTCATTTATTTACTGACAGCTGGGAAGTTTTATATAGGCTGCTGTAAAATGAACTTGCATGGAGTTGACACTTGCTATCAAAGAGTGAGAACATCCACTGTGTACAGGAGTCTGACACAAGTTTTTACACACACTGATCCTGTTACAGGTAAGAGCCAGCCCTTATTGGGGGATTTTAAAATCTTAACAGATGTTAGAAATATGAGAGACCCACAAACTATCCCAGTCTAGTTCCTACAGTGTGTTGAGGGCTATGACTCAAACAGCACACACCACAAACCAACAGATTGCGTTCTCATACAACAGACTCTCAGCCAGAAACCAGACAGCATGCAAAATCTCAAGCCGTCAAACACAACTCTGGAGTACAAACATATGGCACCAGATCGGCACAGAGAATTGGCGATAATCCACAGAATGTGTGCTCGCCTATCCACTACTTCCCCCCCAGACAAGAAGATATCATATTATAAATATTTATCATAAAGGATTTTAACTAACTGAAGCCAGGACAATCTTCGGCTTGGAGGAAGTATAGTAACACCTTACACCGCAGAACAGTCTCACAAGAGGATCTTGGGAACCATCAGAAAATCAGGACTTGAGTGTGGTGAGGACAGACTCGACCACAGACACAGCCGTCCTTTGTGTAAGCTCAGGAGTGGCTGTCTGACTGTGGTTAAAAGGTTGGGAGTTTCATTCCCCAAACAGCCCAAAGTGGCTGTCGCTGTTGTGATGGAGTCAGTTAACCCAAACCAGAGCTTTAAAGCCATCAGTGTATGAATGTGGTAAATAAAGATCTTAATGAGACAGTGCTTTAAGTGGTTCAAAACACAGGTTATGTCACCGCCTTTACCACAGCTTTAAAGTGGGGATTTCATTAAGATTAATACTTTTCAGGGGCCTTAAATCCTCTGTGTCTCTAATACTAGATAATGATAATTTGATATTTCCACCTCTTTATTTTTCAATTGTGCTTTGAGGAAACTTTACAGAGTTTCAGGCTGATGCTTGCAAAAGTCCTGAATCAGGTTGACAAAATTTAAGATCTTGATATGTCTTATAAAGGCCTATTTCCACTTCTAACAGGTCTTAAATTTCAAATAGCATTTTTATAATTGACCCAAGACTTAATTTAATCTACAGTGTTTAGTGTGTGTTATATGGTCCGTTTAATTCTTTTGGTGATTTCTCACTACTCACGACATCTTCATCTGATCTTTGTCTTTTAGTTTAGTTAACGTGGTTCAGTTACAACTTTTCTATCTCTATAAATATGTTTTTATTTTGATACAAAACAAGTGAGGTTTTACTGGGTCATGTCTAAACTTAGCAAGTTAGTGGTTGTTGTTCGTGGATTTGCAGAGTAAAGCAATTATCGGTAAATATTCATTTAAACTGACTGATTTTATATCCAGGTCTGACATTTTTATATCTTCTTGCACTATTGTTAATTCACTGCTCTGTGTGCCTTTGAATCACCCCCTTGTGACAAATATGTGAGTTAACAGTATGAATTCAATTTAATCTATATATGAAATAAATCCCCCCCTGATTAATGTGCACACAAAAATGTGAGCTATTGAAGCTGATACTATTTATTTGGATCAGGATATAAGTTATTAAATATAGAATAAATCTTGCTGTTAAAACAGACATTTTCACATGGGTGTTAATGAGCTTCTGTGTACTCTTGGAGTCAGCCCCAAGTGGATGCTCAAGGAACTGCAGCTTTTCAGCTCTTACAAGGTTTTAACTGCCAGGGTTGGTGCCTTATACATCTTACCCAGGAAATAAAGCCTGAAAAGGAACAACAAGGAAAATATGTGTAATAATTACTCCAGGAAAGTTTGGACTAAAAAAACCAAGAAGTTTTATATTGACAGTAAAAATAGGATATCAATTTAACCCTGACTGAAGCTGACAAAAGTTAATAAAAACAAAAGACAAAAAGAAAAATAATGCAAAAAGGAAGCATGGATGATTTAAATTAAAAGGGAATAAGCTGGAGGAAAATGTAAATATAATCTTTCATGTGACATTAATTTATTGTTTTGTTCGTAACACTTCTTTGTAAATAGTTAAAACAGCCTCGTAAAACACAAGTGTGACAAATGAGCTCCGACCAAATTAGAAACAAAGACCCCTTTCAAAGGAAACGTCACTCTCACATCACTGTAAAAACCAGAGCTGCATTCTTTCCACATTATAGAATTTTCTACCGTTTTTAATTATCACTGTTATTCATGAAAAGAGCCTTGTTCTTCAAGTGACTAATTGAAAGTGACAGTGGAAAAGACAACTGCTCTTTTCAGAGTCTATTAAGTCCTATTCAGTCTCTCCTCTGTCAGGACGGTGTGTCAATATTACTGTACGACTGCGCTGCGTGTGTTGATTTGTTCCTACTTAGTGCATAATTACACTTGTGGGTTTGCTGAGGGGGACTTAATTTGATTGTTCTGCCTGTCACTCACCATGAAAGAAGACAAATATGAAATGACGTGTTTGAGGTTGTTTGATTATCGGCTTCGGTTGGACATAATTGAGGACATACTTTGTGAAACTCAGCATTGTGGCTTTGTCAGTCCATACCTTGCCAACTTTTCCACCACAATGTTGCTGCAATACATCATTAATGCATCTCTGAAAGGAACGGAGGTTAGCTTTGTTTTGGATCACGGGTATTTTTGTTTTCATGCAGCATGGTGTTTTTGTTCTGAGATATCTGACGGGCCTCTCTTGTCATGTCTGGTCGAATAAAAATCTGCTCTAACACAGACATTGATTCAGAGGAGCTGACGTACCTGAGCTGGACCCACGTGTCTTTGCCTCAGGCTGTGTCACGCATGATTGCCTACATGATGCCTACAGGAGATTTTGTAAGGGGGGAAGAAAAAAAAGGCATCAAAACATCGCACAACAATCTGGCAGGGCTTAACCCCACACCAAGGTAGATCTGAGGTATGAGAGGAGGAAAGCAGCGTCTGTCTCCAGGTCTCCTCCTGGGTCCTTGTTGATGAGTCAGTCAGGGAGTTGGCAGATTTACAGGAGTCAATTTTACCACCTTTGAAGCCCCAAAAAACATCTCCTTCCACCCCCAAGGTTGTGTAGCTGAAGGCGATGCCCTGATCCATCATGGAAGTGGTCTAACATCCCCCGCACAGACAGGGATGTACTGTTGGCTGCAGTCTGGGAACCACTGACCTTTTGTTAACTTGACTGATGGGTTCTGGACACAACATAATTCCCAGCAACTTGATATGATGCACTTGGAAACATGTTAGATAAATCTTTCTCTAGCTCAAAGCTACTGAGAATAAACTTAGTGTTGGACAAGAGTAGCAACATGTAGGTGTGGAGGCATCGATCACACACTCAAGATATGTCTTCCCAGTGGGTTAACTGGGGAGTTTTTCTTGTCTGATCACTCATCTCAGCCTGATCCACAGTTTGAGGCTGCAGGAGGGGGCCTCTCTGAGACACAATGTTACACAAACAAACATTTAAGGACAAGCTGAATCACAGCTTTGATAGTTACTCTCACAATGCACAGTTCACCTTTAGTGAAACCACATTCCTCTACAGTCTGACCCACATGAGCCAGCTTACTCGATAGAAAGTCATTCCGCTGTCAGAGGGATTTAGATAAAATCGCCCCGCAGTCATGCCCTCGCACCGTCACCCCTCTGCTGACCCCCGCCTCCGTAGCTGTCTTCTCAGCCTGGTTGTCTGCTGCCGCTCCACACTGCTGCAGGCGAGGCTACTCAGTGAATCAGCCTGCATGTTGGAAGTCGATGCCAAGGGTCACAGTGAGCCGGTCCAGTCGACATTTACGACACCCCCACTGTCAAGACCCTTAAGCGTTTGGTCTGCTACACATTACAAACTTTGGCCCGTGGCTGAGGACTCCTGCTGCAACAAAAGAAGAGCATGTGGAGATGGTTTGCTCACATAGCTGGCTTGAAATTATGTTGGATAGTGCTCTGTATTTTCTCTTTTGGCTGCGGTGTGATTAGAAGGTCAGAATCTCACTGATGTTGGGTTTTATCAAATCAGTAAAATTAAAAATCAATTGATCTGGTAAATTAACGGATTTTGTCATGCTATTAGCAGCTAAAAGTAGGGGTATTGTGCTTTTTAAGTCTTTGTTGTTGTTTTTTTTTAAGTCTCTCTGGAACCCTTGAAGTAGCTTCACATAATTTCACCCTACTGTTTCAGACAACCCTTAACTCAGCCTCCCTCCAAAACACTGTGTTTAAGCTACTGCCTCTTTAAAGCAGCCCCCTCCTCTCTGATTTGCCAGCTAAGAAATCTTTATGCAATGACCTCATCATTTCAGCAAGTCTGGTGAAGATCTTGTGAAGATCTCGGCAATTATTTAGAACCAACATTTTTTACAGAATGAATGTGGCCACATGATTAATTTTGTATGAATAAAGTCTTTGTTGATCAATTTCTTCCAAACATATCAGAGTGAAAATACAGTATAAACTACAGTTAACCTTTGCAATTCACTTTCATCTCAGGAGAAGAGGTATTTAATACAGCTATATGAGGCAAAAGTGCAGTTACCAAAGTCTCAGCTTTAAAGGCTGGAAAAGGGCAGAATAATGTGGATACTTGGCCTTTAAGAGGCAAAAGTTATGAGTCTTCAAATTAAAATGTATGAGTGTGGATGTAGCCATCTAGGAAGGGGCTTCTAAATGTTCAAAAAGTGGTGTCCTTTGTAAAAAGATGATTAAAAGTCTGACTAAACCTTTAAAGTGTCTGACAGTCAAATCAAAATTTGCACAGCATTGTTTCCTTATAAGTGATGCATATAAAAGCTACGTGTTGCTGCATTGTGAGATGTAGATGTTACCTTATTTATGCTGATTGTATTTGGTTTACAACCTGCTCCAGTCTTTTATCAGCATATTGTCTCAGGAAATTAACTTGAGGCTCTTTTTAACACTGTGGTAAAGGCTCATTAAACAACCCAGATGGTGCTTTCTTGTGGCATTCTAATAATAGCTCGGTGTTTTAGTTATGATCGCCCCGAAGGCCTCTGCGCCTCATCTCCACATCTTCCCTCCGTCGCACACACTCACGCTCACACCCTGCGCCCCGGCTTTGACAGGCTGAGCGGAACAATAACCACGCGCCAGCTGATGCATGATCCATGGGTTTGACCTGCTGACCCTAACACACATTGTTACAGCCTGTTTACATTGTGCAAATTGACAAATGTTTTCATGAGGTCTTTTAAGAGGCCCAAACATGATTCCAACATGACCTCTATATCATCTCCGTCGCCTGGTAGTAGGAGTAAGTCCTTCTCTCCAAGATAGAACGTAAGACAAGTTTGTGAAGATGTACAATACAGAGAAAAGATTTTTTTTTAAATGCTAAAAGTAGATGAAATAAAAAACGAAAAAAAGAATTGTTTTCAGTGATCCGGAAAGGTCAACCTAATTCAAAATTAATTCAGAGTTAATGAAGTTGTTATAATCTAACAGCCTCATTGACGTTGCACCTCACAAAATTAAAGCACCACTATGATATTTGACAGTCTTGAGAATATTGGAAAGCTATTGTTTTTGCAGTCCAGATGAGATTACATCAATGTTCAGCTCAGATTTTTAAAGTTTATGACAAATTCTTAGCTAGAATGATGTTTTTTCTGAACTAATACATGAATTTAATAATTTGAGTTAAAATGTATAATTTCCATAAAATGATTTCTAATACCCATTACTGCTGCAAGGTGCAAAAATATCGGAAGATTGAGCAGGAAAATAAGAGGTAGCTGTGATCACAAGGGGGTGCCAAAATCAGCTCAAACATTTAGTTCCTCATAGGAGCTTTAGAATATATACTACTGTGACTACTACTACTACTACTACTACTACTGATGATAATAATGATAATAATACTACTAATAATAATAACAACAATACTACTACTACTACTACTAATAATAATAATAATAATAATAATAATAATAATAATAATACGTTTGTTTGTACAGCACCTTTACTCCTACCATACCAAGTCTGCTAAAGCGTGGCTTTACATTTTACATGCTGTTGTGTCATTTCTTTTGCATTAAACTTTTGCTATTCTTCAACGCAACTCTTATATCCCAAACTCTAATAAGGACTTTCAGACTAGCTAAATAAATTGGTAAACAGTGCAAAAAAACTACAGAAAATATATTTTACTCATAGTTTTATAAACAAAGAAATGTCTTGGCATTATGTTTCAAAAATGTAAATATAAAAAAATGTCACTACATTTATTCAACATAGGAAGTTATGTGCTGTGGTCTGCATTGCGGTGTTTTAGTGGTTTACCCTTTAAAGTGGATTTCTGAAAACATATTAGAAGAAGTGAACAGCAATCTGGGACATGTCACATGTCATGCATCACTCCTCAGATTTTATATGCAAAAAGAACTATCCATCCATCTTATACTGTTTCAAACCTACCACTAATCCAAACTCAATATACAAATGAGATTGCGGGGATCAAAAGAGCAAAGCATAAAAACTGAAACATAATAACGCAAACAATAGAATCATGCAAACAATGTACTAAATGCAGTACAATCCAAAGATGAGAAGAGAAGGAAAGAAATTGTAATCACTGAAGAATTTAGAATAAATCAATATAATAAGCCAAGCCAACAACATAGATGTATTAATGTATGTAAAAACATTTAAGCAGATACAAGCAGTCATAATCATTTTGTGTAGGATGAAGTTAAAATAATGAAAATAAAAAGAGGAAGTAGAAGAAGAGCCAACATAGCAGCATGATTTTGATTTCCTCAGTCAGGCTAAATGTGAGTCTCTTGTCTGATGTTTGATGCTCTGGTCTATATGGGAAATCCAACTCAGTTTACTTTTCCTTGTTTTCTAGTCACTTCTCTACATGATAAAAAATTTTAAAAAATAAAAATGAAGAGGGTTTAAGTGTTAGAACGCTGTAGTTGTATGGGGAGATGGAGTTGTACAGTTGTGTATCATCAGCATAACAGTCGTATTAGACGTTATGATGACTAACAATTGTAACACTAGGGAGCACATATGCAAAAAAAAAGGGTGATGGATGAAGACAAGGAGGAAATGTGGGCAGCAGAAAATACACATTTGTATTCTGTCTGTGCTCTTAGACATTAGGAGGGCATCAAGGTGCAAATATGAGTCAGACAGCTCTCATAATGAAGGAATCGAGGCGCATTATGAAATAAGTGGAAGTGACCAATGAAGAGAGACGCGGCACTGGCTGCTTTGAATTTCAATTACAGAGACCGATAGACAGAGAGAGAGAGAGGGAAGGGAGAGGGGGTGCTTTTAATGTCTCTCGGGGTGTTATGGGGCTGGAATATGGAGCCCAAGCCTCACATATAAAGGTCGGGGGTGGCAGAGGTTGGCAGGTCATGGAAAATAGACTGGAGCCTCTCCAGAACATCAGAATGAGGAGATGAACCTGCCACTCCTCAAATAGATGAATACATACCAGGCTTTCATCCCCGGCCCTGAGATGTCTATGGTATCTCCACAGAGGGGCGACCGGGGTGAAAGGGAGCTGCGAGGACCACTATTGAAGAGAGTGGATTATCTCATGAAGGGAAATCAATTAGAACGTTACGGTGGACTGTGAACATTTATCCATTTAGCTTGACCACTATTGAATTTCCATGATGGGCTTTGACTGTTCAGAGGGAGAGATCAGAGTTAATGGCGATTGTTCTGCTCTCCTCCAAATGTATTATCTGCCTTATTCAATGAGAGACACTTCATCAAACCAGAGAGACCCTGCAGCCTATTGATAGATGGGCTTTGTGTGGGGTTTGAAGAAAAAAGATGAGGCATGGGGGTTGAAGGCTGAGGGGAGGAATGGGAGGGAGTGTGGTGGTTTGGAGGGGGAGAGAGGGGGGTGTCACAGATGTCCAACTCTTTGAAAGAAAATTAAACAAGTACCTCATTAGCCAACGCTCCAGTGCTCCCTGGAGGTGGCCACTGAGCCAGGCTTTTTAATGAGCTGGGAACTTAAACGCTGCCAAAGTTTACCCCGGCCTTGCCTTTCTCTGTTAGACCACTGGGAAGAGCCGTGCCCTCCCCCTTCGCCCCTGGACTCCACCAACCCCCCGCCTCACCCCGACCCTCCTCTTCCATTGAGGGCCGCTCATGCAGAGGAGAGAGAGGCACCACGCTGATTCCCTGCCTTTCAGCTCCGGAGAGGGGGGATAATGCTGTTTTTGTACCACGCATCCAGAGGAATTATGTGCGCTAATTTGATTAGGGGAAGATTTGATTAACTGGAAAATGAGGGCTTTGCTTAGACTTTCACACGCTTAATTTATCCCTTGCAAAGCAGACGCAACATTGTGTCATGAAACTCAGAAGGCATATGAGAAGCCCATTCACCAGCTAGATGGCCCTTTCAGACTTAACAATATCTAGGACTGCCACGGTTCAAATTGGGATAATCAGTTTAGAGCTCTTTGCCTGGCCTCAGAATACAAATTGCATTTGGCATTAACAGTGAAAAGGTTCAAAGGATAATGAGGTTAATGTAGCAGGGAATTGAGCTAAGGCAGAAAGATTTCAGAAGAAAATGCAAAACTAGAGGCTTTGTTGTACGAGCTGGATGTGAGGGTTTTTTTCCCTTGTGTGATTTATATTTGTGTGATTCTTTCTGCAGTTGCTAGGATATTATGATAATTCTCTGGCAGCAGTTGTCAATCACAGATACAGTATGTCAAACTCTGTGAAAACACTACATACTGCAGCAGCATCTACACTTATGCAGTACATGTGCCTCTGCATTTTTGTGCAGAGCAAAAGGGCCATTGTTCAATGCTGCTTTGAATTCATTTAGTGCTTTTCGCTTGTCTCTATGATCCCTTTGTATACCCTGGAATGGCCACAGGGACTGAAGGAGCTGGATGCTTTGTTTTTTCTCCTTTTAACACGCAGCCATGAAGGTCATATTACTGCGCCGTGATGATTACATTAGAATGAAAAGCGACTTCTTCTGGGAGAGGGAAGAAAAAGGAGCCACAGGCAGGCTTGATCTTTTTTTCTGATCTAAAACCCTACACCGAGTGACCTTCCCCTCTGTCTGCCTCCATCTGCGGTTGGCGGTTCTCTATTTTAAACAAATAGCTCTTTTATTTTACACAGGGATTGCCTGGATTACCTTTTAATAAGGGCTTAGCCACTCTCAGCACAACATCCCGAGCCCAGTGCAGGGCCGCTCGGCTCTTGCCCAGCCCATAATTATCCACAGCAAACTAAAGGCCCACGTTCCTTCAAGAGCCCATATGAGCTGCAAGTCTGCTTTTTTTTCATGTTTCTGTCGTCTGTCGCTCCGCCAGTGTGAGAGCTTTGAATTGGGACACTCAGGAAGCCAGGAATTTATCTGAAAAAACAGCAGAGATGAGAGAGGGAGCGAGGCGGATGGAGGGATGGAAAGAGAAATGTGGAAACCCAGACAGATGAGCTGTCTCCTGTTGGACTTCACTCTATCTTCCCCATCTGTTCACCCCAGTTTTAATTAAATCTACTGAGATGAGGATTTTTTCCCCCTCGTGCCACCTATTTCCCTACTCGTTCCCCTCTCGCTGCTTCGCTCCCATGCTGTACTTGAGTGCAGGTGGGTTGATGCCAGCGTCCACTCATCTCCCCACCTCGCTGCCAGCTGCTAATGAGAGCGAGCCAGGGTGGCGCGAGGACTTTGCCAGCCATTATGAGCTGTTAATGAGGAGCATTGGAGAAAGGGCCTGGCCTAGGCCTACTGCCATTAGCTGGTGCAGCCTTTATCTCCTGCACACAGACACACGCACTGCACATATGCAAACATGCAGAGTAACTGTTACACATGCATACATTCCTTCCACTAACAATGAAAATGTAATGGTGACAAATTAAATTAGTTTTTCTGACACCTTTGGAGAGGACGTACTCACACAGCTCAGCGGAACATGCAGCAGCATGCTTTAATGAGCCGCTTCCCAGGTGATGTGCACATGCTTGGTTGGCTAACCCCACACAACCTCCTGTAGGAGTCCGCTGTTCTTTGCTATTGACACGTTCCTGGCAAACTACTCCTCATATTACCATAATGGCCTTCACGTCAGGTTCATTCTCCCGGCCAGCCCCCTGTCAGCCAATCGCCATGAGCTTCACCTGCTCTTGGCCCGGCAGCGAGGTGTCTGCTGAACCTGTTGGCTGTGCGACGACGAGGGCAGGTTGCGGTATTGCTGTGAGCACATTCTCTCCTTCCAGGTTGGCACAGGTGCCTCAGGGCTTAGCCAGCCCTGTTTGATAACTGTAAGCCAAAGCTCTAACTCACAGCAGCTTCTCCCATCCAAACACAAATCTGTAAAGGTGCTAAGAGACGCAGCAAGGTGACCTTACTTCTTCTTTGGTTATGTGACCTGATCTCATCAATGCAAATCTTGTTTGAAAGCTGTGAACAATCTGACATGTTGGAGGAACTTTCTGCACTGACTCTGTCAGCCATGTTGGCTGTTTCTCTTTCATCCATGTGAGTGTGATGCACCTTGTCAGTCACAGATGTCACTTTTGCTACTGCTCTGTCAGGTTTCCCTCTATTGTCTCTTTCATCCTGACATGTCTCTGAGGTTATTTTCATAATGTTACATCTACTCTTCATGATATGCACACATGAAAGCGCCTTTCTTCTGTACTTTTGTTCTGTTTTTGCAGTTTAAAAACAGTTATAATAATAATGCTGGTAACAAAGTGTAAGATACATAGATGCATTTACAGTTCAGACCAGTGGTTCCTGACCTCTTTAACCTCAGGGCTCATTTTTGAATCTCAAAATTTTTGTGGCCCACCTCTGACCCCATGAATACAGAGGCCATATAATGTGTTCTCAGAGCACTGTTTTCATAAAGATTGAACACGAAAGACTGAACTGAATACAGGAGAAACATTTATTTTACTTTGCCATTTCTTAAGCTTGTTCTAAAAAAAAAAAAGAAAATCCAGTGTCTTGGTCACATACTGTTCATGTTTTGTCTCAAGGTGACAACGCAGTTTACATGGCTTCAAGGTTTCATTAGACAGTGTCTCAGAGCACAGGATACACAGTGGTTGTGGTTCAGCTTCTGTGCCTGTCCCAAGAATAGTCAGGAGATCATCTGTCGATTCACCACCAGTCTCTTGTCTTGTAAAGTGCAATGCAGTTACTTTGTAAAGTGGTCCAGTTTATAACAACTTACTTTTCACATGACTCATACTCAAAGGAAAAACAAAACAAAATAATAAAAAATAATATTTGGACACTTTCAATATCCTTTTAAACATAACTGAGTTTTATCCTTTAAAGGGACTGTGAGGACTTTCTAAGTGATCTTGAAAAAGTCTCATATTTAGAAATAAGCCTGATCATAATCCTCAATTCAAAATTAGATCATCAACCCTCATATTGGACATTTCAAAATGCTAATTCCTAGCGTCCCAATTGGTACTGTACTGATCAGACTGGACCAAATTGATTTACAGTACGCCAAAGTCTCTATGATAACATTGCGTCGGCTGACCAAGTTTAGCAATAAGACCTTCATCAGGCTTAAAGTGTTTGCCTGCTGAAGGTCTTAGCACCGAAACGTCAGTAGTAAACTAAGATTCTTTGCAAGTCTTGACAGTGCGGGTGTTAACATTCAAAATCATTGCCGGATACCCGCTCGCAGATGCACCCATCCATAAAAAAGATGTGCAAAGTTACCTCCTTTTGAGAAAAGAATAGAGTCGAAGAAAGCTAAACAGGAGAGTGATAAAGCATGAGCTAAAGGCTAAACAGGGGTTAAGCTATTTAAGATAATGTTCACTCCTGTCCTCATGCAGCAATTTTACTGTAGTGAATTGTTCAAACCTGAGAATCTATCAATAAAATGAAGAGGCAGGCTACGTTATCTCTGCTTTGTGGATGAGCACTGGTAGGGCAGAACCAGGATTCACTGGCATTACACGACCCAATATGTCCCAGAGCACCGGGCCCTGAGCAGCGCTAGATTTAGCCGGCGACTAAACTGGAGTTGTTTGCTTGTTGTCACGTTTCAAACAACAGCACTACGTAACTTTACATAACAAGTACACAAATCACGACAGTTTGTGGGACTCCTCCAGCTGAAGGGAGTCACTGCAATCCACTTCATGTAGATTCTGTTTCTGTTCTGTTTTCCTATAAAACACACACAGAGAAAAATATTATAGTTTAGAAATGATTTGGCGACCCACTTGCAATACCTTGAGCCTTGACCCATAGCTTGGAATCACTGGTTTAACCAAACAGCAAATAACAGTTTTTCAGTTTTCATCTTCTAAGGGTTTTTCAGTGAGCCTTTATTCCCTGCAGCAAAGACTCAGGAGTGTACCCTAACCAAGCTGAATCATTATCCCAGAGACCTACTACAACACTTATTTGTGTCTAAAACCAAAAGAGTCTCATTAAAATGTAAGGAGCCAAAGTAAAAACTTGCCAAAAGTAGAAATACTTGAGCCAATTGGAGATCCTTGGACATCCTGAGTCAGTGCAGTAACAAAATATTTTTTGTGTTTTTCTAACTCCACGTGTTGGTTTGGCATTCAGAAGCTTTAGCATCTGTTTGTAACTTGTAATTGAGAAATGCTTGCCTTTGCACGGCTGGTTTGTTTTCAGGGATGTTAAATAGCATTGCTTTTCCCCTTCGCCATCCAACAAGTGTAAACAAAGATGTTTTGGCCTTGCACTTCTCTATCAAGTCGCCTCTTTACTCTCTTAATGATACTTCTCTCTTTGTCTTTCACCTCAACTGCAGGCTTCTCAGTTGTCGCTCTGCTTTATGGCTCAATCATTGCCTTTTTCTTTTGTCTCACCATCCTACGCGTAGCAGTATTTGTGCTATGGCGAGGCTGATGCTCATTTAGCGGTAGATTTTTATCACTTCATTTGTTTCAGTTGCACCTCGGGTTAGGAAGAAGCACATCACACCTCTCAAGCTGTGACAAACCTTTTTTTCTACGCTGGTTGAGAAAGCGGGCGCTGTGTCATTATCTTGTGTTTTTAAACCACATTTTTCATCTTTGGTGCAGCAGAATCTCGAACACCTCCATCAACAAACATCTTTCTCTTGCCTGTGTATTTTTTTGCATATGCCCACACATATTCATAGAGATTAATGATGCATTGGATCGACCAGTATTTCACAATGTTGTTTAGAGACCAGATATATTATGTATCATTTAAAAGCAGTTGAAGCACTAACCTTTAAGAAAAAAAATCTCCAGTTTTATCCAAGAGGGACAAAACGCATAATTTTGTATCTCCTTTTTTTGTGATTCCTCTCAATTCTACTTTCTCAAAATGTTTTTCAAGCTAAAAGCAAAGCGGATCTCTGAAAATTGGAGTTTGGGCTAACATTTAGAGACAATAATCTGGTGCTGCAGACACCTACGGTCATTTTGGAGAAAATAAACAACCTTTTGAGCATGTTTTTTGGCTATGAGAGGAAATCTGAACCCCAGAAAAGAATCTGCACATGCACCTAAGGACATACAAACACCACACAGAAAATTAGTCAGGGATTCGACCAAGTAACCTTTTTATCAGTGAGGCAGCAGCACAAGCTCCTGCTCCACTTTGTCAGAGAATTATGTGCACAGCAACATGTGCTAAAAAGACCAAATAAACAAGTTCCAAACATGTAACAATTGAAATGTGCAGACATTTAAATTGGAAAAGTAAATAAATAAATAAATATGCTGTAACAGGCTGATCAACTCCACAAACAACAAACCTGCAGCCACAAATAAGTCGGTGATACAAATCTAGAAGTCCAGGCTGACACATACACACACACTCACACCCACAGGCAATTAATATTCAGCAATAACTATGATAAGCATGTTTTTGTACTGTGAGAGGAAGCCAGAGTGCAGGAAGATAACCCCAATGCCCATCTGTCCAAACAGGGATATGAACTGGTGACCTTCTTGCTGTGAGGTGACAGCTCTCACTGTTGTGCCACCATGCAGCTCAGCTGCTGCACATATTCTTGAAATATTGAGAAACATACATATGTCAAACTGATTTCAGAGCTGAGCCTCACACACCAAATAATCTATTTCTGTAGGTATGGATCTTAACCTCTTATGGCCTGGCCACCACATATGTGGACATTATATTTCTGCCTCTCAGACTTATGACACTTCATTTTTTAAATTTTTAAACCCACTAGTCACATTTAGGGACACTTCCAACATCATCTTTTGGTGATATCACTACTTTACTCCTATTTCAGTAAGAAAAAAAAAGTGTAGTTATGAACAATAACACATGCAACTAAAAACTAGTAGATAACTCATAACACTGAAAACATAACTTACTTTACAAATCAGAATCAGAATCAGAATCACTTTATTGTCCCGTCAAGGGAGATTAGTGCTGCAGCCGGAACACACAAAAGACTAGAGACAATGACAATAAGACCCAATTAAAAGTCCAAAATACAGAAATGATGCACAACACAATGACTAAAAAGAGGTAGGATAAGAAACACCATACACATATAAAGGTGATGAACATGTTTAGACCCGAGCTCAAACCAAAAAATGGAAAGTAACATACAAGTTAGTGCAGAAAAGTGCAAAGTGTGAAAGTGCATTTCGGGCGACAATGATAATAGAGCAAGAGAAACATAAGTAACCAACAAGCTAATTGCCATTAAGTAAATGAATTGTATTGGGGATAAAAGAGCCCTGAAATCTTTTAGTCCTCCTCTTAGGAGCCCTAAAACGACGGCCAGAGGGCAAAAGCTCAAACTCGATTTTAAGCGGATGATTACAACAATCTAAAATGACATGAGCCTTCCTCAAGACCTGTCTGTTATAGATAGAAATCAGCCTCGCTTGCTGGGTTCCAGAGATTTTTCCAGCTGTTTTGACCAAAATTCAGAGACGGTTCCTACTGGACAAGTTCAGGTTTCCAAACCAAGCAACAATACAAAAGGTAAAGACAGATTCAATAAAATTTCTGTAGAAGAGAGTCATCATCTCAGAAGACACATGGAAGGTTCTCATTTCCTCAAAGACCAAGTTTAGTTTTATACTTATCAGATACTACTGATTCTAAATAGCAAGAAGGAATGAAAAATGCACATCAGAAAGACGCTTGGGTCTCAGGAGGTTAAATCTAAATGCCACTTATGTCCACAGGGTTTGAATAAAACTTAACTGTAGCATATAAACATATGTTTGTACAGTACTGCCAAGAGGTCTGAGGGTTATCCAAGTGTTGGTTTCACTTAGTAAACTTTCCAAAAACCCAAACAAGGGTAAAGGGCATGGTCTCTGTGACATCGCCCAGCTATTTCTGAAATAGAGTTTTGAGGCAAATTGTAAACAGTTTAACAGTTGTCATATTGGAAATAAGGCGGGCTTTGAGCTTCCTCACTAACAGGTATCATGCACCTACCTTTCAGTTTGCTGAGCTTCTGATTGGGCAAATCCATGATTGTAAAATCTTCTAAACTGATCTAGAAAAAAATCACCCTCCAGTGTGTACACAATGTGCTGTCAGATAAATTAGCAACTCAGACAGGAGACTTTATTTTGTACCAGGCTAAAAACATGCTTATTTCTGCTTCAAAAATCGCCTTTTTTTGGTTCGGTGTGTATGTGACCTCTAGTACTTGTTGAGCCAGCCTCAAGCGGCTTCAACCACTTGACCAACTGTGGATTTTAGCACCTTCACATTGCTTCATATTTTTAGACTCAAGGTTGCAGCTTAATTTATCCACAGTAATATGGCATCTCTTTTTCTTTTTTTTTTTTCAAAGGACCACGCAATAAAGTATCAGCAGCTACGACGTGATGATCTCATTCAGTCTCTGCATGCAGCTGTCTTGTCAAAACTGTTTTGTCAGTCGGTGGCGAAGCTTATTTTTCCACGGTGGTGATTAATATCCAGTCTGACACAACGGGGGAGAGATACTTCACTGCAGAGACAATAAAACAAGTGTTTTCATCAACCCACAGACAGGAGCCCAGGGCCAGGCAGCTCGCTCATCACATGATCACAACAGGCAGATTATCGGCTGTGGGTGCCATGTTTGTCTCAGTAAACTCCGCACTCCAGAAAAAGAGTTGGCCTTGTAGTGTGTAATTAAGATGTTGACTAGTCCTGCTAGTTACGGACATGAACTGACAAGCAGTGCAAGAGTTTCCTCTTTGCGTTTCAGCTGGCTCTTTCAGCAGGGTGATGTAAATGGTGTGAGGCGTTCTCACAAAATAAAAGACAAATTGTTTGGATGGCCATGCTATCACTTCACGCCTACCACTGGTTCTAACTGGAGGGCAGGTCTTCTGTGTTTATACTGAGAGTGTGTTCAGACTCTGAGCTGCTTGGGAACTTTGCTTTGTTTGAAAAAGAAAGTTAACTCCAACACTTTTTTTCCCTTTCAAGGGAAACACCACAGGCAACGGACTGTCGAGGCCTGTTCACTTTTCTTTCTCAGTGTCACTGTTAAGAGCTTTTTTCTGTGAGAAAGAAGTCTACAAGGCTGAGAATGTGAACATAAGTCCTCTTTTTATGAAATTATTTCAACTTTTTTTCCTCAGGACTTTCTCTTATTCACTTCTGAGGTATTTCTGTATGTTTGATGGAGGATCACACTCAGGAATAAGTATGTAAATAATCCTGCTGTGATAAACCACAATCACTCTGCAGGAGAAGAAATTACAGTAGTGCAAGTACATCATTTCTGAGTGTGAAACATGAGGTGTTTTCAACCAGAGGGGGGTAAAGTAGAATTGACTGTAAAGGATTCTTGTGAAGGAAAGGGTCTTTATGAGCCTGAAAATCAGAACATACTGGTATTTTAATTTTTTGTGGGTGGCCCCTGGAAATGCATGGGAATCACACCCAATTCAGCAAGATGTATCTCAAAGTGGCGATGCTCTGCGTCCCTATTATTTAAGCATGGATATCAAGTAACTCTGCTGGAACGTGCAAAGTTTCACCCCAATACATATTTATTTGTCTGTAAATGTCTATAAAGCAATCAAAGCAGCCTGTCTGAAAATAGCGCAAGATCTCAATAAGACTTTGTGAAATTATGAGGTCATCACATCATGATCCTCAAACTGGTCCTGAGAGGAGGGGACTTAATCACCAAGGTCTGTCTTAAGCTCCACTCCCAGCAGGCCTCCAGAGGGCTGGCCAATCAGAGAGGAGAGGCTTTGTGGGGGTCTTAAAGAGACAGCGACGAAAACAAAGTATTTCAAACAGAGATTGAATTTAATTTTTTAAAAACACCAGTGTGAGGGAAAGTATGGATTTTTCGTGTCAAGTTACTGTGAAGGCACCAGAGGGGTAGTACAAAGTTTGAAGGAAAAAAAAAATTCTATCACCCCCCTCTTTAAATTTGAGAAATGTGGGTTCTCCCTCTGAAGCCTTCTCACCCCTCTCTAATATGAAAATGGTTGCAAGAAAACAGGGTAAATATGAATACAAAACAGGAGATGTAAGTGACAAAGGCATTTCCTCACTGAAGAAGCAAAATTGAAATTATTAAAATAAATGGACTGACAGGAAAAATGAGAGAACGCTAGCTCAAAGGAATTTTTTGCAACAGTTCCCATGAGAGAGAGGAGTGAAAATCACACACTTGGCAATAAAAACAGTCCAATATTTAGTGTCTTTCGTGATAAGCTTGCCAAATGTAATCAACATAGGCAGATTTATTACAAACTCAAATTGCTGTGAAATCGCAGGTGTACAGAAAGCTGTAAAACTGAACCTGCCTGCTGTCTTTAGTGTTAATAAATGAAAAAAGCAAACAAATTCATGAAAGATGGTCTAAATTCATGGATAAAATTCAGGTTGCTTATTCAAGCTTTATTGTTATGCTTAAATGAAAATGCCTGGTAAATAAAAAAGGAATACATGACCTTTAACGAAATTTGAGATGAGATAGTGTAAAAACATTTTTTAAAAACAGTCAAAAATATTAACAATTTGCTTTATATTTACTACTCAATTTAAGCTGCCATCAAGTTTGTCAATGTACATATCATGTACATAGTCATAGCAACGAGTTAATGAAACTAACGTGATTAAAGCAGAAGACATTTTAAAATCAAGTATAAAGCAGCTTGTTGTTGTTGTTGTAGTTTAAAGCTGTTGTTGGGTCACATCAATGGTGACGCGGTCAAAGCAGTGGTATGAGCTAGTCTTGAGTTGTTGTGGTGATTTCTTTTCATGGGGCCCCAACTCTTGAGGGACTCTCCTGTTTTCCAACATGTTTGGACTGTTTACACATGTTCGCCTGGAGGCTTTTATTTTCTCTGCACATTGTGTTTGATGTTTTTTAGTTTCAGAGACGCAGAAGCTTTCCCTTATATTCTGACAGTTCACATTACTCTCCTGTTCATGACCCCACAAGGCTTCTGTTTTCCTTTTTTTTCCCTTTTTCGCTCTGGTGTCCTTTTCAAAGTAGATAATTGACAACAACAGCAGCATGAAGTCAAAACCAAGGCCTGTTCCAGCTTCAAAGCTTCCTCATGTCCAAAGGAGCTCAGAGTTAAAGCCCTCACAATGCGTCCAGGCAGCCTCTATTCCTTTCACGCACGTTGGGAATCATTGATTCTTTGGTCGATTGTTCTAGTCTAGTCATCAGGAAAAGCCCTAGCCTATTCTGTCAGCGGTGTGTGCAGCTGTGAGTCTGTGCGTGTGTGTGCGTGTGTGTGTGTGTGTCTGTGTAAATGAGTTCCAGCTAGATTTAGCTGAGGGTTTTAGTTCTAGGCAAGGCTGAGCCCATGGCACAGCCAGAACAGGTTGAGTTTCAAAGGGGCTTATCGGGGGAATTAGGCAAGCCTTTGGAGTTTGAGCATAGCCTAATTCCTGGTGACCTTTCCCTGGCTCGGGTTTGACTTTTTGTGGTGATCAGCAAGTGCTCTAACAAGCTTTTCCGTCTGTGTGGCTGGGGATTACTGTGGAACAGCCGTGCCCTCCCCTGCACTCACAAGAAGCCATCTGTGGAGAGAGAGTAGGTGAGAGAGAAAGAGGGAGAGAGAGAGGGAGAGAGAGGGAGCAGGAGAAGGGAATAGCCTGAAGGGGCATTGTCATGCCTGTCTGTGTGTTGGTGAGGATTCTGCGCTTGTCAGAGTCGCCTTTTGTGACAAATTGGTATGTTTTGTTCCGCCATTTTTAACTGCCAGACACTGGCAAGCTTTTCAGCACATTATTCAAGCGTTCATGGACATTTGAATTATTTTTCTTCTTTTCAAAGGGGAGTCTAACTTACTTTTTTCTGGAAAATTGCCTTGATATTCATTTTACCTTCTCTGCAGCACAGAGGTTAGGATTATCATAACTTACAGAAAGGGCTCAGTTGTGTCTGAGGTAAGTGCACACTTTCTTTCATCACTGTTGTTGAATTTTCTCCCGTACCTGATGGAAATATGAAAATATATTGGCTTATAACAGGCAGGTTTCAGGTGCTAAAACTTTTTCCCTAATGCCCCATCTGATCTGGTTTCCTTTATTTAAAAGTACTTGTGAATGACCCTTTAAAACCTCTTTGGAGCAAATGAGCAGACAGAAGACATATGGTTTAATCAGGCTTTTTGTGTCCTTCTTCCATGTCGATACAACTCTATGTAAATGAGACGTTATGTCATCTGATTGCACTCATTATACTTCCACGGGTGATCTTTGTTCAGAGCCTCCTGCTGTGTTAACAATTGCATTGATTGCATTTAAACAGAGCACTTCTGAATTAATTATGGAAACAGAGAATGTCACATCACTTGTAATTAAACAGAAGCTATAGCTCGCTGACTGAATGAAAGCGAGAAAAATTCTTGTTTGACTCATCATGTCAGTTTGTGGGTGACTCGAGTGCATCGGCTCGTCTCTGTAGGTCATGTGTGATTGAGAGTATAGCTGCCTGATTATCAGTTGACTTTTTTCTGCCTCTGAGCTGATCAGGTATTCTTTCTCTCTGAGTGTAACACTGCTGCATCGTGAAAGCACCATAGGCTGTGTGATACTCTTTGTAACATCACCCACCGGTTACAGAAAGACATTTTGAAGCCAAATGTTAGTGTCCGTATTGGAAATGTTGACTTAGCGCAGCTTTCAATCTTCCTACAAAAAGAGGCAGTGGTGCTGAGCCTGGATTTCTGACCAGCAAACAGCTACAATGCACCTGCACATCAAAGTCATGAGGAAATCTTAGCGCTGATGAAATGTGAAACTTCAAACCCTGTCCAGTGTTTTTTCTTTCAGTAAAATAGCTACAAAGTCAAAACTGCTTGAGTTTATGGTGCCAAGCTCTACACATTTGTCACTCTGCTTTGGCAACAGGTATTCTTAAATAGATCTCTGGCCTTGCAGCCTCCTTAAAGTAGAAACTTGGGGAACTGCATTTTTTCATTTGTTTGTTTCTTTGTGTGTATAATTTGCTGCTTCTGCATTAGTATCAACACCTCAGATTGCTGCTTCTGTAATATATATGTAATATCAAATGTATTTGGTAGTTTTTGGTTGATTTGGGTCTTTTTGTAATGCCTACGAAACGCTCAAGATTTTTTTTTTTTTCTTCAATGACAGACGTTTTCATGGGCAGTTGAACCACACAGAACCTTGAAAAAAGAAAAACACTGACCAATCAGGGTGTTTCCACACAGGTGCACAGAGGTTGCATGGCCTTCTCTCTAAAACTGCCACCCAGGATCCTTCATTACGATTAGCTATTTGCCTTTACAGAGGCATGACTTAGGTTAACAATCAATAATTTGATTGTTTGCAAAAAGAGAGTTTAACAGCAAAAAATGAACATGTTTACAGCCTAGTTCAAAACACTGCGTGGATTTAAATAGCTCATTTTATTCTCACACTTTACATGATTAATATACAAATATAAAAACGTATTTTCTTAATTATTAAACTCATGAGTTTTGCCCATAAAGACCCACCTCTTTACCTCACCCATACTCAAACAAATATAGATTGAGTTCAGCATTTCTTCACATGGCCCCGTCAATGATAGGCCTCAAAACTCTGTACCAGAAACAGACAGGTGATTTCACAGACACAACGTCATTAAACAGTCTATAATTACAACAAGGTGGTGGTCTTTACGTTTAATTGTAACCACATCCTTTTATACGGCACTGTAATCTCTGGAGTAAAGAAATGTCTCCGTTTATAAAGTTGTGAATTCAACAGAGTTTTTAACTATTTGTCTTGTTTTTTAGTTGTTGTAAACAGTTACACGAGTTGTAAAAATTGTGAGGTGGTCCTGTGAAGTTCTTGATCCTGAATGACAGAAGATAATTTTGAGGGTGTAAAACTGAGGTTTTATTCTGTGAATCCCGAGTTACTAACCAGAGTACACACACACAGACAATATTTTGTTCCAATCTTTGATGGAGTGATTCTTTGACTACTCACCTTTTTTTTTATTATTATTATTATTTTTCGACACTTTGAGTCACCAATCTAACAACGTCATCTTATACATGCAACACACTCACATGAATTTAATGTAAGGAATCACTTTGCAAAGAATTACAGTATTATCACCCTGAACTTTTATCATCTGTAAATACTGTGAATGTTGTTGATGCTACATTACCGACAACTGGCCCTGGAAATGCTTCGTTACTTAAACTTCAACCAAATCACCTCTTGCCTTTTTGTCCCATTCAGGTTCTTAGCTCAAGGTCTAGTCCATTAAAACCAGTGCCTATTTTAGAAACAGGATGTCTGTACTATCAGTCAGTGATCCACAGACTTATCTAGGACATGATGTTGCTTTTCTGTGAGCCTGGAGACTGTAGACACAAACATCACCATCATTTTACACACAATATTCAAACTTGCCGGGGGAATAAAAAGCATGCAGTCTTTCAGTTTTTATGTTTGGCATTGTAGCAGAGCTTAAACCCTTAAGCAATTATTTATCACTGCTTACAGGCTCGCTAGATTAGCATAGCAAGTATTTTGGCTAATCTGGCCTGAAGGCTTGTAGAGAGACGCTCACCTGATTTGAACCTCTCAGGGTGTTTTACGCCTGCAGCAAGGTTATAGCCTGAGTGAACCCACTGCCTTGGAAGAACAATTCAGAGCAAAAAAAAAAAAAGTCCAAGAATCATTTCAGGGAAGAAAGTAATTTTACATCCATCTTTGAAATCAAGTCCTTGTGTAAATTTTCATATCTTTGTAAAGCTAGTTGTATGTCAGTTAAGTACTATGTGCACAGTGCTATTATTACTATGATCAGCTTCCTGATAGCCATGCCAGGGCAGGTTGTAGCAGCAGGTGTATCACTTTAAGAAAGCTCCACTGGCACAAGGGTGGGGAGAGAAGAGCCTCATCATCATCATGCAGGAGTCATCTGGGTAGCCTCTCCTCCCTCTCTACTGCATTATCATAAAAAGTGATTTAGGACTGATTGATGCAAATGGCCCTCTGTTCTTTTCTATCATTAACGGGCCCTTCGCCGTGGCCACAGGCGGTGATTAAAGCTGTCATTTCCAGCTACTCATTAAAGGAGCGTGCAGGGCCATGGGAGGGATTCAGAGAGGGCTGGTGAGGGAGGGAGGGAAAGAGGGAGGAGGGAGACTGGCTAAAGCAGGAGGAGGAATGGGGCCTTTTTTCCTGAAGAGAGTTCAGTTTATTGAAACTCAAAAAGCAGAGGCCCATGCAATGTTTTGATAATTGTTGTATTCCCAAAAGTCTGGCTCAGACGGAGGGAAAATCTGTGGTCAGAATCCATTATAATAGCATCTTTTATGATTCCCCAAATGCTTTTTTAGTTTGGGCTGCCAGTGGGGTTGCTTATGATAAAAACAAGCAATAACAAGCGACAGTAGGGTTCAAATCGAAGTCACTTTACAGTTTGTATTAATTTTCACATTTTGTGTGGAACTGGGAAAAGTTATGACGCACATAGACAGTAAAAAAAATCAATAGAGCTCTGTTTTATATTTCTGTTCTGCTGCCGGCTATAAATTACAAACAATGCTCACAAAGAAAGTGAAACTGTTGACAAAACGAGCACAACAACCCCAGATAGTAAAGTGTGTCTGCAGCCGCCCCATGACTCCTGGCAAAGACATTACTGTGTGTGAGCGAGTGTGTGGTTCATGCATACACTTGAACGTGAGTGTGTGAGTGTGTGTGTCGATAGGATCCCTGTCTCCTGTGGGGGGGCGGAGGGGTCTTCTTGGCTGTGAGGCAGTGAGATGTGAAGCTCCAGCTGGGCTCGCCTCTGCAGGGGCTTCCAATACCACCGTGTCCTGGGGACCTGTGCTAATGGCCTGGGGAGCTCTTACTGCTATTGTGCCCAGCAGGCTTGCCCCCCACCCACCCCCCCCAACTATCCAGCCCCGACATGCACACACAAAACTCCAAGCCGTCATTCGCTCCTTCTACATCTCCTTAATCTTTTAGTATGATCCAGGCTCTCTCAAATTGCATGCTGGGATTCTGGTTTGTTGGGAGGGGGGTTGAAAACAGAATTGAGATGTGTTTTTTTTTTAATAGAAAATCAACATACCCATATCAGTATCAAAGTATTGATCTCCACTCAAACATCCATATAATTTTAAAGAAAAGGTGTCTTACACAACTAAGGACCTGGCAGTGACACCTTAGGAGTATTTGAGCCCTTGGGCCACATCTTTTAGAGCTTTTGCCCTATTGGAAAATGAAAATAATTTTAAAAAGCCATTTTCTTCACAAATTGTGCCCTGCTAAAATTAAAAAAAAAAAAAAAAATCAGATTTTTTTTTTCTTTTTGGCAAATCACAGGGACCTCATGGTGACACCCTAGGAGTATTAAAACCCTGGGGCTACGTCTTTTGTACCACCCTAGTACCACCCATATGTTTGGGAACAGGGAAATAAACTCAGTTGTCATTGTCATCTATCTCTCCAATACATGAAATGAACACAGCTACCATTTTTTATACACAACAGTGTGACATCATAATGTCCTGCCAAAATTCAAGATGTATTAAAGCAGGGTCAGATGACCAGGTGCCAACAATCCAAATCCGATAAAAAGAGTAAGTCTGTCTGGGAAATATGAGTATATGTTACAGTGGTGCTCGGAGATACTGTTGATTTCTATAATGAGTGTATAAAGAGAGGAAGAAGAAAACTTAACAGAATAGTGATAGATCGCAGGCTAAAACGCAGGTTAAAATGTTTGTGAAAATGTTTATTCCAACCCACATGCAGCAGATTTACTACACTGATCTGTTCAAACCTGAGAGTCTATCAGTAAAATAAAGAGAGTGATGTTACGTTTGCTCTGATTGGTAGATGAGCACTGGTAGGACATAACCAGGATTCACTAATGTTGCACGTTGCAGTCATGTATCAGAGCACTGGGCTGTGAGTAACACTGAAAAGATAGTCTGCTCACCTTCTGGGCACCTAACTACAAACTTAGCTTACAAAGTTTGCTTGTTGTCATGTTTCAAACAATTGCGTTACTTAAGTGCAAATAATAACCTTATTCTTGGGAATGCTGCGAATCAAACAAAGAAAAGTAGTGTTAAAAGGAAGATCTGCTCTCTTTTCATTTGCGTCACAACAAACACGTACCTTGGCAAGAGTCACGTCCTTACCGTGTGATAGTGCTCATGGGAAAAACAGTCTTTATTCTGGGAAAATATCACAAATAATGACAAAGGTGTCACTGTTATCAGCACCAAACATAGTTTTGAAAGAGCCTTTAAGCTCCATTACAAAATGGATGTAATTATCAAAGAAGAAATTTTACAGTCCTTGTGCATTTCCTCCATTCACCGTTTTTAAAATAAAATAAAGGGCTTGGTATTATAAAGTATCATTTATTTATTTTATTTATTTATCCACCTATTTATTTTATCTATCTGGTAATCCTCTTTTGGTGACAGGAAGAAAATATCCACTGATTTAAATCTGGTGTGCCTGGTTGTTTGTGGGAGTCTCCTTTTTTTATGTGTCGCTTCAAGTCTCCACCATACAAGATTTCATTGCATGAACTCTGGCTAATGTTGCAAAAAACTTTCTGAGAATCCTTCTTAACCAACTTCATCCAAGAGTAAATACTTTCCCAGACTTCGTTGGAGCTGCATCTATTTTTCTTTGTCAAGGTTCCATCATATTTCTCCAAAAAGCACATCCCAGTAGCTTGAGCCTTAGTTTCGTGCCAGTGGAGCGTAACTGGTGCTGTCAAAACCAGAAATTGTGCAGGAAACTGACACTCGATATTAAGGATATAAAATTAATGTTTTTCACACAGGCGCAGAAATGAAGGAAGAGGTGATAATAACTGTGATGATAAATTAGATTATCCATATCAAGAAGTGAAAGCTGCTGTGTAATTTTCACAGCAGGTCTGTCGACGACAAGCGTATTTATATCAGTGCTTTATACAAACGTCTCTTCTGTTCTCAGCAAGGGCATGATATCATTTCACCTGTAAGATGTCCTGAGTTGTCCTAAATATTTCCTGCTTTGTTTTCATATTGGCTCGCTTCATCTTTGCAAAATTTGAGATATTCATGTTCACACATGTAGCTTTGTAAACCTCAGGAGTTGTCTCATAACGCCGCTTCTTTGAAGTGACTGTGAGTAGAATCTGTATGAAGTGGATTGCAGCGACTCCTTTGACCTAACCTGACACACCAGACGTACAGTCCCATATATACTCCACGGAAATATTTCATAAGTCCATCTGGGAAAGAGCCATTTGAAAATATTTTCAGAGGTGAGACCTTCAAAACAATCAGCAGCTGGTGATTGGGCGACCATTGTGCTCGACACATTCATCACAGATTAATCCACATCAAGCCAGGATATGACGTAACAAGTGTGTAACCTGACACGCCAGGCAGACAGTTCCATATAATTTCGCTACAGAGAAATTTCACTAGTGTGGTTTTACTTTTATCCCCGGTCATAAACGCTTTCAATGATGTTCTCTGTTCTTCTGTTACAGAAGAAATTGAGTGCATTTCTGTTAAAACTGCAGATATTGCTCTATCCACATCCGCTTCTCTCGCCACCATTGTTTTCAAACATTCAGGCACTTCCTGCTGTTGTCACGTCCAGGGCGGGTCAATATTGGGCGGAGGGAAATCATTTGTCAATGGAGCTTGGCAAGGTCACCTTTGGCCTAAGGACTCATGCAAATTGTCGTGATGACATGACCTGTGTATTTGTTTTTAAAAGAGAATAGCAATTGGTTCTTCCATTTTACTCCACATTGCTTTGTTAAAGACAAAATTGGATACAGCACAACAAGGCAATATATTTATCAACAGTTACATAGCACTGTTGTTTGAAATCTGTCGATAAGAAGACTTTGTACTTAAATTCAGTAGTTGGCTACATTTAGTGCTCCTTACAGCCCAGTGTTCTGAGACATGTCTGTAATGTGTAACGTTAGTAATTCCTGGTTATGTCCCACCTGTGCTCATCTATCAAGCAGAGCAAACTCATTCTGGCTCTTCATTGTATTGATAGACTCTCAGGTTTGAACAGAGAACTGAAGTAAAACTGCTGCATGTGGGTTGAAGTGAACATTATGACAAATAGCTTAACCCGTGTTTTAGCCTCTAGTCTGTGTTTTACCCTTTAACCTGCTTTTTAGCCTTATCCCTGTGCTCTATCACTGTTTTTCTTCTGCTCTTCTGACCTTTTTCTGTCATACAGTCAATCTCCAGTGTCCACTATTGCCACTCAAAGAAATCATTTTCATCAGAGAAACAACACAGATGTCTCTTTTGTTACTGTTAAACTTTTTTTAGCTAGCGTGGTGTTGTCATGGAGACTTCGACTTGCTTTTTTGGCACTGATAATCTCGTCTTAAATTTTGGATTACAGTCAGGCATTTCTCTAAAGATGAGACTTTTTCATGACCAGAAAGTCCTCACAGTCCCTTTAAGGTCCTAACCAGTTCCTTTGAGTCACTGCTGAATCCTTCAGAAGATTTTTCAAAACATTCTTTTTGTTTCCCAGAAATAACGTTTTCTGAACCTTGAAGAGATAAAAGAGAGGGGTATGAGTCAAAGCTGCTGCGTAGTAATATGAATGTTGACCAGCTGTGAGTCAAGTTTTAACCCCCAGAGAAACGACACAGCTTAAAAGACGCAAAGCTCATATACCTTCACCTGAAAAAATCAAGTCTCTGTGCATGCGTTCATTGCCCATTAAATGAAAGTTATTTTTATCTAAAGTGGCTCCGTAATTGCCCTTTTAAGAGCAGCGTGGATGCACATATGCATCTGTGAAGGAAAACCACCCCAGCATTGTCTATTGGGGGCCTAATGGTGCAATTAATTTTGTTCCGTCTGTTCTGGAGACTTTTAGGGAAATGGATTTTTTTTTCCTCCCCACTTGCTCTCTAAACTGGTTTTAATGAAGAAGATAAAGTGGATCCTTGGGTGTCTCACAGGCTCCCAGCAGTCAGTTCATTTGACATTATTGTAGTGTGGCTGAATGGAGAAAGCAGTCCGCCTCCTGCTTGGCTCCATGTTGACAAGCCAGCAGCTCCCTCCCAGGGATGCTGTAATGAGGAACTATCTCCCTCCCAGCATTCAGCTCTGTAGCGCGGAGGGGCCATTACACAGTCTGCATCAGTAAAAGAGGAAATGGAAGGGCAAGACAGTCATCCATCCTCCATTTGCAGCCTTAACCTCACCTTAACATGGATTATGTCATATGTCAAGTCATGCCACATGACTCTTCCAACCTTATCTACGATCGGCTTAAGCTCTCAAGGTGCCCAGGCAGCTGACAGTGGCATTATTGCTCTGTAGGATATGCCTGCAGGGCCCATCTCTCCAGGGACACTCTGCAGACGGAGGTGCCCACAGAGGGGAGGGGCTGACAGGGTCTTTATGACTAGACACTCTCCCTAAGGACCACTCAGGAATAAATTAGCATAGCCACAACTCTTCTAGCGTAATGTGTTTGGACATGAGGGGAGGCGGCCCCACCCCTCATCCCTCCCAGAGGACAAGTATACTCAGCGCTCAACCTTATCTTCGTTGAGCATTAAAATACATGATTGCACCTCCGGGGCGTGCACGAATTCTGTCCTTTGTGTTCGTTCATCTCGGCGTGAAGCCAGTGAATCAAAGAGCATGAACTCTGCAGATGATCCGTCCCAAAGCAAGGTATTGTTTTTTAAATGAATAAGCACACAAGTTGTTCCTATAAAGTTTTGTTTTTATTGTCTCCAGAGCCAGTTTGCTTCTGTTTGTTCGGTGGCTGATCCAAAAGAGAGAGGGAGGAAGGGAGCATGAGAGCGGGGAGGAGAGTGGCTTAGTGTAAGACGGTAAATCCCCAGCTAAAATACGTAGCCCTCAGGTGGTGCAGCTTCTTAACCTCAGCCTGCTCGGTCTGATAAGAGTGTTTCTTTGTTGTTGGCTGGAGAGTAATGCAGACTAGCTAAAGGCTATTAAAGCGAGCTTTGCCTGAGTGTTGTTAATCAGTAGATTTCATCACCCTGTTAGAGATTCAGAGCACAGACAGTCTCTGGTGGTTATGCAGGTATACTGGGTTCAGCAATAAACAGTTTTGTTTGTGCACTCTGAAGGTATGTCACGCTCCATAGTCACAAATCCCCTCCTGGGACGACACTGTCTGTGACCTCCACACTATATTAAAGAAACAGTTTCACAGGAATTCTCCATGGCCTGTTCCAGCTGTTTTGCGTAAGTCCAACTTCCAGCTGCCAACGATTACTGCGAGGACCGTGCCGGGGGCTTAGCCCTTAGACCCCTTTTGATTAGCAATTATCCTCAAAAAGACCAGGGGAAACTCAGACGCTCAGCAGAACATGGTTACAACCTGTTTTTCCATTTAGTAAACTTCTGTCAGGGCAGGCAAAGGTTGCTGCGGTTCACTGGGGTCCAAGGCACCACTTGGCTTTGATTCTCCCATGCTGCCCCAGATGTTGGGTTCTGGCGCCGTGCAGCTCCATATGGTTCCACTTACTCTCCAGGGGAGGAAAATAAATGGTTTGTTTTTCTATTGTGGTCTCCGTCATTATGCACTTATAAAACCAGCTTTTGAAGATTAGAAACTTGTGCCTGCGTTGAGCCAGATATAAGCTGGCATGTTAGCGTGGAATGTGTGGTTTTTTCCTTTTAAGCTCAGAGTATTTTCCCTGTGTTCACTTTTACACTAACAGGAACACAGATTAGTAGCGCTGTCGTACACCAACCGTTCATTTTGATTGTAGTTTTAGCTGCGTCTGGTTTGCTTCGTGTGTACCCAACCTTGGTACATTGATATTTCAAAGCCTGGAGCTTATATCCTTTGCCAAATAAGTACCTAAACCACTTACATAAATAGAAGGTGGAAGGCAGAGCAATGACCCGATACTGCTGAAGCTGTTGAAGCTGCAGAAGGTCAACAGAGATATCAGAGTAAGGGAAATATGCCTGAGATGTTGAACTCTGATGTACGTTTCTGGATTTAGTACCTTTTCCACCTCTTGGTTTTACATTTCTGTCATAAATATTGATAATACAAGATTAGATCAGGAACTTCTGGAAGCACAACACATCTTGGCAGGCTCACTTGACCCCCTGACCCTGACCAATCTCGCCTCCTGCCAGCTCCGTGGAGGTATTTCCATCTCTCTGTTTTCCTTCCAAACTGCCGCTTTCAACTCCTTTTGACTGACAACAACTTTGTTTGCTCTCTGGTGTTCCTGCCTGTCCACAATAACTCAGTCTCTGCTCCCACAGCTCCTCTAAGCACTTAGGGAAGTGTTGGTTCTGCAGAGTAGCAGGTGTTCCCAGCCTCGTCCGCCCTGACCTCTGGAGGGTTAGTCGTCTGTCAGTGGGTGTCAGGCCTATAAGTAAGACTGGGGTCACTCCTCATACTGAGAGGTCACACACCATGGATCCCATGAAAGAAAGAGAGGAGCTGAAGATGAGAGGAGGAAGAAAGACTAGAGAAGCCCTCCCCTCTTCAGATTTCTTACCTTAGACTTTTTCAGCTCTCGAACAATGAGAGCACATCTGGCCTCTTCTCTGCGGGTTTGTCACAGTTGTCCTTCACTCTTGAAAGATATCGCCTGGGAGAAAAGCAGGACGAAGACTGACAGGGTTGTTCTTCTCTTACTTTGACTGCTCACAAAAAGAGTCTTTTAGACTTTGATATTTCCTGGGGTTCAGCTGGAGGCAGTGTAGAGTGGATCAATATAACATAATACTGCACAAACAATCATTGTAAAACAGCCGCTGTGAGGAACTCTCAGTTTGTTCTGATTTTGGTGAGACCTGTTGAAATGAGAGGTTCTCCTGGTGTTGTTAAACTCTTGATTCAACAGTCCTTGAGTTATTCTTTTATACGACATGATGGACCTTTCTGTTTATGCTACTGCTTTCTGTTTACAGCCCACACTGTAATGATGTTAGATTTCTATTTTACAACATATTATCTTCACCACTGTATTATGACAAAAACAACAGTAGCAATGGCAGAATACTGTTTCTGCTGAATCTACTGACTGTCTTTCAACAAAATGTGCATCTATTGCACCATTTCTTAAATAAAGGGGAAACACATTCAACATGTACGCCAGATGTAAACAGATTATTTTCACTGCACTTTTTGCATTTTCAGGTGAAACATTGTTGTGTACACAGGGCCCTTGATTCAATGTCATACAAGGTGTTCGAGTCCAAATTTGACTTTGAGTGCTTAAACGTGTGTAATGTTCAGATTCTTTATCGTGGTTAAGTAGTGGAAGGCAGTGGAATGATCCCCCCCCAAGTAAAAAAAAAAACCCTCTACACTGTCGGTGGCCACTGTGGCTCAGCCTACTTTCTTAAACTTCTGATTAAAGTGCAACGACCACAGGAGTAAGTATAATGATAAGCTCTGTTTTTACTTTTATTACAGTCCCTCACAGCAGATAAACATTCATTTTACAATGTTTTATACTACATTTGTATATATGATTGCAAAGTTTCTCCAAACTAGGATAAATTAAAAAAAGGTAATACTTCATGTATTAACCTGACTTCACTCCATCAGCTGGTTTAGTAAAAAAAAATGAGACGGTAATTGAAACAAGTAGACCATGTACTTGTGACACACTAATTGCATATGAGTGATAAATCTCAATTAAACCTCAATAGCTGCACAGCATGTGCTGTAACAGACGGATCTGACACTTAGGGAAGGAAAAACTACATTGTTTTTGAATGTCCAACAGTCCACCACTGAAAATTCAATGAACTAATCTTGTTAAAGAGGGGTGATTTTTGCGCTGCCCTTCTTTAAACATGATATAAATTATAAAGACATATTATGCTGGATGTTCGGACTAAACATGCACAGATTTTCAAACTGCTACTTATTATTATGTTGTAGAAATCCTTGAATTTGTCTGTAAAGTGATCAATACACCTCATTCTAAAAATGAGCTCTTCACAAGACTTGTTGACATCATCACATGAGGATTTCCTAATGGTTCTGGATGAGTTTGAGGGGTGGGCCTCAATCACCAAGGTCTGGATATAGCCCGGGCTGTATGCAGACCAGTCAGAGGGAAGGTCTGTGGAGTGGGGAGCCCTAAAGAAAAAGCAACTAAAACTTAGAGTTTCAAACAAATGCTGAAATGAGAGTTATCTAAAACACCAGTGTGAGGAAAAATAGGATTTTTTTTCAGTTGTAAATCATGTTAAGTCACTCCAGGGGTACTGGTGAGACCCTCCTTGAAGAAAGCCCCCCTTTACAGAAAGAAATATGCTTGTCTGGAGTTTGATTGTTGATGATGCAGTTCTAGCTCATCATTGTCTCAAATTTAACACGCAAAAGGTTGTTGATGAAGATTTGTTCTTGTTTTATTCTGTCAACAACATTGAATCTGCATATAACAGATCTGTGTGAAGGGGCACCTACTTAAGTAACAGTCTGATGGTTTCTAAGTAGAATATTACACCGAACTCCCAATTTGGAGACATCCATGTTTGAAAGACCCCACAGAGTTTGTAATGTTACAGATTTCTGGCTTACATGGAAAACTGTAAACAAATGCTCTTCCTGTTTGCAAGATTATTCTGACAAACCTAACCTGATGAGGCTCCGAAAAGCTTTAAAAATATCTACAGAAACAGTCTGGGATGGTTTTGTAGTTGATATAAAGACAGCAGTTTTAAATTTGTTATGTTCTGAGTCAGAAACCTCCCTACATTGATTTTAAATTTGGCCAAAGCCATCAGTAAATTTCACATGACTGGTATTAGTTACTAATGACAAGACAACAGTTGGGTGTCAAGAGCGTGTTAACATCTTTTTTATTCTTTTTAAGATCTATTATTTTTAGACAGCAGTCACTTGATAGACTCCTTCCTGCCAAACTGACAACTCCTCTTCTAAATGAGAGCGTCTTGTCAAAGGAACAGAGAGGAGGAGAGATGTAGCCCATCTTCATTAGACCTTCTTTAATTGGCTTTGTAAGGAATAATCTCCCCATCTCTCTGAGCTCCTTGCTTGGCAGACGGGCTGCATCGCGGCACCGCTCATCTGTCAAAACGTCAGCCGGATCTCAAAAATGAAAGCGACACATGCCAGCAAGTTGTTCAACACTGTGTACAAACACTCCAGATCACACTCCAGCAGAAAGCCCTGTCACAGTCACGTTTCAAGGAAATTAGATTTTTTAGGTAAACACAACTGTCATGTGCAGCTTTCTTAGATTTTTTTTTCTCCTCTTCCTTAGCTTGTAATCTTTAAAAGACCCTGGGCTTTGAGTAAAGGCACATTCCCAGTCATCACATGGCTTTTCTGCTATTGTTGGTGAAACACTGACAGGATCCGCAAATTCTGAAGGCCCTGGAGCGCTTGTGTTGTCAAATTGAAGCGTTGGAGGTAGAATTGCTGCCCACCTGCGTTGCTCAAACAGCGCTCCAGGGTCTCGCCTTGATGTGCGATAGAAGTAGAGAAGTACCAAACAAAACATTCAGTGTGCCCTCTTCTGATTAGCAGACAGCGGCGTGATCTTCCCCGTCCTTCACTGAGGCTTTATGCAGTGACAGGCGCACACGAGGCCCCTGTAAAATAACAATGAGCGACTTGCCAGCTTGTCAGTCTATTTGCTCCATTTCCTCTCTTGCAGCGTTCTGTGTCTCTCCAGGCTGCACTGTATCCAAGAGCTTAATAGACTGTAGAGGTCTCAATTGAAAATGTGAATGTGTCCGTCAGAATGTGTAACCTTGTTCGCCCCAGGTATTTAACACAGGACATCTGAAGGCGATGGTTTGACCGAGGCATGTCAGGGACAAATGAAAAGCTATTACAGAAGACATGCCTGTGTGTGTGTGTGTGTGTGTGTGTGTGTGTGTGTGTGTGTGTGTGTGCGCGTGTGTGTGACGGTGCCTCAAAGCCATCCCTCCAACTCAATTTCCAGCAAGTGCATCAGCCCAAGCAGGAGTGACATGCGATGGCATTCTTTGTTTATCTACTCCAGGGCCACGCTCCTCATGTCCCTTTGTGTCGCTGTCACTGGAGCAGTGAGCTCTGGACAAGGGATAGAAATGCAGTAATAACAGTGGAAACGCGTTTGATTGTAAAGACAGCTCCGGTTCTCCGGGCGAAGACGACACGGGATTCATGAAACCTGACAGCTGTTTGGATAAGAGAGAAAGTAGAGAGGCAGCCGTCAGGATGACTCTGAAAGGAGCTGACATTTAATCGTCCACTCACTTCTTTAAAGCTATTTCAATGCAAGATCTTTACGTCACAAAGTTAACTCTTCACTGCTGTAAAGCAGGGATCAGGGTTTTTTTCTCTTCTTTGTTTGTGTGCTGTATAGATAAGGGAGAGGTCAGATGTCAGCATCTGTACATATGAAGTGGTTTGCAGCGGCTCCTATCAGCTTGAGGATTCTCACTGTTGTGACTCTTGTATTTGTTTTGAAAGTGAAAGGAGATCAGATCTGCCTGTTAACACTAATTTTCTGTGTTCAAAATAACATTTTTAGCAGATACAGCACTGCTACGTATGATAAATTCATCAACAGTTAAGTAGGGCTGCTGTTTGAAACATGAAAAGTTAACTTTGTAAACTCAATATTTACTGTACTTAAGTTGACAGCTACATTTAGTGCTTCTCACAGCCTGGTGCTCTGAGACATGTCTGTACTTTGTATAAATAGTAAATCCTGGTTATGTCCTACCAGTGCTCATCTACCGAGAGATAATGTAACATGGCTCTTCATTCTGTTGATAGACTCTCAGGTTTGAACACAATTATCACTGCAGTATAATTGCTACATGTGGGTTGGAGTGAACATTATGACAAACAGCTTAACTCAGGTTTTAGCCTTTAGCCCGTGCACCATCACTCTCCAGTTCAGCTTTCTTCTGCTCGTCTGACCTTTTTTTGGCACAGTCCAGCTCCAGTGTCCACCGTTACTACTAAATAAATCACAGAAATTGTTTTTTAGCAGAGAAAAACACAGCTCTCTCTTCTCCAACCCGATCATGAAGCTTGGAATTAGTATCCAGAAATAACCTTATTAGTGCTGATAATCTCGTTCAAAATAGCAGATTATAATCAGGCGTAGATCAAGATGTTAGACTTTTGTGAGCTCACTTAGAAAGTCCCCATAGTCCCTTTAACAAAAAGAACAGCACCAGGGTAATTAGCCTCACAGGTATCAGGTGAAGTAAAGATAAAGGTACAGATACCTGGTTATGATCCGGCTGGAGGTTTTATGGTCTGGTTTGTTTGCTTCTGCAGTTACACTGCATATTTTGCCTCATTCAATGAGCCTAAAGGCCTTAAGTGAACTAAATGGGTCATTAGGCAGTTGTAAACAGTGTTTAGAGCTATTAGCTGGCATTAGCATTTCATGTAATTTTCTTGTTACTGTAATTTCTGTCCTCTTTTTGCTAAAAAATCCAACCATTTGACACAAGTGTTGTATTGTAATGTGTATTAACATCTCAGATGATTCAGAGGAAAGTAGACGCCTGAGCATCACCTACAAGATGCCTGTTTCATTAACTTTACTCTTTTATGAGCCCACAAACTAATGGATTTGTTTTAATGCAAAGACGGAAGAAGGATCCATCAAGCACTCAGAGTCGCAGTGTCTGTGTATGTTTGATAATTCATCATTATGAACCCAGCCTGGCTTTCAAAACGACATTACGGAGGGTGGTGCATGTCAGCGACGTTTCCGGTGGAGGACGGCTGTTAAACTCTCTGCGTGCACAGTCACTCAGAGGGGGAGAGAGAGAGGACACACCAGGCACTTTGCTTTTAATGAGGATAGCAGTGAACACACGCGTTCCCCTGTCATTGCACTAAAGAGCTTGATTGCAGATGCCGACGCTGCCGATGACAAAAACGACATCTGTGAACATCTGCTTTGGAAATTGAAGCTGGCCTTGGAATGGAACATTGACTTTGTTTTCCGTCTTCATGGACCAATTAGGGCTAACAGATTTACACAGCCGGATCAATCTGAAAACAATAACGACATCGCCGTTATTCCTCTCTCCTTTGATAGCAGCACGGCTCCGTTGTGCCCATTAGCATTACAGAACAGCAAGCCCTCCTGACCTCCACAACATCTTCGCTCAATCTCACATACATCCCTGGAGATGTTTTTTCCTTTAATCTAGAGAACACACAAGGCCATGCATGTCTGAGTGTGTGTGAGTGTGTGTCCCCCCTTGCTTCCTCCTCTCCGGCATCCTTGCTACAGTTAATTAACAGTTATTAGTGTTAGCGCAGAGCACCGGATAAGATGTCACAAATCATCAAGTCTCTAGGTGCAGTTGCAGCAATTAAGAGCTCTGTCGCACCTTCCCTCTCCACAGTCATTTGGTACGCATCCAGGTTCCTTTTTAGACCTGAAAGCACTAATCAAATCATTTCTGCTCGGAGATTTTGTCATCATTATTTCAAGCCCTAACGACGTGAGAGTCCCAAATCAGCACCTCCCCCGGCTCAGACTTCTGTCTGCAAAACAATGCACAGCAAAACTCCTCGGTGGTGCTAATGGAGAGGAATAACACCATACTTTGTTCTTTTTCCTCCCCTTAAAGCAAATCTTCTATTTATACCCAGCAGGCAGAGATAGAGATGTAAAGCTAGAGTATAGTGACTTGTCAAGTGTGTGTGTAACCGTTTGATAAAGAAGAAGATGTGTAAAACTTGGCAAAGGAGGTAACATCAGATTAGGAGTGTTTAGCTGCTGATTTCAATGCAGACTGTGACTCCTCTGCTCTGATCAATTTGCCATCACTCTAAATGGAAATTTAATTGCATCCGCTTCAGTAAAAGGACCTTGAGTTGTGTGTCTTGTTGTTTGCAGCATAGAGCCTTTGCCTGGCTTGTATTTATTTGCTGTTTCTTTTGTGGCTGATATAAGCTTTGGCCTCTTAATGCACCTGGAAAAGCAGTGAAGTGCAGTGGAGTGGTGCTCAGCAGTGAGAAAGGTGAATGCTGTTGAATCAACAGCTGATACTTTATAACTTGGATGTCTGTATTAATACCGTCACTCTTCAGGACTTCTGTGCAGAATAAAGCAGTGAAAACTGTAGCTCTTTTTACACTGTCTGTTTGGGGAGGATATCAGGGAGATCCAGCATCAAGACCAAGTGTCGGGGTGATGTTCTGCCTTTAAGCCAGTAGCAGAGGTTCGTACCCTGTCAAAATAAAGCTGCTTTTGGGTTTCAAGAGGGGGTTCAGGGCATATGATGTTTTAAAGTCATTTCCCCCCCCCCTGCTTTTTATGCTGTTATTCAGAGAGGACGGCAGAGTGGTCAGAGCAGGAAACAGGGCAGGAGTTGGGAAGAAAATGCGGGAAAGAGGCTGCAGTTGGGCTTGGGCCAACTGTTTCCAAGACATTGTAAGAGTATAATTAAGTTTAAAGTTAAAATTGAGTTTTTTAGAGCCTACTGTCTTCCAGTGTACCCTGCTAGTTTATGGTGCATCTACAGTAAAGCAAAAAAAAAAAGAAGAAATAGTTCCAGATAGCATAAAATAGCATATAATGATGCATACAGAATTTTTTTATTTTTTTTAGGTGGATGGATAAGATGAATTCTATTGATAAGTCACAGTTAAGTTCACCAATGATGTGCCTACACTTCAAGCTGTACTTTGAAATTTATGTCAAAATTTGTTTGTTAATCTCTTTTGAAAATTTAATAATGTCACTTTCTCAGCTCACAATGAGCGGCAATGTTCTCATCTTGTCACTGGAAACATTGGCACAAATGTCTCTTTGTGTTTTAACAACTGACATTCTGTGTGTTTGCTGTTTGTTGTTTCAGGTTATTGTACATTTTTTTATGTATACAGATATGAACCTGTAGGTCTGGAACAAAGTATTAAGTAACACAGAATTACCAGAACAAGGAGCTTTTTATACTAATATAGTTAGTAGTTAATATCAGTCTGAATACAGAAACATTTCCTGTGTGAAATCCAAGCAGAAATCCAAGCAGCTACCTAAAAGAAAAACCAAATCGAAGCAGCAACCACCAGTTTTAAAATACAAAGCCAGTGTGGGGATGCTTCAAACTGCAGTTCCTCATTTGTCCACTTGAAGCCGGCCTGATCACTCACAAATTCCCATTCAAAACTTAGTTAGAAAATTCAGAGATTATGCAATTAATACTTTTCTAATTGTCTCATTCCTTTGTTTCTACACTGCACTTGGACATTTTATTAATTCATTGTATAATATAAAAGTAAGTAAGTAAAATTAGGGGCATTGACTAGCTGTTCAGAATGTCACAATGCTAAAAGCTCACATCAATGTTTGTCTCTACTCAGCCCAAAGTTATTCAGTATTTCTACTTTTTTTTTCTAAAATGGTAACCACCATATTTTGCCTTAGAGTTCAAGGTGATGACATCACTTTAAAAACCAGTACATTAATCTTAGAGACACTATTATAAGAGCACAAACTGGCTTGGATCGATGATGATGTTGAGAACGTAAAGAGGTCATGTGACTGCTCTCTTACTTGTGATGCTGCTGTGAGGAACTAATTGGCTGCATTGGTATAAGTATAATTGTTGAAAATTGGCTGCATTGGTATAAGTATAATTGTTGAAAATCTACTTTGATTGTGTTGTATGTAGGTATCTACCACAGGCCTTATAAAAGTTTGAAGAAATAAAAACTTTAATGATAAAAAAAAAAAAGAAACCAGTAGCTAACAGCACTGAAGCTGTGTCCATGTCTTGTGCAGCCTGACTCAGGCAGGAGTGGTGCACTTGCCAATTCACCACACGATAATTATTTTTTTTCTGTTTTAGATATATATCTTTAAATGATCTCTCTGCACAGATTGACAGCCTTGATTAAACACCACAAAATCCCTCATCCAGTGTCTGCAGAGTGAGTGGTGTTGAACTGACCTGACTCCACGCTGAGGCAGGATTTTGATCTACTGGTTTTTAACAGGACAGAGAAACTAGCACAGGATCTCCTCTTCTACTTCACTGTTTTTCAAGCACTGACGCTTCTTGTCTGTAAATGCCTTTTAAAGTACCTGATCTGTACACACGTTCTGTTTGCTGCTTATGTTTATCATTCATTATCTTTTAATTACAGAGTGTTAACACAAAGACTTTAAAAAAAAGGTGAAATAGAGGAAAATGATGATTAAAGAAAACCCACAGTAGCTGCGCCACTAAATAATTTGTATGGACGAGTAAACCCCACTGAGGATACTAAGACATTTAGTTCAAAATCAACAACAAAACACTGAAAAATAACAAACTGGGAAACAATATAATGAGGTGACAAGCTCAAAACACAGATTTACATCTCTGGATTAAAAATATGACATATTGTGGGATGCTTTGTGACAGAAAGACAATAATAACATCTAATCCCTTAATTCTCCAGTGATAGAAATGTTATTTATGTTGTATTGAGCTGTGGTTTCATCATATTCCAGAGACATGACAGTCGACTTTCAGCTTTGTTGGAAAATCATGAAGTGAAGCTTGGCTATCAAACTCAGCATACTTACTCCACCGGCATAAGAGATCCATATTTCTCTATAAGCAAAACACAGCAGCTCAGGATACTGCTTCAAATATGACATAATTCTGATGTTTTTACAAGAGCTTTGTTTCCCATTTCCTGCCTCATCTCCCGCTTCAGTAACTGTCAGTGTCTCCATTACACTCACTTGCGCCTTAATAATGGGTGCACCACAAATTACTCTGCATTCAGTAGCAGTTTATGGTCAAACATTTGATTTCAAGCCGGGCATTTTGCCAGCTTTGATTTTGGCTTTCCCCTTGGGGAGCAGAAAGCATCCTTTCACCCTTCCCTCCTCCTGTAGCTGCCTCCTGTCAGATGTCAGCCAAATAATCACAAGTTAAGTGTTGTTAGAAATGACACAGAAGCAGTCGACCCGCAGTCATGAATCACCGGCAGCACAGAGATAGACGGACATTTTTCATGAAGCACAGAGTGTCAAGGCTCAGCACAGACAGGCTGCTGCTGCTGCTGCCTGTCTGTGCTGGACTTGAGTATCTACCTGTTTTTCATTAAAGCCACAGATGAGATCAGGAGAGAGGAGAAAGCATCAGTCTTCACGTCACAAATGTGCATGTATGTGAGTGTGGTTTCATACTGTGTGACTTTATTAGCAACACTGATGGCTATCAGGGGAGAGAGGGTGATTTCAGGCCTCAGAGTTCCTCGAGGGTGTTATTATCCTGAAGTGATCTGGACTGGTTCACATACACACTCACACACACATACACACAAACAAGAAGCTTCAAGCATCGGAGAAATGAAAGCTGAGACATAACGTGTCCATTAAAAAATAAGGCTTCATATTAAAAAACTGTGTACCCAATAAATGCACTTTAATCAAGAGATGTTTGCAATCACATAAACACCAAAGGGCCTGAAGTGTCTATGACACGTTTATTCAGTGTAGTATTGTCACATCTCAGGTCTCTTTGAAATACCCCAGATACACATGAAGCCAAACATTAACTCAAACTTTACTCTGAGCTTTAGTAGTTCACTCTATAAGCCAGCAAACAGAGGTTCACCCATATTATCTTTTCAAGGGCCAATGCTGGTAATTAGATCAGCCGGTGGCCAATATATGAATAATAACATCACATAGTAGTTGTGGTGCTCAAGCCGCACTCACCCCCCTTCTCTCTTTGTCACTCGACTCCTCATGCTGAAAGTCACTCTGCCTGACCCTGATAACAGCAGGTGAAATGACAGAGCGCTGAGAATTTGCTCTAATGGTGCAAGATGTTGCATGTAATGTGGTAAATCATATAAATGGATGCTAATTTAGATCTATCATTAATGTGACTGGGCGTAGACAGGCTAAAAAACTGAATTGAAGGCTCTTTTATATTGTATATACAATATTACATGTGATATAAGTATTTTGCATGCAAATACTGCAATGATGCATTGTGTAGTTTTCAAAAAATGGCTGATATTTATGTCAAAAAAAAATACTGGTCTGCACTATTCGCTCCATCATAACACAAAACATTGAAAAGCAGCCTCTTTTTTTTAGATTTGATATGCTGTCACTGCCATGTGATGGGAAAATCGTCATCATCCTTTAAAGAGATGTTAAAATAAGTCAACAGCAGCCACACTGAGTTCAAGCAATACCAAAAAATACCCTCTAATATGTTAAACCACACAGTATGATAGAGTTGCTGTAATGTTGAAATAGTATCTAAAAGTTGTATTGGCTTTATTTCTCTAACAAACATGGTATCCTAAGAACAACAGAAAACAGTGATGGAGTAAAAGTACTGATGTGTGACTTCTCATTTGTATTGATTTGTAGCCACGGATTACATGCCTGAGATGCTGCATCACATCCGTCAGCCAATGATGCAGCTCAGAGCACAAAGAGTCTTTTAAAAATAGAAACTATTGCTACTCTATTTGTGGAACTGAATACACATGGCACTTGCAGTTTTTCACGGCAAGCACACTCTGTGTAAACTCTATTGTATGAATTATATTTACAGTGAAGCGAGAATTACAAAGCTGGTGAAATTACCACAATCAGTGAACTGGACTGAGGTGTCACTATGAATTATAACCTTTTAACTTTGCTCCATCTTGCAAGAGTACAGTTAGTTTTTTATTTTTGTTTTTTTTCTTTTGTCAGTCTGACTTTATTTGTTGTTGCTTCTTAAGATTAGTATTAACACTATAAGTTGGTAACTTCTATTTAAGTAATTCTTGTAACCACTCTCTCATGCAACTGTACTTATGATAGCATGAGTCTTCACCTCAGATCGTCTTTCAGAATTGTAGCTTTGAGAGTAAGGAGTTATTTCCTTTGACTTGAATTGTTTCATTCAAAAATGGAACTTGGTGATTCAGTGCAAGTTTCCTTGAAATAATTTCTTATGTGTCTTTGAATGTGCAACTTTTGAACAGTCTGTACATCTTTTTATGAAGAGAGGTTCGTACAAAAGGCAATGTCAAGTGCAAAGAGTTGTGTTTTTTCTTCATGTAAAGAAATGTGTGCTCCTTCTACAGGACAGAGTTTTGCAGCCGCTGAGTGTGTTGCATTGCGGAGTTGGTGAGTCTCAGAGCTACACAGATGGAGGAAATAGTTTGTAGGGCTACAGTTTGAATTCAAAGATGTCTTGTTTTTGACGTGTGGCAGGTGGTTTAGCTGCAGACAGAAGGGGAGCAGTCACCTCCACTGCTCTATGAATCACATAGAGAGAGACAGAAGCTTTGAACGTGCTCCAGCAACAGACCTCAAATGCACATTTGCTGTGCTTGTTACAAATTTTGTACAATGTCCAATTGCAATGACGACTCAATAATATGGTTTCTGATTACAGGGTTGCACAAGCTTTGAAGCTACACCAGTTTTTTTTAGTGTGGGATCCACTAATAGTAGGTTACTTGGCTGGTTGGAGGCAAAAAGCACAAATACTGAACCAACCGCTCACATCAAAATCTTACATAAAGCACTGGAGCATAAAGAAGGGATGCTGTGGTGTTTTTAGGCTATATAATGCACAATAGTGGTTCAATCACTGTTTCACCCTTAAAATACTTCCTATAATCAATATTTTTTTCACTGGTAGTCCATTTAATAAGTGTAATCAATGGGGAAAGAGGCGCTCTTAAAAGATAATAAGATAATTCAGTTGTTAACCTCAGCACTGTAAGTGTCTAAAGTATGTTTAATGACAGGGTTTGTTCTTCATCCTGTAATATATTAATTAGTTTCTCTCTCACTGCGCTCATGGAGTTGCTTTAATGTAAAATCTCTCATTAACCTACTGTACACTACAGCAGACAAACAACACAGCAAATAGCCTGTGAAAAGAGTTGAGTGTAAAGCAACTAGAGATACAGTTTTAAACAGACCTAGGGGAAGGGATAAAGATGTACTTTAAAGAGGGGCTATTATGCTATCCCAGTTTTAAATATAGATCTAAAGTAACAATGCTGGGTTTTCATACTGAGCATGTGCAGATTTTTAAAATCCCTGACACAGTCTGTAAACTGCTCGAAACAATCTGTTCTAAAAGAAGCACAAGATCTTCACAAGACTTTCTTAAATGATTGAATTATCACATGGGGATCTTCTAACTGGTTCACAACATGTGTGGGAGTAAACCTCAATCACTAAGGCCAGTCAGAAGTAAGAGGGTCTGTGGAGCAGGGAGCCTGAAAGACACAGCAGCTAAAACAAAGTGTTTCGAGCAAAGACTAATTTAAGAACACCAGTTTGAGAAAAAATGGAGATTTTATAAACCGGGTTTGTTCCATAATTGGCAACATGTATTATTATATACTGACCATATGGTTAGCATCTTGAAATGTGTATTTTGGGTAGTTTTCTTCATTTATTTTATATTATTTAAAGGATGCAAGCTAGGTTACAAACTAAAATAAGGCCTTAAAAACTTTGCAACTTGCAGTGAGGGGCTAAAAGGCTAAAATCCTGGGTAGTAGGGAAAACTCAAATTATTGGCACCAAGTAGCTGGTGTACTCTGTACGTGTTAACCCTGCGAGACTCAAATTTAGAAGAAAAGTTTGCATCTTGTTTGAGTTTGTGGCCTGGCGACCAAATCTTTGAATGCATTTACCGTCCAACAGCACTGCAGGCTTAAACAACTGGATCCACTGACTGTGTGCATTTTTTTTTTCTAGGGATGGGGATGGGTAGATGGTGGGGGGATTGTAGTTTTTATTTTACCAACACCAAAATATCTGAAATCTGGTGTTGTAGTATTACAGCATTGGGTCTCACAATGAGCGACTTGTTCAGTATCTGTAACTGTGCTGCATTTTTACATGCATTAGAGTGTGGGACCCATCAAGTACAGCTTGTTGACATGGTTTTGTGTTGGCTTTCCCTGTGAAAGTCCTCTTTGTAAATAAAAAAAGGAAGTGTAATAAAACTTCCCATGATTGAGCCAGAGTAAGATTATCCTTGATGGGAAACATTGGGAGTATTTAGTAGGCGCTCAGATGCTTGTTTAAACTAGACCAAGTGAGGAATAATTGTTTAACTTCCAAAGAGCTTTTCTAGAGTTTCTCAAGCGTTCACAATCTGCAATCCTTTGACTTATGCTCAACCCACAAGAAGAGCAATGACGATGTCAGTAATGTCCTTAGCATTTGTTTCCTTTGCCCTAAATTAGTCACAAAACCAGTTAAACATAGTTGTGTGTCTGTAAATGTTATCACTGGTTTTGTATGACTGAATAGTACTGAGCAGAGACAGCAGATAACAACATGCAACTGTTAACCGCCATTGTCTAAAAAAAGCTACTTGACTCATGCTAGAGGACGTTTTTTGTTTGGTTACAGCTTTCAGAGGTCAAACACTGGCAATCACTGTTTATCACTGCGACAATCATTACCAAGATTGGCTGTGGATAAAGAGCTATAAAAGATTTCTAATTATCACCATTTTGGAAGCAGTAATTATGGGCATCATTAGCATCCATCATTATGTTTAAGTGGGGCCACGGTCCACTAAACGAGTGTTCATCCTGCTTTTTATCTGCTGCTCCTCTCAGTGTGCAGCGAGGAAACATTAGAGGACGTTTTCGAATCAGGGCCAACTTAAACACGGACGTCTCGTCTGCTGTTTTCCCACAGGCCAACCGCTCCCTCATTCATTTTTAACCAGCCCTTACAAAAGGCTTCGACCCCCCCTGTGGTTCAAATCAGTGTGGAGAAGAGATCACAGATGTTGATGTTGGAGAGAGAGTGTGTTCTTTTTTTCTTTTTTTGTCAGCTAAGCACACAAGTGTGGACAGTATGTGAATTTGTGGAATCAGGGTTGAAGGACGGTTCACAGCTTGTCTAAGGGAGCAGGAGCAGCAGAGCTCCAATGAAAAGAAAGTGAACTGAGGAAAGTAGGTTATATTTAACAATCCCTGCTGATAGAGATCCACCTAGTACTCACACTTTTTACAAGACAGAGCTTCAACTGCAGGCAGGCTGATGTTTTCATTCAATGCTGAAGTCCTGCACGTCGTCTCAACCACAGCTTTCCTGCAGATGAATTAGTAATGCTAAAAGATTCCATTTCGTCCACCTAAATGCTGTGTGCTGCGCCCAACCTGGTTAATATAAGGAGCCACTCAATTTTTCATGCCCATGCCAAGTGTAGCCTTCAATTTAACATGCGCTTTTAATCCTGGGAGTGCTAAATTGCTTTTTAATGTCGACGAACATGCTGTTTTCGAAGTAACTCGTGAAAAATGCATCAGCAATATGCAGAGCAAATCACATCCTCTGTGTGTGTGTGTGTGTGTGTGTGGTTTTTTTTAGTTTAAAGAAACAAAGCAACACCACAGCAAAGAGGAGTGAAACCAATATGTTGTTTTGACACATCCGTCACCTCAGGGGTCCCCTGAGGGCGCCCCCTGCAGGCTGTGATGATGAGTGTGTGTGCAGATGTGTGATTAATTGCATGTCTGTTGTTTTGTCTGATGTTTTGCAGAGCCTCATACACACACACAGATCGTCAGCGTACGGCTTTACGTCTGAACACATGGTGGGTGCGGTGTCATATGTACGCTCCTGCATGTGTGAACTCATGGGCAGTGTCAGGTGTTATTGTGTCTGCAGCGCTCCGGGCTGACAGGTGTTTGCAGGCCTCTCCGGCCCTGTTAGATTCCCCTGCAGACCGGAGGCTTTAGAGGAGGCAGGGTCTGAACTCCATCGAGCATGACTAAAAGACGCTCCTCTAATATCCCCGGTCAGAAAGTCAGTGAACTCACTCCAAATGACTTCCTCAGGGCCAGCCGACCAGCCGCCCTCTGTTAGCACATAACAATGTGGCCATCGGAGCAGACTAATAAGTAGACAGCAGAGGATAACACAGCCAGAGCTGCTTCTGCCCACAATCCCCCTCAAGAGCTTATTGTGAAAGCTTTCAAACAAATGGAGACAATAAAAACACATCATAAAAAATGTGATCAAAAGATGTTACAAGAGATAGTTTCTATGCCATTCAGACAGAATGAGAATAAACGTATTATGGTGTCATTAAGTCTTTTATTTGTGCTAAGTTTGTGAGCGTAAGTCAAAAACATGCAGCTTTATTTCATTAAAATGACTGTGTAAGTAATCTAAAGGGACTGAGCACTTTCCAAGTGAGCTTGAAAAAGTATCATCTCTAGATCTTTGACTGTTCATAATTTACATCTTAAAATGAGATTATCAGCACTAAAATAGGTTATTTCCAAAAATGCCCAAATGCTAATTCATAGCTTCCTTGTGGGGTCAGGCAGGACTGAATTTATTTATATCACTATAAGGTCTCTATGACAACACCACAAAGCTAACAAAGTTTTGCAGTGAGATCTGTATTTTCTCTGCTGAAAAAAATTCTGTGATTTATCAAGTAGTAATTGTGGAAAAAAGCTGGACTGTGTGATTGAGCACAAGCTAAAGGCTAAACACAGGTTAAGCTGTTTGTTTTAATGTTGATTCCTGTCCACATGTAGCATGTGTGCTGCAGTGATCTGTTCAAACCTGAGAGCACATAAATAAAATAAAGAGCCAGTTTACGTTTGCATGGTAGATGAGCACTGGTAGGACATAACCAGGATTCACTAATTTTACACGACATGTGTCAGAGCACTGGGCTGTGAGTAGCGCTAAATCCAGCTTCTACACTACGGTACAAACTGACTTCACAAAGTTTGCCTTCCTTGCAATGCAGAACGTACAGATAGCAATAGCCTATGGTTGTCTATATGTTAGTCAGAACTAAACCAAGATCTAACATTTAGAGAACGTTCCTCCTGGTTATTCTGAAACCTGACAAAGCCTTACGTTTCAAAAATTGTAGTTATGTTTCAAAGAATAGCCTTGTAACTGCTGATTAATTCATTGTGTTGTATCAAGTAAAATGTTATTTCAAACAAAGAACAGTAGAGTTGAAAAGATCTGCACAAACTGACACGAACGCATGCCTTGGTTTGTGGAGACCGTAGGGAGCAAAGACTTATGGAAAGTGAAGTCTCCACAGCTAGTGCTATCGCTTGCTTTCCAGAAACTCCTCACAGCTGGTTTAGGTAAGTGTCCAAATGCTACGATAAATCAAATGTTCCTCTGATTTATATTTTTGTTCATTCAGCTTCAAATCAAACTCGATCAGAAACTTAAAACAAAATGTTCCCTTCTGCCCTCGGCTTAACCACAGATTCCTTCAGGGAATTGTGTTTGTGTGGTTTGGTGTGTGTGTGTATGTGTGAGCAGTTTGTGTGTTTACCTGTGCAGTCAGGCATGTGAGCTGGGGTCAATCTGTGTGTGGTGCTGCAGCTTTCTCTGTGGATAAGCGACGCAGCCTGTCCCTGTTGCCAGTTCAAATCCTCTTACAGGCTGTGTGTGTGTCTGTGTGTTCATGTGTGTGTGTTTGTGTGTGTGAGGGAAAGAGAGTGAGACAGACAGCAGGCTGCTCCAGATCATCTTGTTGAAGCTTGGTGTTGGTAAACACAGTACATGGTAAGCCCAGCTGAGACAGACACTGATGATTGGGCTTAGTGCTGGCTGTGGTCTGTGTGGCCCCTGAATACTAACCGTCCCCTCTGGCCCCCACGCTGACAGCAGGCTCCAAAACACATGCTCAGACATGCTGTGCCCCTGAACATTTTGGGGAACTTTTAATGAATTTGAATTTCAGTGAATTTTTTAAAATACCCACATAGCAGTGTAGAAATAAATCTGGAAGTGGAGGAAAGAAATTTCCTGCTATTTTAACCGGGATAATGGTCTATGTCCTCAGCACCCACAACCCCAGTTTTAGAGCGCTCCTCATTAGTGCTTGCTACTGCTTGGGTACAAAAGTTATCCTGTGGTAACCCATTACTCTCAGTAAGGAACGAAGATCGGTAAAAATCTGTTTTAAAATGCCTCATATTTGTTACATTTGCATCCAGTCCTTTTTTTCCTTATAAGAAGTTGATAACGTGTTATAAAACCCTTGTTTGTCATGTAACTCACTAGATTTGTCTCTAATTTACATGGCACATTAAAGTCAGGCTCTTTCTTTCATCAAAACAGATTTATCTGGTTGCAAAAACATCTTTGAGGAGTTTAATGTAACACAATTACATAAACACAAACAAAACAGCCATTCACAGTCTCCCTCACACTTTCAGTGAGAGAACACACACTGTGTGTGCCCTGAGAGCCCGCATCCACTCAAATAACCTCATGGTGAATGAACTGCTGTCAGGCAGCCAGGAGGGCAACCTCACAATGTTCACATTTAGGACCCGGGGCCGAACAGCGCTGGAGAGTTTGTGGAGGAAAGCGTGGAATGCGTCCGGCGGGCAGATGCAGGCGGTTCTCAAAGGCATCTCTATTACCGGCAGACAAGCGGGGCCTTATGTCACGGTCACCAGCCTCAGAGACGTGCTTCCAGACTGGTGTCCTGAGCCACACCAGCGTGCACCCTCGTGGAAATGTACTGGCACTTCACGGCTGCAAACACATGTGCCTTATCTGATCACAAGGACTGTTTACTGTGGATTCAGAGTCATGAGTGCTTTAGTGAGAGCCTGAGAGTGTGTCTTTGTGCTTCCTTTGACGATAATGAACAGAAATGAGGGTGTGGCGAGCTCTGATGCTCTTTCATCTGGTATCTCCTCACGACTCCTGTGACATCCTGCAAAGTCTCCTGTCAAAGCTGTTTTATTTCCACTGAAGCTGCGTACAAACAGCTTGATTATGAGCCAAACATGACAGCCACGCTCAGGTCTGTCTTCAGCCGCTGGCCTTTTATCGATACTGACAGATAAAGAGCCCTGTGATCTTTTGAAGCACCAGGCACTCGCGTTGATTACCATCCCTGCTGATAGCGCCGCATGCTAATCATTGTAAACATTGTGTTGTGGCTTTGACACACTTAGGCTTATCTGTAATTGGTGTAATTGTTACTAGCGTTTAACGAGATCGTCTTCCAGATACGCCGAGTGCCAAAAGGGCCCGGGTACAGCAGAGGCTCTCTCAGATTTGCCTCGCTGATGGAGGCATTAGATCGACACTAACTCTTCTTGCTGTGCTATTAATGAAAGGCAGCCACGAGCCAGAGCGCAAATCCGATAAAAGGGGGCTAGAGATGAGGAGGTCATGAAATATTTAGATACACGGGGCTTCAAAGCGGAAGAGGCCTCCCGTTCTTGTCAACAGGCAGACCCCCTGCAGCCCAGTCACGGCCATGTCTCTGCCCCGCAACCAGCTCCACATGTAGGTCACAAACCAACAGCTCCCTCCTTTACCGTCCAGACACCACCAGGGGAAAAAAAGGGGAATTCACAGAGGAAATTGCTCCTGTTTCCAAACATACACACAGAGAAGAATTCTTCCCTAGAGTGGCTCTCATGGTCTAGTGTTACACAGAGAGGGAGATGAGCGACAGAGGGGTGATGAGGTCAGGACGGATACTCAAGCGTGTTTTCTCAGCGGACACTCACGTCAGATCCTCTCATGACAAGTTAAATCTTCTCCGAACTCAAGCAGGAACAAAGATGTTCTGTTACATGTTTCTGTTATTTTTCTCCTGAGTCAGAATATCAGCAGCTAGAGACTTACCCTCTGATGGTAGCATCAACTCCATCTTTAAAGGAGCCAAGAAGGTATACACCAGACAGCAGGAGTGTTTGGGGAAAAGTTTGTTTTTTATGTACAAACTAGAGTTGAGAGCAAGTGTAAGCTAAGTTAAATTTTAAGTCCCTGAAGGACAAGTTCAAGCTAAGTTTTAGCAGCAGGTCCACAGAAGTCTCTCCTTGTTTTTAAATCAGTGACAACAAAATATGTCATAACTTGGTGTTTCCATGTTGACAATCATAGAATTTAGGATTTTCCTCAACTTTGTGCACATGTATGTGCGTTCTCTATCAAATAACAACATGCCAACCACACATTTCGGCTTTTATTGCCCAGTTACTTACTAAAGATACAAACATGTATATAAGAAAAAAGAAACAGTAATCATTGTAAATTATTTATGTCCACGTTTTTTTTCAAAGCTCCAGTGATTTGAAAGACATGGGTTCTGGGTTTTCACACTATGGCTGTTTTCCAGACACATGCAGTATGTAGAATGACTGTTGGTAGTATACCACTCTGGATTTCTGTTTTGGGAAGTGGAGCTGATGGGTTTTTTTTTCTAATGTTTAACTGTATCATCTATAGAAAATAAATAAACCATGGGTACATTTGGTATTTCAGTCATTAATTCACGATATCAATCAGTAGTGAAATACAGGAACATTAAAATTAGATCATTTAAAATCATATTGATATAATACATAGAAAAATATCATGGATTATTCCGTGTCCCCCTGCCATGTTAGCAAATGCAAATGGGTTCAAAGTTATGGACATACATGTCTGTCGTCAACTTATCTTCAGGGCAACATTAAGAGAAAGTTGAATCTGGGAACAACAAAATTGAACATTGTAACTTCAGTTTGTTATGCAAATGAAGTTATACACTGTTTCCTGTGGGTGTGTACACATTATTCTATGATATATATGTCATAATTATTTTCTACAGAGGAATTAGATCCATAGGCTACACATTAGATGTTAGAGTAGTGAAAATAAGCAATCTGGGTGAATGCAAATTACAAATGTAGAAAAGGAACACATCCAAAGAATGAGGGGAACACATTTATGTATTATGACTTTATAACTTGTCTCTATAGCAGATAATAAAAGTCCTTAAAAATAATCTCAACAAAAGTGTAATAACTCTGTAAAGGTCTGAAGTTTAACCAATGTCTCTTCTGTTGTGACAGTAACTCTAGCCAGTCAGGAGGGGGAGCTCTAAGTATTTTAGCTTCACAGTCAGTAAACGTTAAGTGCATCTAATTTGAATACTGTCTGTGATACAGATCAGTTGAAAACACTGTTGTGTAAAAATTTGATGATTCTGACCAACACAGCATCAGCTGCCAGCCACAAACTGATGGACTGAGTTGTATTGATTTGTTTGTTTGTATGTTGAGGGAGTGCTGACACAGCTGACTCATTCATATTAATCTCAAAGTATGGCGAGCAGCTACAGCTCCAGAAGATTCCAGTAGAGTGAGACATGGAAAAAGTTCTTCTTTTTGAGGAACTCTTGAAGAGACGGTCCACAGATCTGCTGCCAACCGCTGAGTGACAAGGAGACTGAAACAACATCATCATTCCTGTCTACATATTCATTTAGATCCCACTTTCTCCTATCTGCCAAGCATCTCCTGTTCTTCCAATGTCTTTGTCTTAAAGGGGCCTAAACTTCCCATTCCTCTCCCTGCCATGGTCCAGCCCCCCAGCGGGGAGGCAACTGCAGACAGAACAACGACCTTATTTAGCTCAAGTTCTGCAGAAATGCAATTAGAAACCTCTCAATGGCCGGAGGGGGCCTGGGATGAGAGGAGAGAGTCTGAGAGAGAGAAAAAAGGGAATGCTGGGGTAGGCGGGCAGAGACCTCCCCGCTGTCCGTCACCCTGCTGGCGTTTGATGTCCTCGGCCCATCTCGCGTCCCCCTGGAGAGCCTATCATCAGGCCCCCTCTCTGGAGCTGTTGAGCAGAGAGAGAGGCTTGGAGAGGCTTGTTTGAGTGGAGAGAGGGGGGATGACTGGGGCTGTCTCTGTCGGTGCCTGACAGAATGGTCTTGACGGAGCGTTTCAGAGGCCTAATCCCTCCGACTGCACTCCTCTAGCCGGGCGAATCGCTCAGGGGGTCTGCTGAGGGTCAGACAGGTTTTAATACAAACGCCTTAGTGGTGATTTCCTCAGTGCTTCCCTGTAGTCACCCTGCTTTAAAAGACACAGCAGGCTGCTCCTCTCCCCTCTCTATACCTCCCTGTTTGGCTCCTTTCCTCCTCTTTGCCTTGTCTGTCTCTCCCCGTCTCCTCCTGTTTTGTTTTCTTCTCCCGCTCTCTTCCTCTCTAGTTCCTCCTCCTTTATCTCCCTGCCTCCCCTTGTCTCCTCACTCCCATTGCGCCGCGCAGAAGAAAGAAACTTAAAAAGGGGGAAAATATTATCCCTGCCAGCACAGTTGCTCTCGCTTAGTATTAAGTCGAGGCCTCACGGGGGGTTCCAGCGCTGCGGTTCTTTGGTTGTAGATGTCTGCTGGGTCTCTGCACACATAAAGACATGCAGATTAGGGAGAAAAATTAAAGCTGGGGGTTCGTCATGCAGCGGGTTATCGGTTAAGACTGTTTTGTCTGTTGGGGATGTGGCTCGACTGTACGGCTTCAGAGAGAAAATTGGGGTCAAATTAGAACAGGCTTATAATCCTCCTTTTTTTGTCATTGAGATCAAATAACAGTACAGCTTGATGAGGTTACACAGAATAAGCTCGTCATTGAATTCCTGCGACAGGAGGCGCTGAATCTTATTATGCTGCTTTTACAGTCAACTACTGCTCCAAGAATAAAAGACATTCCTGCAGAAATACATTCAAGGACACGAACATGATGTGGAGATGAAAGTCAACATTACTAACAAATAATCTCTTGAAATACAGCTCATTTAAAATTCAGATTTCCCTGCTTCAAAAATGTCCCGCTCCATTAAATCTCTGTGTAAACACTGAGTGGCAGTGCTAAAAATAAGGACAGCGGCCTTTAAGATAATTTGGCTCAGGTCTGGGAATTTGAAATTACACCGACAAGGAACGAAAATGTTAAAGGTAGATGATGCTTAATGTGCATGATGGTGTGTGTTTGTGTGTGTTAGCACGTGCTCTGTGTTGTTCTGAGGATTTGACTGACTGGTCTGAAATTATCCACGGCATCACAGCCCGCAGCCCACATTCCACCGCAATGCCAGGGAAAAAGGGGTCTCCCATTTCCCTCAGACTGGGCAGAGTGTTTTAACGAAGGGGTGTGTGAGCGCTGGAGAGGGGAACCAGCCAAAGAAACCCAGGCAGGGAAGGTTAAACCAATTTTCTCTTCTCCATTGTTAGTCCCACGGCGGCACCATTAAAGCAATGGTCAGTGAGGAAGGTTTGTTCCCGCTGACAGGCCACTTCTTTCTGCGCCCACAATGTTTACTGGATCTGATTATTGCCCACCAGATCCAGATAATGTCTGCCATTGATCTGGCCATTTATCTCCAACTCCTGCAGCCCCCTGACTGCTCTCAGAGACCACAAGGGAGATAAGCTGATTCAGATAAGCAGATAACATATTCTCTCCTGGCTTTTAACAACCGGAAGAAATACTTTTCAGCTGCTTCCTCGGCTGACATATGATGTGAGTTTCATATCTCTTGGCTCAGGGAGCTTTATTAGAACACAAAGGATCTGCTTTTAGAGGCTTCTTCATCAGATCAGATAAACGCTTTCATGCCTGCGTCCATCAATCTTCCCAAATGTTCCCGGAATGTCAATCACCTGCTGTGTGATAAGAAGAGAGTGAAGACTCGTTTTTGGCATTATTTACAGGTTTAATTTTTAAATCGTGTCTGGCAACGCAGATGGAGATTCTCAAGTCTTTAAATCTCTCATTCTCTGTCTGGATATTTGATTGATGCAGTTTAACAGAGAAGACTGTCAGCTTTTCCAAAGGCTTTCTCTACTTTTGGCATGCTGTGGTGTCCCAGTTTGTGTAACGGTTTTTGAGGCTGGATGCATTTTTTCTTTGTCTGTTTGGTGTGTGTCTTTGTGTGTGTATATGTGTGTGTGTGTGTTTGCATGCACAACCATGTGTCATCCCCACATTAATACAAGCAATGAGTGACAGATTAATTTATGTCTGGCTACGTGTCTGAGGAACTGGGAAGAAAGGGCCTGTCAGCGCTGCTTGTCGGGAGGGGGTAGAGATTAGAGCCAGTTGTCATTGACAACCCAGTGCAGGCTCAGCGAGATAAGGTCGAATGTAATGACTGTGGAAAAAAAAAATAAAATTAATTTAAAAAACATCCCCACTCCGCCCTCGGAAGGCTGGGAGAAGAGGAGATGTTGGCAACTCCAAGTGTGTGGGTTAATGTGTGCGATGAGAAATATTTCACAGTTCTTAGATTTCACCGAAACATTTGGACATTTCACATCTTAAGAAACAAGAAGGGTGAGAACTAATCCCACCTCCTCCCTCTGACAAAACAGAGATTTAGATATCAGAAATTCATGTAGAACAGGTTGTATTTACTGTGAGCTTGGAGAAACATGTTTTTTTCCAGCATTATTTAGTTCATCCCAACAGTCCAATGATTGTGAGTAAACAGCCACTGAAACAGGACATGATCACCCGCTGTTTGTCCACCATAGATACTCTGCCAATCATAATGTTAACACAGGTCCACATGTTTAATCCTCACATTGAGAATAACTACTGAATAAAGCTCAATTAGAAAGTGGTCTGTTAATGACCGGATTCAATCAAGTAAGTTTCATGATGGTGTTTTTCTTTAATTTAACCTTTTTATTCTTTTTCCTTCATATATCCACATTGTACAATTTGACAAAGTAATATTCTTCTTCAAGTTTTACAATTGTCCGGTGTTACCACACTGCTCTTAGTGGTGACTGTTACATCTGTATCAAAATGATCCGAATGCGTCATTTGTTCTCATAGACCCTTTAAATTGTTCTCCCAAAAAAGACATGGTGTGATAGTTCCCCCTCGATTTGGACCTCAACCATTATTGTTAAAAAGTGAAATTAGAGGTGTAGCCTTTTTTTATTTCTGTTAATTAAAGAGATCAAAAAGTGAAGCTGACAAAAACAGCAGTGTCTTGATCATTGGACTTGTTTCCGTTACAATCACCTGACCTTCAGGCTGCTAAGTGCTGAAACACTGAGCTGCATTTGGTCTGAATAGAAAATAGACTCAAAACACACGAAGTGAGTCAATTAGTTAATTTGCTCCATTGTTTGTTTGTTTGTTTGTTAAAACACAGCCCCCATGTATAATTGATTCAACCTTTTAATGGGAACAAGGTCTTTAGTGAAGTAAGGGATTAGATCAAACTTTTAACAACAATTACTGCACAGATATCCATTATATTTAGAGCGTTTGTGCTTTGTCTCCAGAGGATGAACCAGGCTACATTGGTGTCCTCTGAATTTCATCCTGTAGCACCACAAGGACAATGTGTATGGTCACCTATACCGTGGATGGCCAGTGTGACTGCACTAGTAACTTTTACTATCAGTTACTCTTTGGGACAACACAACTCTCTAACACTCCTGCCATTATTTAAAACAATTGTCAAGGGGGCATCAGAGCACAGTTCGACTGCACCCCAACCCAACAATATGTCAAGGCACTCTCATTTACTAAAAAGGTTATTCTCAGTCTATTTATACTTTGTCTTGTTGGACATTGTAAGATACTCAAACACTAATTAGCAAAGACCTAATACAGATACCTCTAAATAACTACTTGCACAAGAAAAGAAAAAGCAGGAAAACTACTTTTTCTACAAAGGTTAATTTTGATTCTTGTAAATGATGTTGATGTTAACATTCTGCTAACAGAGTGCTACTGTATTTTCTTTGGCAACGGTTCATGGGGGTTCAAGAGATCGATCGTCTGAGGACAATAAGAAAAGACACAGGAAGAAGTCAGGGATAACACTTTATCAACAGGGGGCTACAAGACCAGCAATGGTGTTTTTAAATGTTTGATATGGTAAACATTTCACCTGCATTAATAATAGCACATTAATATTTTATCTAAAGTATCATTGCTCCATGGCTGTAGACTCAAGTTTACTGTCTTATACCTATAAAGTATTTTACTATGAAGCTCTGGAGGAACATTATTTAGAAATTATAGAGACGTTACACTGAGGAGAAACTGTTATATCCCCCCCACCTTAGACGCTGTGGTTTACCAGCGTTGATGACTCTGTCTAGCATCATTTAGAAAATTCTCTTTCCATTTCCTGGCCTCTGCATCCAATCTTAGTTTGAATCATGAGGGTTTTTTTCCAAGGCTATGTAAAGCAGAGACAGATCTCTGAGTCCACACGCAAATTTAATAAGAGCTTTTAACATATTACATCGCCCAGCGCTCATGTTACACTTATCAGTAATATTTCAAACGAGGGGTAGATTTGGCATAATGGCAGGAAGGCTCATAAAGGCGAGCCAGTCCCCTGTGATTGTAATCTAGGAGAGAGTTCCTGTAAAATTAAACTCTGGATGTGGGGGGAGAGACAAACATGCCCCTGCTTTCTTTGAAGCAGAGAATCAGCGTCCAAAAAAAGGAATAAAAGATGACAAAATGTCAGTGTGAAGCTGATGGTCTATAGACAGAAGTTACGTGCCCAGACAGCAATTACCGAGATACATTTCATACATCCAGACATAGTGTTTGATCTCAGCGCTTCATTCTCTTACACAGGCGATGTTTTTCTATGTGCAGGCTTTTCATTTTTTATGTGCGCATTCATCTCTGTCATCGTTTCATTTGAATTAAAAATAATGTGCTGTGAGAGATTCGTGTGTCGATTGTTTGGCAGCGTGGCTGTAATCACAGACTTGTGGTCGCTCTCAAATCTGATAATGACCGTTTCAAACAGAGAACAGCAGCTCGTTCATGGCCGCCGCCGCTGCTGCAGCTCCTGGAGAGGCCTGAGAAAACGACTGGTAGCCATTTTCTGTCGTTGCAGTCGTTTAAATACATATCTTAAAACCAGACATGTCGTGCATGTGAAGCCCAAACCACAGCACACCCTTCATGTTCCATCTGAATCACCACTTCAAACATACGAATCCCTCTGATCTAATTACATGTCACTACAGTTGGTGCATCGGGTACTAATTTAAACATGATTTGGTGCATTTTCTGAACTGCATACAGCTGCATGAGTGAGGTTCAACTGGGGCTATAAAAGAGCTCTTTTTTCCACTGGATTAGCAACATGAAGCAGAAGTTTATTCAACACTCAAGGATAAGCATACAACGTATTATAGTGAGAATCTGAGAGGTATTAAGAATAAATATGAGCACAGTTTTTAAGTATTGATGCACAGGGTTCTTAAAACTTAAATAAGGGGTATTATGCTTTGTTTTGGGCCTTGTGCTGTCCTTCTGATACCTCACTACAGCTTTTCAGGATTAATAGCTAAAAAAAAGTCCCCATTTTTCTCTCTCTGGTGTTTAAGAAACTCTTTATTTCAGATTGAGGTCCACCTCTCCACCGTGTTGGACTATGAACTAGCTAGAATATCCTTTGGTTATAACCTCACCAAATTGGTACTGGTTTTAATTTGAGCTGTGTAAAGCTCTGGAAGTCATTGTGTATTTGGTTGCAGTCATACTGAAGAGTACACAAAACTGTTGTCAGCATCAGCCTCATCCATTATCGTTGCAGATGTTTAGTTTGACCTGCTGACTTGTTCTGACTCATTGGTGTGTTGATTATAGACTGTATAACTCATGGACGTGATCTCTGTGATGCCATCCATAGGTTTTGAGGCGATCTTAGGCCAAAAGTTGGTGTACTTCAACTCACTGCTTAAGCCCAAGATAGGAAACAGCAAAGAAGTGGCGGTGAGGCCATGGTATTACTGCCTGGAAAACAGCTACAATGTAATCAAGTTAGCTTAGCAGGGATTTCACAAAGATTATGCTAACTCTCAGCCTTCCAATTAGTCTAATGTAATTAACACACCTAACCTACAAAGGAAATTCCCGTCAGTGCAGTTCTCGATGATAAAGAAACAGGGTAGAAGGGTCAAAGTCATGGAAAAAGAATGATACAATATTTGCAGGATCCCTCATTTACCTGCAGGAGGTCAGATGTATGGCTTTTGGGTCTCTCTCATGACAAAGCAAGATGCTGCAGGTGCTCGATGGGTTGGTGAGTGTGTTCACATAGCTACGTTCAGAGGCAGTAGATGTGGCACTGCGCCACAGAGGAGGAGCCCAGTTTGAATGTTGTGTTTACAAACAGTTACAAAATTTCCAGCAGACCCTACCTTTAACACGGTGTGGAAAGCAAAGCCTTTCACAGCTCACTGTCCACTGATGAGTCAAACTGAGTCATTTTTAGGGAGCCAGTTTGGTTTAGTGGTTGCCTCACCCAACAACTCTTTATTGTGTGTCACTCTTCCCACAGTCCTACTGTATCCACTGAGCTGGGCTGTCTGAATAAAGGCGTAGAAGCTTTCACACCATTCATGACTATTACAATTTCAAGTATTATCTCACATACTTCTGTTTATCAGATTGGGATACATTTAGTAGTTTGAAGTTCAGGGGAACAAATTTACTTTGAACACTGTTGCTAAGATATGTGAAGGTGATCTGACTTGGTTCACTCAGTTTGGAGGATTGGTTGAAAGTTTTTAGTCATGTACTTTACTCACATCCTTAGAGATCATGTAAGGACCATTAGCAGAGGCCTCTCACTGGAGGAACTCTTGGTCCTGTCAGTTCCTCTCTTCCCCAGACTCTTTTCCAAAACCAAGTGGCTGCATTTTAACCAGCCACCTGATGCCAGTTTTCCCCCTGCCCCCTGATGCTACTTCACATCTTTTGTTCTACATCTCAACCGAGTCTCCATGAAAAGAAATGCAAAGCTAACTTTATGTTGATGTAGCTAAACATAAACTTTTCTGACGCTGGTGTATCTGAGAAAAAGAAGACATGTTGTTTTGTTGACTCTGGTGTGAGAGGATTTGTTTTCTTAGGCTACTGTTCATCCCATTTCCCATGACTTCATGTTTGTATTGCTGGTCCAAGCCAGGCACCAGGCCCTCGCTCTCTCTGTGTATCCGAGGGAAGGATTAGCATCTCTGCTATGAGCTAAGTCTGTTTTCTGCTCTGTGGGCAATTCGGCCAAACTGGCAGGGAGAGACTTCGCAATGTGACTCTATTGTACATCCATTGACCTCCCTGCTAGTGGGTTAATGCTCATTAGGCAAGCTATTGGATGCAAGGGTTTGCACGAGTAAGAGGATTTTCCAGGAATATCCAGCATTGGATCAGGATTCATCCAATGTGAAGGATGAAGGCAGAGAAGGATGACGAGGTTGCTTCTCGTGTAAATATGACTTTCAGGCCTGAAGTGTGAATCTTAACAGGATGGTGTTCCATCTTAAATCGTGTTTTCCTTCTCGAATACTCACTCTGGCATTGAAGCCGGGAATGAAAATGAAAGAGGACAGTATTTGGTGGAAGATGCGAAGCTGTGGGCGGCACAAGGATTTGGTGAAGATGAAGCCAGATAGTGATTTGAATGATCACCATGATAGTCATGATTTATATCACCAGGGTTGAAGGGATTTGGAGGTTCGGTTGCAGGTTTGTTAGAAGCTTTTAACAACTCAGACTGAAAGCTGAATGGGGCAAACAGCTTTTTCTAGCAGTTGACCTTCCTTTGGGCCAGCAGAGTGGCACATCCAAGAGGAAGACAGAGCCTGTGGGCTGCGAGGAGGTGCACACTGCTCATAAAGGAGCGTTTTGTTTTTCCTCCCCTCACGGTAGCAGCACCCTACTGGGGAATTCATTAGGGGCTGACATCATCTCACTCGGTGCTGAGTGAAAGAAAGAATATCTTTCTGCCTCAGCTCTCCCCTCCCTCCCTTGCTTTCTCTTCTTCCCTCTTGTTCTCCCTCTCTCTCTCACTCTCTCTCTCCCTTCCTCTCTCTCTCTCTCTGCCTTCCTATCAAGCCGCGCTGCGCCGCTGTCTCTCCTTTTGCGCGCCATTTACGCAAAAGGTACAGCGCTGATGTGTGCCTCTGCAGCTAAGCTCGAAGCACTTTCGGAAGCCTAAACAGCATGAGTGTGTTTGTCTACTGAGGGAGCACAACTAAGGTTGAATTCAAGTCAGCCAGGAAATCAGGAAGTGGGAGGACCCGAGCGTGAAGGCAGCAGCGGCGGCGGCGGCGGCGACAGCGCTCTGGCAGTCAGTCGCTGGATGAATGGGAGTTTGTCTGCTGCTTGGGAGCGGATGGGGAGAGGCTCTTGTGTGCCCACGACCGGGATCCGTCAAAGAGCGCGCAGCAGACAGGCTGTGCAGCTGAACGCGGCTTATTCCTTGAGAATCTTTTGCTCACTGTGTGTGTGATTTCCCTCCGTCTGTGTCTCTTTGGAGGAAACTGGCAGTGCGCTTTGTTGGATCGGTTTACTCCTGCGGACGCAGCCCCTCTCTCTCTGCGCACCGACTCTCAAACCCTCCTGGATCCTGTTTCTTACCACTCACGGATATTTCCAACAGGAGAATATACACAGAAAAAACACACATTGTGTAAACTAGTGGAGGAAGGTGGATCAAGGGATTTTTCCTCCTCTTGTCACCTCAGAGCTGTTGCAGAAGCTCTCCGCTGCGAGACACATGGTTCCCTTTGTCCAAACGGCGCAGTAGCTTTGTGAACGGCTTTGGGCTTGTTTTTTCTTGGAAAGGCTTCTTCTTCTTCTTCTTTCCTCCGCATGGCTGTCTTCACTTTGATCGGAGTAGACTTCGCCTCATCTTGTGTGGATTATACGATTTGAGAGGCAGAATGTGAAACGAAGCCATATTTAGCAGACAGAGAAAGTAATATCCTGACTTGTTTGCCTTCGTGCTAACCTTGCCATATCAAAGGTATGCGCACTGGCTCTGAGCCTTTAAATTTTATATATTTTTTATTTGCGTGCGTGCATTTTGGAATGAATGCATTTTTTTTACGTTTGAATGTATGTGTCTTGTCTTCTGCTGTCATTTCTTCTGCAGCTTCATTGTTTACATTCAGCCAGTGTTGAATTTGTGGATGCAGACCTTTTTCAGTGAGCAGGTTCACATCTCACAATTATACATGAATTAAGTGCATGTTTGTCAAATTTGCAGCTTTTATTTGGATTTCATTTGCGTCCCTCTATCAACAGACACACGTCGAGATAAAGGCACCAGCCGCATACAAGTGAGCTGTCACTGGATGCACATTTAAAACATTCTTGTTAGACATGAGATGCAATTCTAACACAAACATGAAATACCTTTTTTTCTATTACCACATTGTTTGAAATTTACCATAAAATAAATCCAGAGTGCTGGAGCCACAGTTATCAAGAAATCTTTTCTTCAGAGAACCTGTCTGTCAGTCTGCCTCCCATGTGCATCCAACGGGTGTTGTCCTGTGTCTTTTCTCTATGTGCATCGTATAGATACTGAAAAATACAATAATTCAACTAAGTGTCCTATTTGAAAAAGTATGCAATTGTTCTATTTTTTTTTTGGTCTTTTATTTTGTAATTCAGGCTGCATATTTTATTCTTGCACAGTGACGCTCATGGTGCTTTGCTGGGGAAGGGCTGCTTGTTAATTTCACGGAGCAACAGTGCCATCAAGTGGCTGCAAAATACAGAGTCCTTGTTTTTATGCAGAATGGTACCTGGTGCTGGTTTTGGTGAGGTTACCAAAATAACTGTGGTCATGCATCTTATTATTAATGTCACAGGAATTATATTGACTTAAGCAAGGTTTTAATGATTTAAGTCAGAGTTAAAATCCAGATCAGATTTGCAGTGAAACCTGAAAGATAAGGTGAAAACCAAGGATTAATTCATGGGAGGCAAATTTATAATTCAGCATGATGATTTTATTGCCCCCTCTGACTTGTACCCAAAAACACAATTCAACAGTGGGCCCTAAAATCCTTCAGAGAAACAATATTGTCTTTAGGTTTTCTTCTCTCCTCTCCTCTTTGTGATATCGTGCTCATTACATTCTCCTCTCTTCCAGGTTTCTGATGCCAGCTCAGAAAAATTCTTCAGCACAGCTGCAGTTAAAGGTAAACACACTTTTCTTATTCCAGTGTGCTGAAATGCAATATGATGGTGCAGGTGTATTTCCATTTCCCTGGTGTTATTACCGTGGTGAAATTGGTTTGCATTGGCCTGGCACAGTGTTTGTCACATTTATGCATGATGATGTAAAAATGTATCCCATCAATAAAGCTGAAGAACTTTTGCAAAGGTGCACGGATATGAAATACAGATCAGTTCTCAGGATTGTGTCTTATGAAATTGTGGAGTACGAAGGAGGGAAAAATAGATAAAAGGTCATGTTGTGTTTGTTGTTATGTGAATGTAAAATCCAGTATGATGCACTCTTGCTGACCTTGTGTTGCAAATGTGCTGGAAGTAGTTGGAGTTGTTGTGCAGCCAGAGGCAGACTGAGGAGGAGGAGGATGCTCTAATACTGCAGGAGATGAAGTCAGAGCAGGAAAGGCATCTGTTTATGGCCCCAGTGTGCCAACACCACATGTGACCTCATTATCAAGTCACTAATTTGCTGTTAAAAGCAGCCCCATTTTCTGCGGCTCAGGGATAATGGAGGTGCCCTGCGTGAATGGACATTCCTCTGTAATGGGGGGGAGTTTCCACACAGGGGAAAAGAGGGGCTCAGCGACTGGGGTTATGACCCCTTTAGGGCCGTATCAGAAAGTAAGGGCGGTTGCTGATGATAGCCCCTCCCCGGCCCTGCACTTCTCCCCCGTGCAGACCTTTAAACACATTTCCCACATTCTGGCCTTTGATTCTCTCCAGGGCTTGATTTGTGGCGTCCATTGGGGAGGCTCAATGGCCGTGCTTGACAGGGAGGTTTCCTTTTGAACGTGCTCCTCTGTGGACTGATTTGGTTCCCTTGAAAGGATTAAGGCCCCTTTTGTGCTGCCTAAATCAACAGAGGGGCCCCCCTCTCTCCTCCTCTCTGAAAGGACCTGACTGGGGAAACAGTACACAAAATACGCTTTCTCTCTCAGCTGCATGATAGTCCACTCTCTCTCCCTCTCTTTCTCTTGGCCTCTATCCCCATTTAAATACCACTTCTTTTCTTTCCTTTAACCACCTCTGTCCCCTCCTCCTCCTCTCTGCCATATGCTAATGCCACTGGAGCTGCAAAGAGCGAGTAAAAGAATCCAGGTGCAGCGAGAGTGAGAGCCAGGACCTCTGGTATTTTTATGGAGGGCGGCGTTGAGATTAAAAGAGTCGGGTGGGTTTTTGTTGGAAGAGATTACCATCAGTGCAGTACAACCAAACCTCTGTCGAGAAACCGCTCCAATGAAAATAGCGGCAGAAGCCGTTTGTGTGGCGATGAGTGTCAATATTTGCAGAGAGGCAGGTGCATAAAGACTCAATTTGTTTGACTGTTTGTGAGCTGTCTCGTTGGTTTTACTAATTTATGAGTCAGCATCAGGCTGAGGAGGTAGTCGAAACAGCCTCTGTACAAAGCGGCCACAGTATTGGCCACTTATTCTATTGAGTTCTGTAATGAAGGAATACTTATGGCTACTTTTAACGGAGGTGAAAAATGAACTTGAGTCAGCAGAGTTACTTGCACAAATCAATCTATAGACTGTGGGGAAAAACGCTCTGCTCTGTCCCTGGAGAAATATTAGTTGAATGTGCAGTTCTTTGGAACTGATGTGAGGGTTAAGAGAATCTGGTCTTTTGATTTTTGTCCTCCCTTAAAAGACATTTATCTCACCAACTCTTAGATAAACGTAAATAAAAATGTTTCTATTTGCAAGTTTTTTTTCTGCCACAACACCAAGTAGGAGGATATTACATGTCCTCCCTCAGGAAAGAATGAGTGTAGGTCTGGGGGGTAATGAGAAGTGCCTTACTTAAATGTTGTTTCTTTTGCACATGGTGCTGTAAGGCCAAAACACTCCATCCTGGCCACTCCTACGTATGATAAATCCATTGGTATGATATTTAGATTAGCTGGTGTAGTTTGTCTCTTTTAGATAAGGATGTAAATTATTCTGTGCGAATGTGCCAAAAGCTTATTTACATCTTGGTGCTCATTCTCATTAATGTCTTTAAGTAAGGTAGATCACGACTGCGCCGTGAATCAACAGAGTGAGCAGGAGGTCATTGTAATTCAGCTGATGCGCAGCTTTGTTAATGACAGACTGTAGATTTTTTTTTTCTCAGCAGCAAGGCTGAAAAAATCAGCCCAGGGCAACGTCAGGTCTCTTTGAAGACTCACTCCTGGTCCCTCATCTTTTAATCTCACAGCCTTCTCACCTACTCAATAATTACACTGTACATTTCATGTTCACTCAAAAGCCTCGCTGTTTTTCTCGTTCTCTTTCCGCCCGAGGCTTACACTGCGTTCTGAAAAGAAAATCCCACTGATGAGAATGAAGCTTTTGTGTTTTCAGACGTTGATTTGTTTTCTTTCTCTCTTTGTGTCAGCGTCACCTCGGGGCCGTCAGTGTCAACTGTGCACGGTCGTCTAATGCGGAGCTTAAAGTCACAGACACTCCCTGCTTGCTTTGCTGTCTTTCTGTCTCCTTCTTGCTCACTCTGGGCTCACTTCACCCAAGCATTGGATTTCATTAACTAAGAGTCATTAAATGTTAGCTCTAATTACCGCCGGTTGTCGATGTGCCTGCAGGTGTCAGCGCGCTAACCTGATCTATTTGCTGTGAAAGATAAAACGCAGATTTTAAAAGATGCTTTGCAGTCTGTCTGCAACCCGAATAAACAGCTTTTTTAGAGAGTAAGCTGCTTGTAAGACGCCGTGGGTGGAAATCGGTAACCAAGCCTTATTAAGTCAGTGACTGCTGTCCAGGGAGCAGATTGAAGTGCCGGGCGGCACAGATACTGATGATGACAAACCGGCACAGAGTGTCAGCACAAAGGCCTGCAGACAGATCTATCAAATGATTAAAGCCGTGTCCCAGGGCGGTAATATCTTGTCACCCAGTTACATTCCTGTCCTTTATGATATTGTCAATCCTCAAGTCGTCACTGAGGCTCAGGCAGCTCATGGGAAAGCAGAGACTGAGCTCAATGTGTGTTGCTTGAGGAGCAAAGTCCCTGCAGAAAGATTAAGATAATGCTGGGTGACATTTGAACAGCTCTGCAGTGCTATTTATCGAGAGAGGGCTCGGAAATTTGCTCATCAGTTGGGCAACTGTTGAGTCTGGTTTGTGCCTTGAAAGAAGAAAACGTGTTTTAGATTATATTAAAGGTCTCTCCAAAGCAGAAACAGGGATTAAAACGCCTCAAAAATATTGACAACTCTGAAAAATCTCCACTTAATCAATAAGGATCAACGTTATATGAAACAACAGTTTTGTATCATGTATCGTGTCACATTTTGTATCATATGTTGTATCGTAAAATGTATCGTATTTTGCACCATATGTTACACCGTACATCTTATCATACATTGCATCGTACTATGTATGTCGTACATCATATCTCTTATCTCGTAACTTGCATATCTTGGCATGTTGTTTCCTGTTGCATCACTGAATTATCAAGTATTGTATCATATCCTGTTGCATTGCATCGTAACATATCATAACGTGTCCAGCGTATTGTTAATGGTATTGTGTTGCATCATATTTGATCATATTTTATCGTAGCCCATTGTAGCATGACATATTGTTAAGTATTACGTTGTACAGAATCTTTTCATATCTAATCACATCATATTGTGTTGTTTGTATGATGTGAAATTGCACCATAATGCACTGCTCTGTGCCATACCTAATTACATCTCACCACTTTACTCAGCACAAAACCACACTGCATTACATCAAATCACATTGTATCATCATGTATGGCTGCACTGCAGTGTGATGCACCACCTTGCACCACTTCAAATTGCACCACACTGAACCACACTACACTATATCAAAGCATAATGCACCATACTGTCCTGCAAACTACTGTATTGTATCATATCAAAGCATATTGAAATGTGCTGAAAAGTACCGTGTCATACTGCATATCGTGTTGCACCAATCCCTTGTAACATATTATATCCAAGGTGTTTTCACAGTTGTGCACCTGGTCTTGTCTCTTCACATCGTATGTTTTCATAAAATGTTTTGCTGTATCGTACCGAATCATGTTATGCATTATTAACTTTGCTGTTGTTCCCCAGCAGCTCTGATTAAGATAGTTTAGTTTTGCTTTTTAAACACAACACAAGGAAAGTTTAAGGAGTGAAAACTTATCTCAGCCACTGTTCAGTCTTTAAGCACTATGAGTTGTCTTCCACCCGCTCACACATTACCATGTCTGCATTTAAAAGACATTTTTAGTTGGATACGACTTCATAGATTTTTCACTTTAGGAGCTCTTGAGATTTCTAGTAAGAGTTCGTTTGGTAAGAGTATCGGAGAAACAAGTCCCTGATGAGACATCTCCTGCAGCTGTGTCTGCGATGTGAGACCGACCTCAGTGCGGGGGTGAATTGAAGTGCACAGTGTAGTGATTCTCAGTTTCCCCTCCCTCTGCACAGCGCTGATTCCACCATGCTTTACTGGAGTTAATGTGAAAATGAAGCGGTGCTACAGCGAGACCCGGGGCTGACGCCGGCATGAAGAGCGCTGCTGGTGAAGTGTGTCGGGCTTGAGTGCGTCTGTCACCGGGGGAGAGAATAATGTGCGATGTGGAAGGTGTAATTTTCAGCGCTGATGGCATTGTTTAAAAAAATAGCGGAAAGAGAAAAGCAGAGGTGAACTTTTGTGGCAGATATCAGAGCTGAAGAGCTCCCTGGATTGTCATCGAGAGCTCTGCTGGCAGCGAAATTGCCTGTGAGCGTATTACTGGTGTGTGGGAGGGAGCTGAGGGCTTGTTTTTCTCTCTCGGCTTCATTCTCTGAGAGCTGGACCGCTGATAGATAGAGCTGTGTGTACTTCCAGGCCGTGAGCCGCCACCTGCTGTAATCTCAAGTGATATAGAGAGCAACAATCACGCCACAAATCACCCAGGCAGCTCCCTAACTCATTCAGCCGACTGGAAAGAGGAGGTTGGCCTTTCACAGCAGCAGCAGTGTTGGTTTACTGCCTCAGGCTGCCTGCGCTGCCCTCACACTGACCTCTGCCGTCTGTGTGGGTTTGTGTGTCAAGAAATGAGGGCTGCCTGTGGAACTTGACCTGATGCCCAGTGGAAAGATGACCTGACTACTGTTGGCCTTTGGTTCCTGCTGAACGGCTGCAGTCAAGGACGGTCTTTTTCCCAACCAGGGGCCAGAAGGTCACATTGAGGTCTCAGACCTCTCCCCTAGAGACATCACTCCCGAAAATGAGCCGAATTGTTGTTCTGGCTCATCTGCAAGCTTAATTCAAATCAAACTGCTCTTTTGATATTTAATCACCCTGCATGTTTGGAGTAATAAGACGGGGATCTGAAGATTTCCACTCATCAGTGGAGCAGGCTAAAGGCATTTTCTTTGCTTCTCTTGGTAACCTGTCCCCTGCTAGGAGCGTTTAATGCGTCTCTAAGGGGGGAAAGGAAGCTCAATATCCTGTACTCCACCCCCCCCCCACCCCCACCCCTTGAACCCTCCTTCTCTTTGCCTCCAACAGAAAGAGAGGCAGTATTTCATGGACATGAAAGGGGCCGCTGCAGCCATGCCTCATGTGCTGACACAGCAAACAAAGGTTAACAAATCAAGGATCGCACCGGCTGATTTACTGCCCCGCTGCTGCAAACAATGGCTCAGCCCCCCCATGTCTGCGGCTCACATTTACAGAGTCTGTCTGTAGGCGGAGAAATATGGCAACATTTGCAAATGTGCATATTTCAAAATCACATTTAAGATGCTTTATTGATCACATCTCATTAGACTTGGTCGAAGCGGTAAGAGATTACTCTTCCAGACCTCTGAGCGTGGTATTAAATGGATGGTACTGAAGCCTCATGAGTAAGATTTGCTCTTTTAATGTTTTCTAAAAGGCTTTCTGTCAAGATAAAGAGCACATCTTTGATGGATAATGTGCATCAAAACATCATAAACAATCCATTATCCCTTCAGAGACTGAAAAGACTTTTAAACTGTGTTTCCACGGCAGAAACTTTCTCCAGGAAAATGGCTCTCAAGGATGTAATCAGTGTGTGTTTATGACTGTAGACACGGTGTAAAGAAAGTCCCAGGGACTTCTAATTGGCTTATAAAAAGTTCTTGTATTTTTAGTACTTTTTAAAAGTAAAAAGGAACTTTTCATGCTGAGTAGTTTTGAAGTACTTCAGCATTCAAAGGATTTGTTTTAAAGTTTCCTTATTTTCCCGTTTTGGTACTTGATGCCCTACAGGAACCTTTAATCCGATGATTAGTGGTTCCTGGGTCCTTTCTGTGAAAAAGTTGTTTTTTTTATTCAAATAATTCCTCTGAGTAAAATAAGAAAATGTTGAAGAGCATACAGCAGAATAAGACTCCTGTGCATCCAGATGGATATCTGTGTAATCAGAGTTCACGTCTGTTTTTCCTTCTCGCTCACCTGTTACACTCACAGTACCTACAGTCAGGACTAATTAAGGAACTTTGGTGGATCACTTTCTCGGGTAAACACCGGCTGTGAGTCCAGATCTACCTGCTGCCTACTTGGTTTGAGTTTGTTGATGAAGGATCAGATTTAAGGAGAGGTTTCTGAATGCCTCTGTTGGTGCGCACACATGGAGCAGTGTGGGCCGCTCTCCTTCCATCCCCTCCAGCCACACAAAGAGGTCATTCAGAGTTTGTTCCCCTCAGTCCAGAGGTTAGAGACTAAGTAAATCCATCCATCTTAATGCACTTATTTCAGCACCAGGAGAGCAGCAGGGAGACTGACTGAGTAAACACTCCTATATCCGACATGCCATGCTAAAACCCAGAGAGCCTGGAACACATCAGGACAAAATTAAAGGTCTACATCTCAAAGACAAACATTGAAATGGGCTGAGCTCCAGAGATCAAAGTCAAAGGCCTTTAGTTTCCCCTTCTGCCCCCGCCTGTGTCTGCCAGACTGAGATGTGTGGCAGTTTAGCAGCCAGGCAAAAGTCTGAGCAGTGAGAAACTGTACATACATGTGTGTGTCATGTCTGAGGTAACGCTTTGTGGCGTGTCTTCTGTCGGTTTAGGTAAAGTAGAGAGGTTTATGTGAGCATACAGAAATGCTAGATTATGTTACAATGACAATATTTAGAAGTATGATCAAAAAGTTTTATGCTTCTTTGGTAATGGAAAAAGCCTGCTTCTTTCAATTTATCTCCTTTTGAAACATTTTGTTGTTAAAATACTGGAACGTGAAGAGCTGTGATTATAAGACACAGCTCAGGCTGTAACTAATGATAAATGAAACCACTGATCAGTTTTTTAACAGTGGTCTGTTTCTTTTATAGTCAATAAATGGGAAACAGACATCATGATTCCAAGAACCCAAAGAGATGAATCTGATATTTGTTCTCAAACGCACGCTCCAAATCATCAAGCAACAAATGCTCACTTTGAGGAACCTGGATAAGCTTTTTATCTCTGCCTGGAGAGAGGCTTGTGTTTTAAACCTAAACTTAACTGTTGCAACACTACAGATGCAGTGCTGTAATCAGGTTTCAAACTTCAAGTCTCAGTCAAGTCTTGAGATGTTGGTGTTTAAGTTTCGCAGCTTTACTCCAAACTGCAGACTGACTGAACCTGTCTGTGAGTGTGGGACCTCTGGGATGTCTGCATTTTTTTCAACAACATTAGGTCCTGACTGGTCCTGTAAATGATTGTATTAGGTGTGTTTGCAATATCATACTGTCTATGATAATACCACTATAAACTTTTTGATGACAAGTATTTGTCTTATCGCATTATTTACACTACAGCAATGCAACAACGTATGACATTCACTGCTGCAGTTGTTTTGGATTAAAAGTGTCAGATGACCAACAGCACGATGTGTTCTGTAAAGAAAGTCAAAAACTTGTTGCTTGAATTCAAAAAGTTATTATACTATGCTCTAGGCATCTGTTTCATTAAAGACCAGTTATTATATTTTTGGTTTTATAACATTTTTATTTGTAACATTTCAGTTTGTTGTTACATTTTGGGTCATTGCTACAAATGGGGCTCAAAAAAAGGCCATCACTAAATTTTCTTTGTGCATCTTGAGCAGATTCCTCTTAATAGTACTTAAAAAAATACATATCCTTTTGTTTTAAATTTCTGTAAAATCTAAAAAACAGAAAAGCATCAAATTTTTCATCTTTCTTGTATCTGAACAAGACATCACAAGACCACACATGCAAGATAATAGACATGACAGACTTTGCTGTACACTTGATTTTTACACTTTATTGAATATAATATTTATCAAAATCAAAAACTACAAACAGTTGCATATTTCCTCCATTTTTATCAAAGTAAAATCATCAATAGGGGTTTACATAAAACAATGCAAACAGGAAATATTGATCTGTTTTAAACATTTCTTTTTTTGCCTCTACGGTGACCAAACTAGGATAAATCAAGTTAATAAAACCTTTTTGTTTGTTTGTTTTATGTGTTTTTGCTGGTTCCCGGTGTTGCTTACTTCTAGGATCATGAGCTGAAAGGTTTGGGAACCTCTGGTTTATTTCATTAAAGTTGAATCATGGGCCTAATATCTTGGTAAAGCTGCGCAATAATTAAGTCTGTTGTGTTGTTTTAATTAAAATAGTCAACGATTTGTTTTCCCTGCTTTGAATTATTGATGAACACATGAATCATTTAAGCTCTTTAAATAATCAGAGTCCTTTCAAAGCGAACATGGTCCTTTGTTGGGAGTCTCATTGTCCTTTGTGTCGGACATATGTTGACGATAGAGACGCTGCAGACGGATGGAGGTTGATGGGTGTGGATGGGATGGAGGTGTTGAAAAACACCAGTCCCCTCTTCCCTGGGGAGCTCCCTCCCCCCATCACCATCACCAGTAACCACTGATCCAATGTGACATCAGCCACTCTCCTGCCAACTGTGCAGCATTAACAGGGTCAAAGCAACACACACATAAACACACACACTCACAGCACTTACCAAGACCCAGCCATTCCCAGAGCACTGTTGGTGTGTTCAGGCCAATTATGCCTGTGTCAGTCTCTGGTCCCTGCGGCAGAGGTGACATTGCCAGAGAGGGAGAGGGCTCGGCCGCCTTAATGAGGCCTCATGGTGGCTTAGAGGTGTGTGTGCATACGAGTGTGTGAGCCAGTGTGTGCATGCATAACAGCAGGAGAGCTGGTGTGGAGTGATCCTCTGTTCTATCTCGACCCACCGTGTGTTTCTGAGACTCTTTATCTTCTCAAGGTCTTCCCCCTGCAGCCATTTCCATCCCACTGCCTCTCCAAACTCAACGGCTTTAGGAAAACCACCGCAGCCTCGTAATTTCCCCATCCAATAAGCAGATTTCAGTCCTGGTGAATAACTTGAGGGCCGTGTCCCAGAACTGCAGGCTTGCAGCTGTGCAGACGTGGACTTAAAGGGAGATGGGATTAACACAGCGGATAAGATGTTACTGTTCTCTGTGAAATGCTTCAGCCTAGCGGTGCTGGTGTTGCTTTGAGCAGCATGAAGCAGGATTTGGTCTCTGATGAGCGTGCTGGATGACAACCCAAAGTTTATAGAATCACAGGTTTTGGATTATATGGTTGCAGAGAGTTTATTGGATAAAAACAAAGCCAGAGGGCCTCACATTGAAGCGTTTATTGGATTGATTAGACACAGCAGGTTGCCATCATGATAAAGCTGCTGAAAGGCTTAGTAAGACATTAATCTGAAGTTTGAAGTTAACTCTGACATATTTATGTAACAACAAGAAGGTGCATTCATTCTTTTTGGTTATTGTTTCCCCTGACTAATAATGAATTGGTGCTGATGATTTCATTTTAAGGCTTTTAATCTTGCGCCAAATGAACCAGCAGCTTCCACATCCTGAGCCACCATGACTTGTTAATCATAACATAATAATAAATGCTTTCTAGTTTCATTGTCTTTGACTTTATAAGCAATTTTCAAAAAACATTTGATTTGTACTGTTGGTGTTGACAAGAGAAATTCTGAAAAAGTCAGAAAATTGCGACACTGTTGATCGACTTTCTCAACTCTTGTAAACAGCAGACGAGAGAAATAATTGCAGTGTTGTCTCAATCGTGCCTGTCACACAGATGTTTCAGACAAAGACTCCCATGATTCAGCACCGTCAGCTGTCAAACTGCTGTGTTGTTGTTCTTAAAAAAAGGAGAAGAAGCAGGCCGAACATGTCTCTGCTTTCCTGTTCGCTCCTGCAGCAGCACGGGGGAGTAGGGTCACTCCAGTGGAAGTGAAAGTGTAAACAGCCTTTTAGAGATACAAAGAGCGGAGAGACAGGAGCACAGGGACTGTGGTCAGGATTGATGAAAGCAAGGCTTTAATTGCTCCCACAAGAAAGAGGTTATCTTTTTTTCCCCCCTTTCTCACCCTCTCTGATTCTCATAAATATGCAGGGCAGAAATAAAGCCCTGATGAGCCGCAGGGCAGATTAGAGAGGACTACAGAGCGGGATCCGGGTTTGTTAGCAGCACTCCACAGATCCTTTGCATGTGTTTCTGCTCCGTGCACACATCGCCTGGCTTTCATTTGTCACAACCCACCTTTCATTATATTTCCACAGGCTACTGGCTGCAAGGGGGACAAAGGGTGCTGGGTAATAGTGATGAGGCTGTGGGAGCTTTAGTGCAACATCGCCCCCTGGTGTTGAGTGGAAGCTCCAGAGGGGAGGTGGTAAACAGACTTTAAGGAGTGAAAGTGGACAAATGTGCATATGTTTTTCTTAATAGAGTTCAGCGGGACAGGGAAACACATTAATCTTCAAATCAAATCAACGATACACACCAATGTATGTATGTATCTCATAACAAGGGATGGGTATTGATACGATTTTTTCAATCCCAGTGCTTTAAGTGATTATGCTCATCAACCAATTCTTTCTCAATTCCCTTATCAATTCCTCCTGTGAATTTTCTGTGTACAAAGAGCAGCTTAAAGGTTTTCTGTCAGTAACATTTTCTTGAGTTTATGAGTAAAAAACGTGAAATTTGTAAATTGGTTTGAATATCTCTGGATGTAAATGAATGAAAATAAGTAAAAATCACTCATTAGGTGACATCAATATACTGTTCTCTTGTATGTTATTGACTGAAGTAGGCCACCTAGCAATGCCTTTGGTTGTTTGGATCCTTGAGCTTGCTGTAGTTTTGCTGAAGTCACTCATGAACCTGCACTCCCTGTTTGGAAAACATTTACCTGTTGACATTTTGAGTTTGAAGCAATGTTCACGAAAAGTTATTGTGATATGTTGCTGTAATGAAAGCTGACATTCTTTTTAAACCATAGTTAAATCGATGTATGCTAACCACCAGCATAACAATGTGAATATGAATCTCTTGTGAGAGAGGACAGAGCTTCTTGAGTAAAAATTCAAGCCTGAGTCAGAGTTTTCTTGGGAAACTGTTTCCTGTCTGCCAAGCCAATAGTCAATGTGAGGTTTGGCCTCTCTGGTGTAATGTAAAGAATCCATGAGGGAAACATTAAGCAAAAAGACTGATGATATTGATAGATTGAATCATTTCTGATAGATTCCTAACAGGAACCGGTTCTTGATTCTCATCCCTAGTCATAACAAGAGCAGTAGCTAAGATTCATCTGTGATCCTAAAGTCTGACAGCCTGTCTCAGCTGTCTCTGGGTGAGAGGTGGGGTATCCTCAGGACAGGTGGTCTGCCTCGCACAGGGTTAACATGCAGACAAACAAACACTCGCTCACTTTTGTGCACTTTAGAATCATCTTGTACTTTGAATGACAAGAAGAAGCTGGACCCACACATGTACAGAGAGAGCTCACACAGAGAGAAAGGCCTTGGTCAGGATTTGAACCAGCTGTGAGCTTGCTGTGAGGCAACAGTGGTAAGCACAGCACCACCACTGTGCAGCCCACATTAAAAACTTGAAAAGCAAAATTGGATCACTAAATATACATGGAGGGCTCCTAATAAACTTCCATTGCCTGCCAAGTAAAGTCAGTGTGCTGGAACCTCTGGTGGAGTTGTGGTTGGTGATGTTTGTGTGCATGTAAGGTTATATGTTTTTAAGACATGTGCGTTCGATATAAACAAAGAGCATCAAAATGTTCCATTTCATCACCATTCGTTGGTTGATCTTCTGGTTTTGGCTGCTGTTCTCAGCCGCCTGCCCAAACCCATCAGTGTCCTCTGGACTGTCATCATCTGTTACAGATTAAGCTGCTCCTGGAGGGGGCCTATTCGATTTCGTGGTTCCAGAAATCCCCACTTTATTCCACGTGTCAGGTTTTCACTGTAAACACTGTTGTACAGAAACCAAAATCCCAGAAGGGATTGCTTTTTCAGGCCTTTCAATCCAAGAGCAAGCGGGCCGTTACGCCAGTGTGGGCTCCACGTCTGGTTTAGCTCTTAGCGTTCTGAGACGTGGAGCTCTGCTGGGCCATTTAGAGCCAAAGCTGGGAATCCGTGTTTGGAAGCTTTCTCCCCTAAACCCTGCGCTCAGTCAGTGTGCACTGTGGTGTTGTGATGTATGAATCCCCTGGCCATGCCTGACACTAGTGAGCCTGTCTGAGCCCATGTCTTCGCAGAGTAGGAGGCCGCGGACAGAGGCCGCATTGTTCCCCTGAAGTAACCCAAGCTCAGAGCTGCCGCTGCCCAAAGGGGGATATCAAGTTGTTCTCTCCCCACCGACACAACAATCCTCGCTTAAGCTCCAAGGCTTGATGAGGGAGCGGAGAGGCAGCTGACTGTTTGGATGACGGGGAAGTTCAAATAAACAACTCAAATCCCAACCAGCCTCCCCTACACTAACCCTCCTCCCACAGCCGTAGCTCATCGCTGTGAAGCTTGCCAACAGCTCTCAGCTAATTTGTGGTGTTATTTTGGAAAGCATGTTGATGCGGCTGCTCTGAGGTTTCCCGAGAAAGGGCTCTGTGAGCTGAAAGAGTGTTGAGAAGGACTTGGGGCCTGGTTGCATTTGCCTGTTTTCCTGTCTTGTGAGGGATGGTGAGGTTTACCGCCACATCAGCAGACCACACAGCAAGGAGGGAGGAAGAGGAGGAGATGAGGTGGAGTGAAGAGGAGAGAGACGGCCATTAACATTTTCTTTTCTCTCTTGGTCGTCTAATCCTACAGCTGTGAAACCTGAGCATTGGGGTAATGAGACGGCACTTGACGCACACACACTGAACACATCGGCTGCTTCTGTGTGCAAGAGAAGGTCTCAGAGGAGAACAGGCTGACAAATTTCCAGTCATTTAATCTGTGATGTAAAAATATAAAGTAAAGGGCTGCTTTAAGATTTTATGTTAGGTCCAAAAATATAGTTTAATAATAATAGTTTGGTTGTTTCAGACTTGTTAATTAACTCAACTTCTTCAAGTAGTTGTTTGAAATTATTAATCTGTTTCAGCTCAATTTAACTTTTAGTTTTGTTTGCCTTTTGTTTTCATTCATTTAAATTATATTTGATAGTTAACTCAACTCCATCAGCCCATCCATCCATCTAATGGAGCTGTGGCATCCTGCAACTTTTATGTACAGCAGGGTCTTATATTCACTGCGTTCCCTCCGTGGTGTAACTGTTCAGTCACAATTCACAAAGGCTTTGTGGGTATAACTTGAAGGCTGTAGCTTTACTAAACAGCTAGGAGGGGCTAAGGTGATAGTCAAGTTAACATGCATGACTGATTCATTTGGAAGTACATTTTAAGTTGAAATATTTCTGTGTAGTTGAGATGATGCCAAATTATAAGTGTCATCACAACAACTTCAGTACTCTTCTGTCATATTGACATAGAATAATGTGCTAGAATAACAAATGTGCAAACCACATTTTACAGTATGCATACAAGGTAACATCTCTCCAAAGTGAGTTTTCCTCATATGGTTTTAACACTCATCCAATGGGATTTTTGCAGGCTGCCTGTTTTTGCAGATTGTGTGTGTGTATGTGTGTATGTGTGTGTGTGTAAAACCAGTTGGCCCCATTTGAAAGAGAGTGAAAGAGGCCCAGACTGATGACTCTCTGGGGACAGATTTCTCTTTCCAGCCCTCCATGCCTCTCTCCCTGGTGAAATCATGCTGGTGTCAGTGTGTCAGCTCGAGCTGTCACTCTCCCCATTGCTGCGAGCCAATTTCTCCCTCACTGAAGAGAGAGAGAGAGAGCGAGAGAGAGGGAGAGGAAAGAGCAGGAGAGAGAGGCAGGGAGACAGAGGGCTTTTTCTACACTTGACACAGCGGATAAGCAGTTTCAACAACCCTTGATGCAATTGGAGAGGCTCAAAAGAAGGAAGGAGTGAGCCAAGACTGTCTGTCACCTCCAAGGAGCCAGCTGTACACTTAACAGACCCCCTTTAAGGCTTGGTTTGGTACGGTCCGCTGGGCTTAGCTGACAGGCTGACAGGGCATCATGGAGGACAGGCCGACGCTGAACAGATCCATTCAGAGAACATAGAGCTGCTCCACCAGCAGGGTGGCAAAGGACCTGTTGACTGGTACAGTTCCTCTGAGTGTGCATGTGTGTGTTTGCATGTGTGTGTGTGAGCTGGGGAGAGTGAGAAAGTAGAAGGCGTTTATGAGCTGGCGTGCATTTTATGGCCATGTGAGTGTAAGTGAGATGTAGGCATGTCAGTGTTTGAAGTCCGTTGGCTCAAGAGGCAATTGTCTTTTGTTCCTCGGAGCTGCTGCAGTGACTGACATGAAACACATGTTGTGGAGCCACTCAGTGGGAGCTGAATTGTCTCAGTTGTGCTCACACTCAGCCTGAAACTTCAGTGTTGTAGAAAAAGTTTTCAGGCCTGTTTGAGTCAGTTTACATTCTTCAGACTCTGAAAGGTACCCGTGCAACGTCCTTGTTTTGACCAGAGGGAATGTTATTTAGCTCTGCAGAGCCAAGAGTGCGAGTCAACAACGGATCATAACAGCATACCTGAGAAATTCCCCCACACACTCGCCCTCAAGTCAAAAACTTAACCCGATGCCTAATTTAAGGAGCAGGGAATGTGATAAACAGCTGATACCAACATTTATAACAACAATGTAGCTGATTTAATACAAAGTTGTTATTCTTTTGCATTAGTTGTCCTTCCCTTGTTATTTTCTCTGGGGCCTATCTCATGAACTGCATGTCACTGATATTTCTCAGGGATGGTGTAACTCTCTATACTGCTGACATTTTCTTGGCAGGTTTGAACATAAAAACAAGTCAGTTTGTCCATCAGGTGACTTCTTCTGCCCAATAAGAATCTTCTCATCCGGACACCTTATCACTCAAGAGCAATGTTGTTGTTTACCTCTCATATTTAGAAGTGTTAAATCTGGCACCCTATGCTTTGGCTTTAGTTAGTTTGTACTATGATTATATTTATTCAGATGTTTTTATTTATTCTGTATGTGAGATTCTTCGTTATCATTAACTTTTTATACTTTTTTAACGTGTTGTTTTGCTTAATTGTTATCAAGCTTATAACCAGGACCTTTGGGGTGAAATTTTGTGCAATCCGTACATAAGTGTGTGCTAGTATGACAAAAAAAACTCCTCGAATCCTTGAATACACTGCAAAGCTGAAATGTAAGCAAGTCATTGTGTCTTACTTTTTGCAAAAACAATTCTTTTTGTGGCTTGATACAAGCCACATTCACAGACCATTCCAAAAAATGTCTCATTTCAAGTTATTTAAAGACAAAAAAAATGTCTGAATCGCTTGAAGCAAGTCAAAATAAAATGCTACTTTATTATTTATCATTATTTGCCAATATGCTGCCTGTTACCTGTTAAAACAAATGTTTGATATATTGCACGAACTATTATAAACATTTCTCACTTAAAAGATTGTTTGAATCCGTTATCTTCTGTCTGCACTTCTGAAACTATAAATCTAAGCAAGTGATTATGCTTTAATAACTAGCTTAATGTAAGTTACATACATTGGACAAGTCCAGAGAAATGTCTTAATAAGACATTTAAAGATGAAAATGATGGCTGAATTGCATGTAAAGAAAAACAAATCTGTCAACATGGGTGATATTTTTTGTACTTCACTCGTGTCTTGTAAAAAAGACAATGCCCTTATTTCAAGAAACTTCACAAGTATATTTTTCTTACTCCATTACAAGATTTCTTTTTCTTTACAAGGAGCTTAATGTGTCACTTTTGTCTTCTGATACTCACAAAGGGACTTTTTTCTTACTTTGAAAGGTGAATGAGGCTCATACAAAGTCTAACAAAACATTAACACTTGCTTGGTCTCAGTTTTTGCAGTGTGGTATCTTCATTTTAAGGCAATAAATTACCGGACTAGCAGATAAAGTAAATGGAAAATCTTAAACTCTAGCATCATCTTTTGACCAAAGAAGTCTTATCGGTCACTGAATATGTCGTTTTTTATTAGATATCACCAAGTGACAATCAATCAAGAGGAAACTGACTGATATGATAAACCAGTGTCTAACTTTCGGTCTCAAACTTAGTGGTATGGATGGTTGTTAAATGAGACCAAAGATCCAGATCCAGTCATGTTGTGTGGACACTGCTTTATGTTGAAGGGATGTCAGGAAAATCATGGTTGGCTGGATGCGTGAGCTGCATGTAAGTTAGACATGTAAGTCAGTGAGGGTCTCTCAGCGGCCCATACACCATGTTTGTGTCTCTGAGGGACAACATGTTCGCTGAGAATGGCCTCCTACCATTCCTCTCTCCTCGCTGGTAGAGATATCTGAGCCTGTGAGAAGTCCCATCAGCTGGCTCCTGTTCATGTGACATGTCTGAGGTCAAATGGTCTGCCTCACTCCACAGCTGCTTTGTCTCTGGGTGTAGTTTTACACCGCTGTGACAGTGTTGCTGTAGACTAGATGGATCCTCATTACACGCTGCTGTTGTTTCAAAGCCTCACTGAGCTCCTGCATGACAGCCAAACCTGCAGAGGATCTGTCAGCCGCGGGCTGTGAGGGTCCCCCTGAGGGCTGCCCTGGCAGAACAAGTCTGCTTGGCCCGTCTGTTGGTCACCTGTGCCAGGGTGCCCGTCATCGAGTCCCTGACCCGGCACCTCTCCTGTTTCCTTCCCTGCAGCCTGACCTCACACCCTCAGGGATATATAAAGATTTGTTCTCTAAAGGGGAGCTGGAAACGGGACACCCTGCAGCCACTGATCCCACAGATACATCCTCATGTGCTTGAGGGACGCTGTCCAAACACTTTGGCCCCTCAGGAGCAAACTAAGGCAGCAGATTTTCCACATGCTGCTGGGGTGAGAAGTGAGCAGTGAGAGCCAGACACTGAACCAGTTAGGAGTCATTACAGGAGCAGATGTAATCAGAGCTACTGTGGGAGGAGGAGGACTGTGTGTAGCTGCTGCTGTGTGTTGGTAAATGGCTTCATTATGACGGGACAGAGGGAAGGCAGAGTATGGATGGAGCTCGGGTGGATTCGAGTGAAGGTAGGAGATGGGATGGAGTGAGTTTTGAATCCTTCTCTGCTCTTTTCTGTCACCCTGTGCTCCTCCTCTTGTGTTGCTGCCTTGTCTTTGCTCTGTAAACATGTGTCGCTGCTTCTTCTCTGCGGTCTGGTGTCTGTCAGAGGCGCTCTGAACATCCAGTGGCTTGCTAAGCCCAATTACCACAGATTGCTAGCACTGCACAGAGGATCACAGACACAGACGGTCTATCTTTAAAGAGGAGTCAGAGGTTTATGTGTCGGTTAACCACACCATGCACACCATGACATCAGTGTATATCCATGTGCTATTTATATTAATATATTGATGCACACACTTGCTTTGCCCTCAAGTTTTCGTGTGAAATTCATAAAGCAGATGAGAAAGGCATGAAATATAGATGTTAAAAGGGGAGGCTTAACAACTCCCCCCACTCCCCTGCCCCTTTTTGGCCTTTTGCTCAATCACCTCTTGTTAAAGCTGCGGTTTGTGTTTCTGTGAGCACTCAGTGGTGTTCTCACTGGAAGAATACACATGTCACGCCATCACAGCCAGAATAGTTGGCCTCCCCCACTGATCCCTCTCCTCTAACCCACACCTTAATTTCTGTTTGGCTTCCCACTCCCCTTCTCCAGCCACCCCTGGGAGTCTAGCACTAATAAAACAGCTCCAGTCCAAGACCCTCCACATGGCGGGATGTCCAGGCTGTGTAACCTAACACCCCTCTGGGCTCCAGCTTTAGAGAGCTGCTGACATGACGGAGAGTCTGGGAGGGCCAGCAGGGGAGCGTCCATCATTGTCAGGCTCTGGGCGCCCTGAGCTCCCATCCGGAGCATGTCCAACACGCATGCCTGTGAGCTGTGAACTCATTGCTGTGAGGCGCTCCGACACTCTGGAGACTGGAGGGGTATCACGGAGTGTGGTGTTACTGCTCTTAGAGCAGCTAATGCTGTTAAAGTCTTCAGAGCTGAGGAAGGAGGGGGATAAGAAGCTAATAGACTGGAGATCCTCTGGAGGCTTTGGCGATGAGATCAGGGGAAAGCTTTACCAGCTAAGTTTACCCACACAGGCCTTCTACTGCTCAGAGAGCTGACACCAGCAGACCAAAGTGCAAGACCATGCTTTTCTACTCAGCAACATTACACATGTAAACAGTTAGCATGTAGCTTGGAACATGACAGGCAGAACCATGATCACACATGAAATCAAAGTAAAGGTCATTTAAATGGACAGGATGGGTCATTGTCCCTGTGTGAGGAGAAATTCATCCTTTAGTTTGAATACACTCTTTGGATTCCTGGAATTTTCCTTCAGGCACAAACCTCAAATTTTTTCAGAGTAAAGCCTAATCTATACTTCTGCGTTGACCCTACACCATAGCAGTTGTCAAACACCTGAGCTCTACAAACTTTAGATTTGATGTGTACGCATCACCCATATGGTCTGTATGATCATCACATCCCTTTTTCCGTTTCCACAATGTTTTCTGCATTCTCACAACAATTTGGATCATTATGTTACATTTACACTTTGTGTGTAGGCCACTGTGTCACTATAGGGGCAAAGGAGACTTACTGCTTTGTGCAGTGATTGGGTCTGGGTATCGTTAGGAACCTCACGATTCAATTTGATTCTCATTCTTTGGGTTACAATTTCATTTGATATCAACTCGATTCAATATTGATTTAATTGCTTCAATTCCAATTCAGTCAGTGGTAGAAATACACAAATAATTAGAGTTCCTGTAGACAACTTTTAATCTGTGACACGCCAACCACAGCAAAGTCGTATTCAAGCCATATCTGCCAGAAAAGCGCCCCCCACTGGTCAGGAGGTGAATTGATTCAAAGCATTTGTCGAAACAATTTTGAATTGTGCAGCGTAATAGTGCAATGCTATCTGATTCTTAAATTGTGGTTAGGGTAGCACAAGTGGTCTGCTAGTGCCCCCTAAAGGTCTACCATAAATGTGAGTGAAATGTGTGGATTTTTCTTTTAAACATTTACAAAAAAAAGTCGGTCTAGTCTGAAATTATTTGAGAAACATTGGCTTGATTCAGCCTGGCTTAGAAGTGTCAGAAGATGAGTGCCTGAAAGAGAAAGTTCACGTCAACACCCCATTACTCTGAACCGCCACTCGGAAAGTTAAAGAGACTTTTGTCCTCAATCAGCGGATCTGAAGAGCCATGATTTAGAAAACATGTAAAATGAAGGAATTGAGAAATTGTTTGTCGCTCCAGCCCATTGTCAAAAAAGTATCATTGAGCCACATATTAACTAACCTCTAACTCGATTGAGCAACTTTCATCTCCTGTAGGCATAAATCACAGCATGCTTTTGTAGAGTCCATGTTTTAACCCTGTTGTCACTTGTGAGCTCGTAAATCCACATAAGCCCTGAGGACATCTTTCCAACTTCAATCAACATCCCATCTTCCAGTCCCTCAGGCCACAGAGTTGAGTGCAGATGTCATTCTCCAGCGTCAGCTCTAAAGTGTTCATTGAGTTCCCAGAGAAGCAGAAGAAAGACAAACCCTCTCTGAATGTGTGAACACAGTTTGTTTCACACAGGGAGTATTCATTGAAGGTCTGTTTTATTAGACTAATTTACAGTGTGCAGCTGTATCCAATAAGCTGCGCAGTTGCTGTAAAGACACAAACACACGAAGAGACGGAGTAAAGACAGTGTGTTTTGTTTTGGCCTGATGAGATGGAGGCTTTTTAATAAGCATGTGCAGGCGAGTGAGAGTGATCTCTGACAGAAACTGTTGGCCTGCTGTTTATTGTTCTGGTCTGTGTGGGAGGGAGATCTGTTAAAGATGTCTGCCATTAATGCGACTGCAGGCTTCATTAAGAACAAATAAACACAGCCTGGTCCCTCACCAAGAAGCTCTTTGGGGAACATGTGCTGTCTTAACCACTGCTGAGGTCAGACACTGTCAACACTTGCTGCTCAATTACAACTCTAATTTTGTTGTCAAACAAAATATGGAGATAGAAGAGGAGCCAGTTTGCGGAGTATTCCTTTATTTTCTTTTGAGGGATTTAATGGTTTCCAGGCTTGGGCCTGAGGGAAGATTTTCTTTTTAAACATTCAGAATAACTGGAGACTGTGAATACTTCAGCAGGGAGATTTTATTCAGCCAGCTTCTGAACACTCAGCCCAGCACGGGGAGAGATCCTGATTGTAATTAATGTTTACTGAGACATACCAATGAAGGATTGAATTTTCAATGAGGCCGAGAAAGTCCTGCTTCAGCGCAGTGTGCTATTTAATTGATTCGAGTTGAACAAACAGTCTGCTTCTCTCTGTTTATTTTTCTGTTTTCTGAGAAGAAGTAGGAGGATGAAGTGTGCAGAGAAGACAAAGAGGAGGACAGGAATAAAACTCAACATCATAGACATGTCACCACCATGATTCTCCAAACCAAAAGACTCTCCACCAGAGTCTGGATGCAGTTTTTAGAAAGTGCACAGTTTGAGCCGGAGTTGGGTAACACTGTTATCTGTGAAAGAGCGATGTGAGCACAGAGAGGTTTGGGCCTGATTCTGCTTACTGCTGCACATCAGGGAGATGGACGGAGAATACCAGGCGCAGATAGAAAGTATGAGAAGCAGAGGCGACAGTGAAGGAGTGGAGCTTCTCAGCACTCTGTCAGCAGTGACAGACAGCTCTGGGTTTTGGAGTTGTCACTGCCTCTCCTTAGAAAATGCTTTTTTGGAAGTTATAGGACTGAGAGCCTCCAAGCTATCCTATTCACATCAGGCTTAAAGCTGCGTTCCGTTTCGAAGACCTGACGGTCAGTTTTAGTCTCTAATGAAACATTATAGGTGTTAGGAAACCATGTATTCTTCTCCAAGTAATCTGTCAAACCCTAAATAAGTGTTTTTATAGTACACGAATAGTTATCGAGAAATCTTTATACACTGAAAAACTCGGTACCATAACGTCGTCTTGAGTAGTTACCAGTATAATCACAGTTAGTGAGGCACATGTTTTCAAACCAAAATATTTCTACTATCATTGGGTGAATTGGCACGAAATAATGTTGTAAGTTACTGACTTCAGTTGTCTTCTGCCTTTGCATCTTGCACAAACATCAGATCAAAGTTTTCATGTATCTTTTGAAATTTCTCAATTCTAAGAAGTGATCATGATTATGTGATGATCATTAAGTTGTTCGCTTTTATATCTTCATGTTTGCATCTCTGGTTTCTGTGAATCGTCTCAAAAGCTATCAACTTAATGACCGCATTTAATTCAGATGCTTGGGTTACCAACTTGGGATCATTGACTAAATTTTGTAGAAATGTTACCCTGTTGGCATCAAACACATATAGGAACAAGAAGCCGTAAAAAATGTTAACAATAACCATACTTAAAGTCAGGATACTGATTTTCATGTTCGTGGAGCTTGACACAACCTTACAAACCTGTGGCCAATGACTCTTCCCTAAACGGGAAATTAGACTAAGTCACATACTTGAATGTAATCTAAATTAGATATATTATACAAATGGAAGAGCAAATTTCTGATGTTTGGCAAAGGAAGTAACCCTGATTCATGTGGAAAATTTTGCATACCTGGATATTTTGGAACGACAGAAGAAGCACGAGCAGCACCACCAATTTTAAATAATCATGGTGCATGCATATGTACGAGCCTGGACAGTGCGTGGGTCATTCATCAGACCCCNAGATGGACGGAGAATACCAGGCGCAGATAGAAAGTATGAGAAGCAGAGGCGACAGTGAAGGAGTGGAGCTTCTCAGCACTCTGTCAGCAGTGACAGACAGCTCTGGGTTTTGGAGTTGTCACTGCCTCTCCTTAGAAAATGCTTTTTTGGAAGTTATAGGACTGAGAGCCTCCAAGCTATCCTATTCACATCAGGCTTAAAGCTGCCAAGGCAAAGCTTCTGGACTGCCAGTCAAAATCAGAGATTACTTTGTAATATCCACAATCCTTTGGTACATAAGAAGAGGTTCATTAGACAGTTTGGGATTTATTCACAAAAATATCATGTGCTTATCAATAGCTCTTTAGAAATATGTGACTTTTTGAGCCATGGTATTGCAGCAGAACTCATCAATGGTCATATTAGGCAGTTAGTGAGGCACATGTTTTCAAACCAAAATATTTCTACTATCATTGGGCATACATATAATTGGCACGAAATAATGTTGTAAGTTACTGACTTCAGTTGTCTTCTGCCTTTGCATCTTGCACAAACATCAGATCAAAGTTTTCATGTGTCTTTTGAAATTTCTCAATTCTTTTTTTTTTTTTTTAAGTTATTTTTTTGGCCTTTGTGCCTTTATTTGATAGAGGAGGACAGTGGATAGCGTCGGAAAGGGGAGAGAGAGTGGGGAGTGACATGCGGGAAATTGGCCACAGGTCGGATTCGAACCCGGGCCGCCCGCTCAAGGACAAGCCTCATGGTGCGCAGCCATATCCACTAGGCCATCCGCGCCCCCGAAATTTCTCAATTCTAAGAAGTGATCATGATTATGTGATGATCATTAAGTTGTTCGCTTTTATATCTTCATGTTTGCATCTCTGGTTTCTGTGAATCGTCTCAAAAGCTATCAACTTAATGACCGCATTTAATTCAGGTGCTTGGGTTACCAACCTGGGATCATTGACAAAATTTTGTAGAAATGTTACCCTGTTGGCATCAAACACATACAGGAACAAGAAGCCGTAAAAAATGTTAACAATGACCATACTTAAAGCCAGGATACTGATTTTCATGTTAGTGGAGCTTGACACAACCTTACAAACCTGTGGCCAATGACTCTTCCCTAAATGGGAAATTAGACAAAGTCAGAGATACTTGAATGTAATCTAAACTAAATATATTATACAAATGGAAGAGCAAATTTCTGATGTTTGGCAAAGGAAGTAACCCTGATTCATGTGGAAAATTTTGCATACCTGAATATTTTGGAACGACGGAAGAAGCACAAGCAGCACACCCAATTTTAAATAATCATGGTGCATCTATGTACGAGCCTGGACATCAGACCCCCCCCCCCCCCCCCCCCCCCCCCCCGCACACCTGGTGGTAGTAGTAACAGCTTTAGTTTAGCATGACTTTGGTTGAGGACAGTCCTGCAGTCAGCATCCACAGGTTACCTGCCATTGCATCATCTGGTGCCCATCAGACCATAACAGAGCACGCTCCCTCCTGACCTGCTCCCCCACCCCCGCCCTGTTAGCACCTGTTTCTGTCATGCTCTCAACAGTTACACAGCTGTCCAAGCCCTCAGTGCAGTGACTCCATCCGCAACAAGGAGACGACCGAAAAAGAAAAGCAGATCAGGGACGTTGACAAGTGAAAACACAAGTAATGCGAAGTTTCATGAAAAACTGATCAGCAACGACCTAAATCAGGAAGTAACTCCGGACTATTAACCCAACATTATCAAGAAAATACACCTGATCATTTTGATAATTTTACCCTTCGGAGACCTAAATTGTGGCTGCATGTTGTTGCTTTACCTCTGTAACAAAGTTCTGCTCTGATCATGCTACACTGAATTTTGCAGTGACATGGTGTTATTCAGCCTCACAGCTGCACATTACTTCTGTCTTCCCCAGTTTACCCCCTGTTATTACCTCAGACAGCAGATCAGAGGAGGAGCAACAGCACTGTTACACCTACATGGCAGACACATTTGCAGACGAGTCCTCTCAGGGGGAAATAATAATATTCTACTTTAAACTAGCAACACAAGAGTCTTGTATCTTTGTATAAACAACATTGCATCTACAGAAAAAGCTTTCTTGCTGCTATGCATTTATTCATTTGTATAAGTCAGTAAAACTTGCTCCATCCATTGCAAGAAGTGCAGCGTTAACCTAACACTAGAAAAAATGAGACTACATTTCAGAACATTTGCATTTGAAAGAGATGTAACCAACGTGAACCCTTGCGTAAGAATATTATTTTGAAGTTTTTTATTTGAAGGCAGTCTCAAATGTTAGGGTGAAAAGGTGAGTGAAGTGAGTATCTGTGCTGCTGCTGCCTGTCATGTTGCCTTTTTTCAATGGTTTGACAGTAGCTGGGTTTGACAGAGGCCCGGTCTCTGAAGTACATGTCCATCAGGTTCAGCACTCTCCATTATTTTTGCTGAGAGCTCAGTTCAGACGTACGTGCAGCAGCCACGTCCCAGCTGTCAGTCTCGTGGCTCCTGCTATGTGTGAGGTTGTTGGTTTTGTGTGATTGCAGCTATGTGACCCCTGCCGGCATCAAATCCCATAAATGAGTGCGAGGGTTCAGGATACATCAAGGCTCTATTTTAAGGTGGACGGGTGACGGCAAGAGGCGAAGGCTTGGGATGTCTCAAAGGTCTCAACAGCCATCAATTTGTCAGGATGTCTTCGGGCCCGCTTGTAGGCTGTCATATCCAGCCATGCTCAAATGATAGAGAGAGAGCAGTGAAGTAGTTTTGGCCGGAGCTGGGTGCTAATGTGTTTTTCAGAAGGATGGGTTCTGGCCTGCCTGTCACACTTGTAAAAGCTGATGTTGTTGGTGCTTGTTTGCCAATCATTTATACAGGCCAGGCTGTATCCAGGGATGACATTGAAATATAATATGCTAAATGAATCCCCTTATGTTGAGCAGTAATGGCCTAACAGCATAATAAACTTCCTGATGCTCTGCAGCTCACTTTGCCAAGCCGGCTGTCACTCCCTCTCTGTGGTTCACAGCACTGTGCAAAGATGACTTTAAAGGTTTGTCGCACACATGACTGCACAGATCCAAACACCTTACACTGATGAAGGTCGATTAAACAGCAAACGCACGGGGAGTATTAACCCTGCAGCCGTGTTGTTATTGAAGCAGCACATTAAAAAAGCTAATAGTAAATACAGCTGCTTGTGTTAATGAGCTGTGGTCCTCAGCAGGACAGTTACAACAAAGGTGAGCTGAACAGCAGAACATTAAAAAGGCCTGCAGCAAGTAACGTATCTGTAAACTCATGGATCATCACAGTTTAGACAAGTGTAAAGTCTTGAGAAACAGGAAACAGATTGGTTTATGTTCCCAAAAAAGGTGTTTTGAGCCAAACCCTTTTTTGATGATATCATCAACTAACTATCAACCAATCAAGTTACTGGCAAAGAGGGTGAAGAGAGGACTGAAGCCCCCGGGCAACAGATAAAACCTGTCACCTTTGTGTTGACGCATCTAGGCCCCAATGAACAGATGAGTTTATTGAGCTTATCGAACACAGTTTTTTCTAAGAAAATAAAAAACAAGCAACTGCAACTCAAACTGAAGTTTAAAATTGTTCAGTGTGAATTGGGCATGTTAATATCAATGATGACAAGACCTGCTGTGGTTTAAGAGCCAGCCTCAAGTGGACACCTAAGGAACTGCAGTCTTTTGAACTTCTGCTTTTCCTTTAAAGAATGAATATTTCCATTTTAATAAAAGCAGAATGCAAAACTGTGAAACTTTGTGCTTTTCTGATCACTCACACTTCAATAATTTCACTGTGTGCTGATCTTTTGCCATATCCTGCCAGATGCAGAAGTCACTCACCTCATCAGTAATCAGCCAAAACTTCGTAAATGGAATAAACACATCTCATCTGTGACACACCAACCACGGCACAATCATATTCAAGTCATATATGACAGAAAATCTATGCACCATCCGTGCCTCCATTTTAGTCGTCTGAAGCCTTTTTGGAGAGGACAGTTGCAGTATGAACATGGGAAACCTGCAGCGTGCCGCTCAGCTTACCCCAGGAGCGCCCTGGTAGCACAGTGCAAATAAATGTTTCAGTCTATGCTGTGAGTGCCTTTCAGTGAAACACAGTTAAGAAAATGCCCATAGATGATGGTGGATATGCAGATCTCATGTAATATTCTGGGGAATGAAAAAACAATCAAAGAAAAAGCTAGCGTGCTGGGGAGAATTTGTTTTTGTGCTGGCATGAGATTATCAACTGGAGCCAAAATTAGTTCAAAAATCCAGATTTCAGAGGGGTAGTCCATGTTTTCTTAAAATACTCTTATTATTTGGCTCTACATATGATCGAAATACTGGCAATGTACCTTTTTTCTTATTAGTGGACCTCTAGTTTATAGAGAAAATCAAAGCACAAAATACTATTAATGATTGAAAGAGACAAAAAAAATCTGGCTGAATGTTAATTTAATTTTTCAATTTTAGAGTAGGGGGTTTGCCTCTGTTTCAGATTTAAATTACGCCACATCCAGCCAAACCAGAGCCGACCATCTAATGATCACATGCTGCAGTGTAGCTTTAACCATGTAGGGTGATACAGATCAGGAGAGGTGCTGGTGTGCAGCTAATTCACTGTGAGTAGGGGATGGCTCACCCTGGGATAATGAGTTATCCCCCTAAGCCCCTCACCGGCTCCCCTGACATGCAGCCTTAATGAAGGGCTTTCCTGCACACACACACATCCAGCTGACCCTCACAGAGCCCTCATGTAGCCCCTTCACCTCTTAAATCCCCCCTCTGGCTTTTGCCTCCCAAACTAACCCACAGGCCTCATTCTCCACTCTGACGCCTCACGGAGCAACACGTACTGGTTAAAAACCCAAAAAGAAAATAGTGAAACACTGAGGAACAGCAGTGCTCCATATTTGAGGAACCCAAGTGGGAATTGGGCTTATTTGTTTCCAGGGATGAAGAAGACTGACAAATGAACCCTCACGGGAGACAGGATGGTGTATGCTCCTCTTCTCTTCATCCTCTGCTCCGCCCGGCCCTGGAGTCTTCATTATGACCAGAATAGACACCTTCTTTTTAGCGTGTTAGCACATTCTCAAAACAAGCTGTGGACCTCAGGGACTGAGAGGTGCAGCGGGAGGCTTGAGAATTGGGATTTTCTGCTCTGCCCGTCTGCTGCTGTGAAGTTGTTTGCCAGCAGCAGTCTCTCCCAACCGGTAATAGCATTTGTAAGTGGAGAAGATTGACATGGATGAGGGAGATGGATTTAATGGCTGCTGGGCTTCGGTTTTCATCTTCTATCGACACGGAGCAAATATTTTACTCAGAGACCGCACTCAAGATGGAAAGCTGATGTGCAATTTTAATGACCAGCTGCTTTGTTTGAGGTTTGCAGGTCATAAATGTGAAGAAATCTACAAATTATCATCAATTTACTGCTCCCTGATTTATCAACACTGTGTACCTAATTTCTGTGTTTGTAATTTTACCAAAAATTTACTGTAAAATCTGCAGTAACCTATCAGGACATGTCTTTTTTTTGGTACAATACTGTAGACAGGAAGAGATTGTATGGAGAAAAAACCGTAATAATTCTGTAAATGAAGACACGGTAATGATATAATAAATACGTTTTAATATCATTGCAGTTAAAATTGCAGAATCCTCTTTACAGTGCAACTAAAAGAGTGATTTTTTTTTAAAACGTTAGCCAAAATAAACTTGATTGATATTGAGTTTGATTATTAAATGGTGTAAGTTTGACAGCAGCTAATGTGAGCACTAAGCTAGTGCCCTTGTTTTACAATTCAACAAGGTACAATAACAAAAGTCTCCCAGCTAACATTTCCATGAGCTACTTTGGGCTTAAAACTTCAGCGTGCTAACATCCTTTGAGCTAGTTTTACTTGAGCTTTAGCCAATAGTAAAGGAAATGAACATATTTCCAACTATTCAGCAAAGGCTTTAGTCATTTTTGTCAATTAACTGTGTGTGCTAGCTTTTAATGTTAGCTAGGTAGTTGTTAAATGCTAACATTAGCTGTTTTCTAGCAGTAGCTAAGAAAGTGCAATCTTAAAGCACGACCCAAAGCCTCTGTGAATTTGTCTTGTAGTTGTTTTTTATCTTTTAGCAAAGCAAAACAATACAAATTACGGATTATAACTTTAACTCTGAAACAGCAGCACAATAACATCGGAGCTAGTCAAAGGTCAATGGCTGTCACGTGTTGAAGTTTGTTTGTTTTCGTTACCTAATGCACTTATTTATGTAAGGGTGAGGTAGCTACATGAGGGTGACTTTTCCTTTTGTTCTTGCCTTAAATCACTTCCAACCTTTCAATGTGTGTTTCCTGTCAGGCAGGCAGATGTAATCTCACACACACAGATTTAAGAGTCAATAGCTGTTATTGTATATTGATTGTGATTTTGCATCTGAAATGACCTCCCCTGACCCTTAACTCGGGTATCACATGCACCTGGGGTTGCTAATACCTCACTTAGTATTTTAATGCAAATAGACAGAAGTCTTCGTCAAACCCTGTCAGCTCAGCCTGCTCCCTGAGGAGAGAGTCTTTGGGGAGCGGTGCGAAGGGGAGATGGAGGCCCCCGCTGTGACAGGCTTCTGTCTGAGCCCGAGGGAGCTGGGTCCCATCTACACCTCTTTGGCAGGTAAAGGATTTAGCTGGCTTCCCTGAGGGGGGTGAAGAGGAGCCCTTTCTCTTGCCCCTAACCCCCTCTGAGGCCCGGGGAGAGTTAATTACAGTTTATGTATGCACTGTCATCCCCCTTGAGCCTCTCTGCCTCTGGAGCGAGCTGACTGCCGATTTTCTGAGCACTTAGTGCCGTAGGAGGAGATCCCTGCAGAGAAATACCCTGGACAGAGCTGATTAACAATTGTTCTGTGTGAGCTCCACACCACAGGGCGGTTATGATTCTTTCTTTAGGATTAATTCACACTTTGGACATAATGGAGTCCAACCTGGCAATTTTGGGCTTTGACAATTACTCAACGTCTGTGTATTAAATCCTTAGATTTCTGGGACAGCAAGCTAAAAGTGTGCCTGTCTATAATGCTACATGTTCTGGTAGTTTAATGGTAGTTTCCAGCAAAATACAACAGCAGCCTCCCTCCTAATGAAGTTTGCATGTAGTAGAAGACAAAAAACATACTTTCTGAACAGGAATATTATAAAGGAATCAGTGTAAAGTTTAACAATATAAAGGAAATAGATGCTAAACAATCTGTGTACATTGCACATCCAAAAATGCCTTGTGAAAAAATCACTGTATGCCTCCAATTTGTCCTGCAAATGGGTGCTCTGTTAAAATAACCTTGAAATGTGGCTGAAGATGAGTAAAGTTTAATACCAAGTGATTTAGCCCGAAGGAGAAAAACATGTTTCTGCCGTGTAGTTTGTCCCCTGGGACGGTGTTAAAAGCTGGCACTGCTGTAAACCCCTGCAGGGTGTGTCTTCATGAGAGGGAACAGCAGGACAAGATGTTTGTGTGTGTGTGTGAGTTTGTAGGACCTTCTGTCAGATTGAAGCACACACACTGCATCTGTGACGTATCCATGTGTTCAATCTTTAGGAGCTGGAAATCTGTAACTTTACTGTTGGTTGAAAACATTGAAGTTGTCAAGTCCTCACTCAAATGTGTCTCATTTTCTTGCATGCTTTATGTTCTTTTTAGTAGTTGCCATTTGTTTCTGATGTTTTTGAGTTAGGGATGCACGATATTGGCCGAACTTAAGTGACTTAAAGATGAACTATCAGTTACAGCCTGTCAGTGTAATGTAACAGTCTGCTACTTACTTGAATTAATGCCCAACCAAAGCGCCATGTCCCCATCACAAAGAATTTGTGTGCAGCGCAACATATTTCCCCACCCTGTCAATTGTGAAATCGGCCAAATTGTCCCTGGTTGTGGGTATTGTTATGATTGACTCAGGTAGAACATTTGGTATTTAAGTCACTTAATTATTTTTGCTCTGAAAATTAATTTTACATAACAAATGTGAAAAGAGCAGGCACCATATTACTGTACACTAATTCCAATACAGAAGAGATTTGATTATCTTGGTATCAGTGTTGTGATTGGCTAAATAAGTTGTGAAATATCAGCATATCAGTTGTCTGCCAAAAATCCAAAGTTGTGCATCCCTGTTTGTTTGTTTTTTTCATGTGTACACCACACCCTGTTTGAGATTTTACTCTTCAACGCTCTCTTTCTGCTTCATTCAGTTCCAGATTTTGGCATCCGTGTGCTCTCCACCAATGGCAGCCAGGAGCCTCATGGCCCGGGCCTCCACAAGGTGTCAGGCCTAGAGCGCAGCCAGGAGAGGAGCCAGGACAGCTGCAGGGACCCCCAACCTCCTGCAACCAGCAGCCCCGGGCAACCCTTACCTCCCCAGGCCCTCCCCCTGCCACAGCTGCCCCCACCACCTTCAGCCCCCCAACCCCTGTCCCCTCTTCGGACCCAGACCAACGGCCCATCTCAGGCCCCGGCCTCTACTCATCTGCCTCCACGCTCAGAGGCTCTCCCCAGGCCTCAGACGCCCGCAGCCCTGCCTCTCGCCCAGGGCCAAGAGCCCTCACCGCCCCCCCCTCCCCGGCCCCAGCACCAGCCTGAACTTCTCTCCCATCCCAGGCCACCGCCAACGCCGAGCCTCCACCCACATCCACCGTCTCCTGCCCTGCCCACCCATCACCCTCACCAGCAGCACCCCAGTCAAGCAGGGCCCCACCGGCCCCCGTCACGCTGCCACCCCCGGCCTCTTTCCGCCTACAACGGCCTCAACCTCAACGGTCACAGGTGAGTCAGACAACGCCAAACCTCACATGGCGACAAATCCGTTTATTTTTGAAAACAGTCACGTCTCCCATGTCCTCATGTGCTCTGATGCAGAAAATTGTGTGCAGAGCAGAACCGACAAAACCTCCATATTCACACACTTGAAAATACTAGACTGTCTCTCGAGCTGAAAGTGTGCATGATGCCCGATCAGTATGTAAATTGCTATCAGGGAGAGCTTCAAGTCCCTGAGCCAAACAGCAGCACTGATTATTAACAAGCGAATAAAAGGGCCACAGAGTGCTCTGAGTGCCTGTGATTTATTAACCACCTACATTATCATCGGGCTGCGTGAGGATTCCTGCTCTCATCAGTTATCGTGGCACAAAGCGCGACTGTTTGGTGCAACCTTGAATCAAAACCATTATGATGTTTTGGTTTCAGTCGGGTGGGTTATTTATGGAGGGAAGAGATGGGTAAACAAGCTAAAAGTTAAGATATCTTTTCTTTGAAAAGTGTCAGAGAGTTGTTTATTCCTCTGAAATATAACCTGATCACAAACTGTTGAGACTTCGAAGATTTTCAGTGATGCTTAGGGATTAACTCTGAAAGTTAAAGTAATGACTATATAAATGGGACTGGTTCATGGTCATTTGAAAAAAAAAAAAAACTGAGGTAGCTTGAGAGATTTGTGACATTCATTTTGCAACAGTTGTGGCTTTCGACGTTAGTGTCAACAGGTTGAACTCTAATTCCTAAAATCTAAATTCTACATTCTGAAAATTGGAGCTGGACGGTTCCAGAAAGCTGGACTGCACGACAGAAAATGAACAAAAGAGCAGAAAAAGCTAAACAGGAGAGTGATGGAGCACAAGCTAAAGGCTGAAACACGTGCAAAGTTGTTGTTCTGCAGTGGTCTGTTTAAACCTGAGATCCCATCAATAAACTGCAGAGCCGGGTTACATTTGCTGTCCTTGGTAGATGATCACTGGTAGGACATAACCAGGATCCACTAATGTTACATGTTAATGTAAATTACATGTTAAAGAGCACCGGGCTGTGCATAGCGCTCAATGTAGCTGACTGTTAAAATACAGTTTGAACTTATATCACAAAATTTGTTTGTTTTTGAGCACCACTTTACTTTGTCACATTGTATCTGGTAAAAAGTGTTCTTAAACAAAGAAAAGTGGTGTTAAGAAGATGAATGATCTCCATTTCATTTTTCACTGCAATCCACCTCCAACATATTCTCCCCACAGTCCCTTTAAAATACCATGTCTCAGTTTAAGCCATAGTGCCCATTTCAACAATCAAAAGGAACATAAATTCAGAGATATGAAGCATTGGTAGATACTAAATGAAATCACAAGGAGAATTATAATGAACACACCAGCAGAGCTGCTTGTATTAATACAAAGGTTCAAACATGCTGACAATAAGGCAAGTGCCCTGCTGGGTTTGGTCCGCTCCGTCCGATATCGTTGAAAGCTCTCTCCATTAAATTAGGACTCCAGTATCCCTCCTTCAGAGCCCACTCAGTCCCAACAACAGCTCTTCTTCTCAGGCTCTCAGGACTTGGCTTGGCCTCCCTCTGCCTGTGCCAGCTCTGCCAGTCTGCCAGTGCACCAGCAGAGCCTGGCATCCTCTGTGAATAATCACAGCCGGGCCCGCAGCGAAGAGCGAGCGCTGCAAATGAGCTTTTAGGCTTAGCGCGCAGAGCTGTGGAGACGCAGGCTCTGCGACTGGCCCCGGGGAAAACCCACACACACTACAAAAGACTGTTTGCTTACACATGCACACACACACACACACACACACACACACATACACACACACACCCTCCCTGCTTCTCATCCCATTTCCGATGCACATGTTCTCTACCTGGCTCTGGAGGAAGTGCCTTAACAGAAGCTGTTCAAAGACAGATGCTCGTTCTGTTCGGCTTGCCAGCGGTGGTTTATTTGCATGCGAGGGTGTTGTGAATGTGGTGTTTTTCACGGATCATGTTTGCCCTGGATTCTGTGAAGCACGAGGGAGAGGCAGGGAGGCGTTTGTAAATGGAGGACAGTCGAGGTGTGAAAACACTGTAATGGGAATTGAACGTTGGAGCAGATGGAGACGAGGGGATGTGGAGGAACAAGTGTTAATTTTCTCTGATCACGCCTGGCTTAACCTGGCTCCTTTCTAAATCTCTCGCTTTTTTTCTGTCTTCTCCTTCTCCTTCTTCTTCACAGCAGCAGCAGGAGCAGCACCCCAGGCGCCAAGCCCCACGGGCCCCCTGCTCCCTCCTTACACCTCCCCCACCATCCTCCTCCTCCTCCTCCTGCGGCGGCTGGAGCAGCAGCCTCACCCTTCCCCTTGCCCTTGACGGCTAACCCGAGCGGCCCCCACAGCTTCCCCCCTGCCTTACAGTCCTCGCCGCATCCTCACCACCCCAATATGTTTGCTCCTCCAGCGGCCTTGCCTCCACCACCGCCACTAACGTCTAGCGCCCTGCCAGTACCCGGACATCCTGCTGCTGGGAGTGCCTACTCAGGTAAACAACAATAAATCAGCCAATTAAGCAAACACATTTTCAAAGCACATTAAAAACAGCAGCTGACCACGGGGCTGTGAAAGCTCAGAAGAAACTACATAAAAGGAAAACCACAAGGGTTGTTAAGCACAGGAGACAACAGAGAAAACTTAGTTATTTTGTCTCTGTTTGGTCTGATAGAGACTAAACCTTTCATGTACATGGTTACGACTTGCAGCGATGCACATTGGAGGCGGATTGTTGAGCTCAGATAGAGCCCCTGTGTACAGAGTCTGCTCCTTGTTAAACACCTCAGACGTTGAACAGCCCCCAATTCTGTGCTGCTTTTTCCCCAACTATCTTTACCTCAGTAAGCCCTGCCCTTTTTTGTTTTTTTGCTGAGTTCTCTAATAAGGTGGGTTTAAATAAGCAAATACATAAAAATAATGTTGAGGAGTAGTGTCAATATTGTCAGTAAACTAAATAAGTTAAATTGATGATGCTGTGGATACAAACTCATGATATCGTTTCCATGGATAAGGGAGAATACAAACTAGGGTTTTTTGTTTTTTTTTTTCAAAAAATTCTTGCTGAAAATTTAAAAAAATAATTTGGGAATAGAAGAATCACAAGAATCATTTGGAAAATGAACTAAAACTAAAAATAGTTCAATCCATCAACATCTTTGTCCGTTATGCTTAATGATTCCTTTGTAAACTATTTACACAACACTGGAGCAGTGGGACCTTGAATCAACTACACATGATTTTCAATTTTTACTCGTATTTATTCAAGGATCCAGTGACCATGTACAAAGAATTTTACTTACAATGAAATATTTACATCTAGGGATATCCAGATTCATTGACCAATTTTATATTTATATACTCATAAAGTAATTTAAATGCTGTTGACACAAAAAACTTGTCAATTTTTTGCTAAAAAAACTTTAAAGGAATTGAGAAGGAAGTCAATAAAGAATCAAATCAATAAAAGCATTGGAAGCCATAAGCTGGTATTAATACCAATCTCCCCTTCTATTCTGCTAAATACAGTTAAAGTTTCTTTCTTAGTGTTCATGTCTTAAGTTCTTGCTCTCTAGACCTCGTTCATTTCTTGATTTCTTTTTACAAGATTTTTCTTCAGTTTGTTTCCATGAAGGTTTCCAAGGGAATTTTTGGTCAGATTTGTTCTGTTCAATAAACGGCTGAGTTGTTCAGACCTATGATCTTAAAAGAGAATACGGAAAATGGAAACTTTTCTTTTGAAGCAGAAGTTGCGCCTGAAGACTTGCTTCGCTCCTCCTCACTGTCAAAACCATCATTACCTGCTCTGAAAGGTGTTCAAAACAGAAAGTTAACAAACATGCATTACAAAAGCTTTGATTTAGGAAGAATTTTAAAAACTGTGAACACCCCAAGACCTGGAAAACATGTTCTTGTTGTTTTATCTTCTTTAAAAAGCAAAATAAATTTTCTTAATGCTAAGATGTAAGACGTGTATTTTAAAAGCTGCTGCTGTAAAACAGTTGTAAAGAGAGATGGAGATACAGTTACCATGACAAGCATGTACAGAAACAAACATGCTGACCTACATATACTGCGTGCTCAGGGTTTTGTATGTTTATGCTCGTGTGGACAGCTCAAGTTCACACTCCGTCTGTCATGCTCTGATAGATCGACTGTCCACACACCAGTAATATCCAGCAGCGTGTCAGGCCACATAGCTGAAGTCATTACAGACCCCATGCACATTTCCTCACCGTGCCGGCCAGCGAAATGTCAGGGTCAGCGTGGGAAGATAAGGAGGAGGGGCTCGCATTCAGCAGCGTTCCCAGAACTTCCATTTTCACCTGGAACGGCGTTCATGTGCAAGAAATCGATGTGGTCAATACGGAACGGAGCGAGCTGGATTCTGTTCAAAAGATACTAATGAAATTTTTATGAAGAACAAATTCCACCCCCTCTCCAACTGGGCCCAATAAAGCCTGAAATGAATGCAGAAAATATTGTGTTGAGTCACGGTGGAATAGGAAGGATAAGGTTACTCAGGAGGAGATGTAATCTCTCAGGGCAGGTTCTGTTGGATTTAGAAGAAAAGCCAGTGATTACTTGAAATCCATTCTTTCTCCTCAGGGCTGCACAGAGGTTATTAGAACAACAGATGTTGTTGTCTCAGCGGGGCCGCGGTGTATCAAATCACAGCGTTTGACAGCTCAGAGAGTCAGACAGCTCTAATCAGCCCGGGGCTTGCTGAAATTTAAAATGACATGCCGATAATCACCGCTTTTTCAAGCTTCTTTCTTCTTTTTTTCTTTAACTTTAACACAGTGAACTGTATTTTCTAAAAAAGAAAAAGGAAAAAAACAAAGTGAGCCAAGATCTTTTGGAGGCTGTCAGGGGTTTGAAATAAGGCTCTGCAATATGACAAATACTAAAACTGTATCTTATAATGAAATAAATAGATAACTCATAACCAAGACTCAGTTTTCTATCCAGAGTTGACCTTATAAATGGACAAATGCAGAGTGAAAAAACAAAAACTGCATCAAGATTCATCAAGGAGAAGCACAGACTCTGTAGAGAAAGTAGACAGAGAGTTTTCATGTGACTTTAATCTGCTATCCAACATCTCTCCAACAGGGCACTTCAATACATATAGCACATCTAGTAACTTATTTAAGAAATAAATAAACAATGAAGCCTGTCTCTGATTAGATTTACTACTTCTGTAAATAATGAACTCATGAGTTCATGATCTCAAACACTTATTTGAAGTCTTTCCTGTCATTTATGATGTTTGTACTTTAAATTGAACTCTGAATAGCATTGTATTGGTGTACTGGTGTGTGATTTTACAAAGCTACGTCACATATGCCACAAACACACTCACACTCAGTATCTTTGTCTCCAGCTGACACCAGCATTTAAGGGGACTCAGTTTTACCTCTGAAGACCTTCTTCCACTGCTTTACTTATAACAGAGGGACAACAGCACTGTTCTGAACCAGTAGTATAAAATGGTTCACTGATAAGTAGGGTCTGCCTCTAACCCTGGAACACCATCTCTGGAGATAGTCACGCCAGCACCATCTTTGGATATATTTCAACCAATTTAAAATACCCAATAAAAAATACTACTCATCAAAATATTTAGAAGTAGAACAATGCATGGCAAAGTGAAGTACTTCTCTTTTACTATTTCATATATAAAGTCTCATATAATGAAAAAGAGGCATTATGAGCAGACCCAGAAGTAAGGCTCAATAATTTGTGGAAAAATCAGATTTCATAATGAAAAATACTTTAAAAAAAGAATAATTGCACTGAGAATCTTTGTGTTTGTTGTACCCATTCCCTGAAAAGTAAGCCTTGTCCAGTGAAGGTTTTTTTATTTTTATTTTTCCCATTGATAAATAACGGTAATGTTCAACCCTGTAAACAATAACATGGGTGAAAATCCTCTTGGGTTTTTTTTCTACACTGTGGCAGATGTCAAATATATTACACAACATTTTCACCAAATGGAGTGCAATCCCCTCCAGAATAAAAGTTAATCATTATTTTTTCCATTTTATTCCTTCATATACAAGCAAAGGTGTTGGTGCCACTTATGTGAAGTACAATTTGGTATATGAGATGCTTTTTCAAAAAACTACCTGTATCATCAAAAACATGAGCACCATCCCATACGCCTGTGTAACAAATGTACCAGGATATAATGAAGAGTCGTAGTCATGCACTTGAGGAAAAGTGTGGAAATGAGTGATCAGGATTAAAGATTAATAAAGCTACAACTAAACAATGATGGAGACGGGCCACGAGGGAGCCTCCTATCATTTTTTCAGAATGACATCAAACAGGATGAGGACTGCCAAAATACTGATCACAAAACCTCTCAAAGAACTTGCACAAACACAGCAGATTGATGAAATTTGCATTCTGTGTTTATCTTGAAGTTACACTTTCGTCACTGACAATCCTAATCCTAATCCTTTGTTGTTTCTCTCTTTCTGTCTTCCAGAGCAAGACATTCTGCGTCAGGAGCTCAACACACGTTTCCTGGCCTCCCAGAGTGCTGATCGCGGCGCCTCGCTCGGCCCCCCGCCCTACCTGCGCACCGAGTTCCACCAGCATCAGCATCAGCACCAGCATCAACACCAACACACTCACCAGCACACCCACCAGCACACCTTCACGCCCTTTCCCCACGCCATCATGCCCACCCCTGCACCGCCCATGGTGCGTACCCCTGCCAGAAATGTGAGGATAAGTAGAACGCACCTGAGTTGGGTTGAAAAGGGTTTTTTTTTTCCTGCTTCAAACGTCTTCCTCTGATGAGTTGAACATGTGTCAAAGAGTGGGCGGGCCTGGCACTGAGAGTGTTTTCACCCTGTGGTGTGAGAGTGAGGATTTTACACGGCTCGACATGTGCGTGAGCAGCACGCTCCACAGACCTGTGGGTTTTTCTGTGGCAGCCTTACAATGATGACCATGTGTGTCCGTCCACGCCACAATGATGCCTTTATTCTCCCAGAAAGCCTTTCAAGTGTTTTTTCTGGCAAACTCTGCGACTCCAGACTTGAGTCGCTGCTATTTTCTAAATTGGCAATAACTTGCCCAAAGCATGTTAACTTCAGAGCCAGCTTTCAGAGCATAATACACTTAATTCATTCTGAATTTAATGACATCATTTGGGTCCCGTTTGGGGGTTTTCATTACTGGCAAATGCTTTGCGTTAAGAGCCTTGCTGTTTGTCGGGGGAGACCACAGGCAATCGGGTGGCTGGACCTAAATCTCACACACACCCAGACACACACATATTCCTAACTGCCTGGCCCATGGAGAGTTCACTTGGCTCTGATGATGCCTCAAAGGCAGCATGGCGAGGCCTCTGACAGCTAATGAGGCCATAAAAAGCCTCTTTATGGCTGCAGTGTTTAGTCTTGACTGGGGAAATGTTCGCCCTGAGCCCGCGCTGCACCACTAAAAGGAAACCAAACGAGACACAGAACCCACGCTAGTTTACAAGGTCTTCAGATGATCACACAAAGGGGAGGATGAAAACAGTCTGGTTTGGGAAGTGGTTGAACTTTGAATCTCGGTTGACGTTTTAAATCTTGATTCATAATCCCAAATGTAACCCTGTTTTTAGCTCCAAAGTACAGCTTGTGAAGCATTTTGTGCTGGCCTGGAACGACCTCGGGAGAGAGAGCGAGAGCGACCCTGTTTGAACACACATCCATGAACAGATGATCATGTTTTTTTCTCCGTACTTGTACTTAGCTGTGTTTCATTTCTTCTGCAGTTTGAAAAATACCCAACAAAAGTCGACCCCTTCTACAGACACAGTGTGAGTTTCCCTACTGCACACTTTATAGCGCTTCTCTGCTTTCCCATTTTGCCATTCCAGCCCATGCAAGTTAATGTTATAGCTTTGAGCGTGTGTGTGTGTATTCATGTGTGTGTTTGTGTGAGAGACTTCATGCAACTGCTCATCTGCATCCTAATGGTTACTGTAAGCATCCTGGCTGTACCATTTCACCCATCAGCCCCAGCAAATGTGGTGATTAATGAAACTGTGCTGCATTCTCAAACCTCACAGCACTGAATTTATTGTCCGTGCATGTTGCAGAGAAGGTGTCGTGCATTGAAATTAACAAAGAAAAAGGCATTTGTGTGTTTGCATTAAGCGAAACTGCTCTATCATCAGGGGGATACAATATATCTGTCACACCTTGTATTTGTTTGTCAATCACTCGGTCTTTATTAATATAGCACTACATCATAAAAAACCTTATTCCTTTAATAGGCAGAAACCTTGGACAGAACCAGACTCATGTTGGATAGACATCTGCCCTGATTGTGATGGGTTTAGAGAGATAGAGAGAAAAACACAGACAGACAGACACAGGCACAGACAGACAGACACAGACAGATAAAAAAAAAACTGGTGAAACTGTAATAGCCATAGCAGCTGGAGTCAGGTAGTCCCACGTCAGCTGTCAGTCCACAGCAACAATCCAAATGAACCTCTAAGATAAGCTCAGAGACTCCCGGAGGATCATGGTTAATAACTGTAATGGTGCAATAAGATGAAAGTTAGGCTGACAGATAGAGGAGAAAGAGAAACAGGAGCCAAGTGTGTCAGTTTTCCCCCAGCAGTCTCGACCTATAGCAGCATAACTAAGAGCTGGTTCAGATAACCATAAGCTTTATCAAAAAGGAAACTTTTAAGTTCGCTTCTAAATATAATGCCATAAAGAGTTTTGTAAGTTTGTTAAGAGCACTCACTACTGTTTATCAAAGAGACTTTTTTACACAACGCTGACACCTTCTGTCTGTGTGTTCTCCTCAAATATCTCCCCAGATTATAAAATCAGAAACATCATGTAGATGTTGCAGAATGTTTCTAGTTTGTTTATTCTGTGCCCTCCATCTGATCACAGCTTTTCCTTGTTGTTATTATGAAAGCAGTAAATACCCTGCAGCCATCTCCTCTGCACGAATAAACCGGTTCCTTTAAAACATGATGCACAAGGAGACACAAGTTGCATCTAAAAGTGCGCAGCGTATCCTCCAGCTTTTCTAATAACTCATCCTGGCAGCCCCGCTTTAAATAATTCTGTTGCACCATCCGTGATTAAAGCAAAGAGAGAAACAAGAAAAAACACGCTCCACATACGCCAAGGCAAATATGATTGACAAGAACAATTATACGGAGGAGTATTTCTCCACAGGATAATTTTATGGAGGCCTTGAGCTCTTGTTTGGTTTACATGTGTTTTGCTTGTATTACAACATCTTAGTTTTCATATCAAAGGAGTGTTTTCTCTTACTTAAATCCACCGGGATGAGCTGTTAAATATTTTTTTTAACTTGCAGTTTGTGAAACATGAAGGCAATTCCTCTGCTAAGCAATTTCAGAAAATGAAAATAAAAAATCATGATTAGTTCGTTCCATCCCCACTGCTTCATGAAGCTGTTGTTTTGCATCCAAGTGATGTTGCTCTTAACTCATCTTTTCCCGTTTTTCTTCCACAGCTCTTCCACTCGTACCCACCGGCCATGTCTGGCCTTCCTCCCGTCATCCCTCCGACCGGGCCCTTCGGCTCGCTGCAGGGCGCCTTTCAGCCCAAGGTAGGACACCCAGGGACTCCGGCACACACCCACGCTCTCAAAAACACACACACACAAACTGATAACAGGAGTTATTTACAGCGATTCTTTATTTCAATCCATGTCTGCTGCTCTTTTAGACATCGAATCCGCTCGATGTGTCCACGAGACCTGGAGCCGTCCCACACACGTTCCTACAGAAGGACCCCAGGGTGAGCACACACACACACACACACACGCTCCAAAACACATGCAGAGCTATGCTCAAAGTGTGGAGGTAACCTTTAGACCTTTTGTATGTGTTGCATAAGCCTTCAAGTCATTGCACAGGGTTTTTTTACACCACATTGTGTCAATGTGAAAACTTCACATGAAGCCAGCAGTGAGGACTTTTTGTTCTCTTTGAGGCAAAAAACATCTTCACTTTGACTAATTATAATGCTTCAATTTAAACAAAAGTGTCCATCAAGGGCAGAATGCCTCTAAATACAAAGCTCAGGTGATGTGCAGGAGTATTTTGAAACAAGTTTTACTAGAACTAAGCGACCAGTCCAGTGGAAAAAAATATGAAAAGAAGGAAAATTAAGCACACTTTCTTTGACACAGCTAAAAAAAAGGATCATAACTGAACAGATTCAAACTGGTTTACAGTGTAGCTACCATTCGAAGAGGTAACACCACAAACTTTCATTCCTCTTCGCTGATTAAAGAGGGGGTATTGTGCTTTTTTAAGGCTGCATACTGTCTCCCAGGTACTCTCGTAGTAGCTTTGCATTATTTGCTGCTGAAAAAAAATCCCTATTTTTTCCATACTGGTGTTTTAGAGATCATCATTCCAGCCTTAGTCTAAAACACTTCAGTTTAGCTTCTGTCTCTTTAAGACTCCTCACTCCAAAAACCCCCCTCCCCTCCGATTGGCCAGCGTTCTAAAGACATGTTGGAGGCATGGTGTTTGAAAACTAGTCTGGATATCCTCGATGTTGGTGTCATCATTTCAGGGAGTCTCCTGAAGACTGTTCAGTTTACAGATAGATTCAGCAATATTTACAACATATGAGGTTTGTAAATCAGCACATTTAGCGCAAACATCCAGCACTGTTACTTCATATCTATGTTTCAATACCAGAATACCCCCTCTTTAAAGTCTACATGGCTGTGCCTGCGTCACAGGCCTTTCACAGTCTCATTTTTTAGCAGTGATAGTGTTCACTCTTGGTTTTAAAGTAAGTGAAAGTAAAGTCTTAAAACTACCAGTTATATTTGTCTGCACTGATTTGTCTGCAGAGGGTCACACTGGGGGAACCCTGTTCGACAACCCTGTTTTAATTACTCCTGAATGCTTCATTTTAAAGGGAAATTTCAACATTTTAATTTAGTTCATAATGAATGCCACACACCGAGACTAATTAGGGGGTGATTTGATTGACGGCTAAATAACTCAACTGCTTTTTTTTCTCTCTCCCTCCTGCAGCTAACGGATCCATTTCGGCCCATTCTCAGGGTGAGTGCTCGCTCCCTGCAGAGTCTCATGCTGAAAACCACACTCACACACACACACACACACACAGAAACGCACACGGGCAATTATAGCCATATTGCCATAAAGGGGTTTTTGCTAATAGAGTAGATAGTGTCTGTAATTAAATGAGGGTTGCTCTTAGAGGCAGAGTGCACTGGTTTACCCCACAACAGAGCTCGTTTTGAAGACGAGCTCGGCAGCATGAGGAAATTATGTTGTCTTCAATTTAACCTATGCATTAATCTCTTTACAGCCTTTTGAGTTAAAAGAGTACAAATTAAAGAGCTTTAATTAAGAGAGTAGGATGTTAAAAACAGTTTTTTTTCTCTTGTGTTTACAGAAACCAGGGAAGTGGTGTGCCATGCACGTCCACATCGCGTGGCAGACTTACCACCACCAACAGAAAGTAAAGGTGAGGACTCATCTGACTCTTCTCCCTCCGTTCTCTCTCTCTCACTGCTTCTAGCAAAATTTAGAAGCATTAGAGGTTAGCTGTGTCCATATTACACACTTAATATTTATTAGTTAGCTTTGAAGTTTGCTGTTTTTGTAGTTTGCACTCAAGGAATGATGCAACATGTTTGCTGTGCAAAAGGATGCAAGTTGTAACATTTTCGGATGTTTACCAGAGTGTGGCTGAGCTTTTCCTCCAGCTCCTCTACACTGCAAAAACTGAAATCTAAGCAAGTGTTTAAATCTTATTTGTAGTCAAAAAAGTATTTAATTATACTTGATTAAAGCCACATTCAACTGGCAAGTCCAGAAACATGTCTTATATCAAGATGTTAAAAGACAAAAGTGATGTCTGAATCACTTTCACTGAGTAAAAACAAAATCTCCGATGGGATAAGAAAAATCTGCTTGTCAGGTTTCTTGAAACTAGATTAAAGACTTAATACAAGATGCTTTTTCTTGCTTACTCCACTGGCAGATTTGTTTTAATCATTACAAACAATTCAGACATTATTTTTGTCTTTGAATAACTTGAAATAAGACATTCTTCTGGACTTGTCATGTAACTGTGGCTTCATCTTGGTTTTCAGTATGAATACAGACCGTGAAGGCCTCATGATCCTTCTGACTTTTTAGGTTTTAAGCAGGAGGTGTCAGAAAAGTTACCACTAAAAAGACATTTTTTGCTAAAAATAAAACATCACCACTTGCATAGATTTCAAGTTTTTGCAGTGTACGAGCATTGGTTAAATTTCTTTGTATCTGTAAAAGCTCCAGCATCTTCTACAGTACGGTACAGACTTAGATAATAAAGTAAATGTTATACTGTTAGACAGATGGTTCAGTCTTCTTTTAAATGGAGACACATTTCTGAGGAACATGCATTTGTGAGATGAGCTGAGATCTCTGGAAAAATTGCTCAATCTCCTCAGTTAATGCCAAAACAGCCCATTCTGATGCTACCAGACATTTTTTTTGATTGCTAAGTTTCACCTGAAAAAGGACATTTTGCATATTTTGTGTATGTTCATAATTTTTTGCTCAATTCTTTTAGCACCTTATAAAACAAAAAGAACTTGTATCAGTCAGTGGTTTAAATGATGAGCTGAAGTACACTGTGATACTTTGTGTAAAGGAGTTTTACATGTGCTCCTCTCTGTGGGTTTGGCGTCTTCCAGCAGCAGATGCAGGTCGACCCTCACAAGCTCGACTTCGGCCTCAAGCCTGAGTTCCTGAGTCGACCTCCGGGCCCCAGCCTCTTTGGCGCCATCCATCACCCCAATGACTTGGCGAGGCCCGCCACGCTCTTTTCTGCTGCAGGTGAGTGCGAGTCAGGCCGTCAGGTGAAGAGATTGATCGATGGTTAACAACAGTGACCTCTGACAAGCAGCAGCAGTCCATCAGTTCCTGCTGTGTGAAGTGGATTTGTCTGCTTCAGTTACAGTTCATGTCTTAGACAGTGAATTCACAGGGACTAGATTTCTCCTGAGGGAAGGAAGAAAATCCTCCTGAGAGCCAGAACTGTTCAAGTTTGAAGACTTTAGGAATTTCAGTCCATTCAATTAGAGGATTACTCTTCCATTTACCATTTTAAGGTTTTATTCTTTTATTTGATAGTATGCTCAGACAAACCTTTTGCACGTTTGCATTTTCTTCTCAGGCTGCAAAAAAAAATGAAATCCAAAAAAGTTTTTATGTCACATTCAAAACAAATGGGTCTTATTAGACCTAATATAACCCACCAAGAACTGACAAGAATAAAAATGTCTTATTTAAAGATTTAGAAGCCTTAAATGATGCCTGAATTGTTTTTTAAATTTGTTTATTTAGAATATGCAACCAGGTCAGGTCTCCCTAATAATTATAAAACTTTTTTTCACAACATTATATATAAATGAAACTTTTTGGAAGCCAAATAACATTGCAACACAAAAAAATGAAGAAAAAAGTGCCATGTCCGGAAAAGAGTGAGTAGGAGCATAGCTTTTTAACTCTCGCCCCTTCACTAAATATCAATATTATTTAGACATATACACAAACATAGATATTCACAAATGTGTAGTTGATCATTAAGATTATTTTTAATCTCTGCCATTGAGGTAAGAAAAAAATGCTGGTCAAGTTTTATGGACAAAAAATAATGTTTTAAATCAAGAAACCTAAGAAGTATTTTTCTTACCCGATCAACAGACTTAATTTTTCCAATTGAGGTGTCATTTTCTGAACTTGTCAGTTCAATATGGATTATCCAAAGTCTAATCAGACAACTTTATAAGGAAAAAAAACTTTCCCAGTTTTGACATGCTTTTTTCTGTTGTTGTTGTTTTTGTTTTGTTTTGTTTTGTTTTGTTTTGTTTTTGCTGGGCAGTTACACTTTTGGTAAAAATCTTTCAAATATTTCTCTAACTCATACCTGAGAGTGTCCTGCTGTCATCAGTTGATGGATGTGGATGTGATTTTCTCTGTTCCTCTCCTCAGGTCCCACTCACCCGTCAGCTGGTCCTTTCGGTCACCCACCTCACCATCCTGGAAACTTCCTCGCCCCAGCATCTCACTTAGGTAAGACAAGAGGACCCTTTAGATCCATCATCCTTGGTCTCACAGTGAATGTAGAACATGTGAAAGAGTCTCCTGTAACATGCTGTGTTTCCTTCCAGAGCCTTTCAGTCGACCTCCGTCTTTTGGAGGACTGGGGTCCCTCAGTTCATCGGCCTTTGGGGGACTAGGAAATCCAGCACTAAGTGAGTTTTAACTCCATAATACTCTTTTAACAGCTGAATGTGATAAATTCACAGATTGATGATGCTGAGATGTGAATTTAACTTGGATCCCGTTGTTTTTCCGCGTGTTGAATCCCTAACAGCGGCCAACTCAGTGTTCGGCCATAAAGACGGCCCCAACGCACCGCAGCACTTCAACAACAGCAGCAACAGCAGCCACCAGGAGCCATGGAACCGCCTGCACCGCACGCCGCCCTCCTTCCCCACACCCCCACCCTGGCTGAAACCTGGAGACCCTGAGAGGAGCGCGTCCGCCAGCTCGCACGAAAGAGACCGAGACTCGGACAAACGGGACTCACTGAGCAGTAAAGACGACAAGGACAGGTGAGTGTTGACCCAACTAAACTTCTAATGTGACTCCAAAAACATGGGGAACATGGAACATGTGTGTTTTTCAATCTTTTGGTCTTTGTTTCATCCTGTTTTGCAACTTTTTAAGCTCCTGGTGCTAAAAGAAGGGCCTTGTTCTTTTTGTAGGGACTCAGTGGAAAAACGCCATTCAAGCCATCCATCCCCCGTCCCAGTCAATCCCATCAGCCTCCTGGGTCACAGCCGGCCCCCTGAGCACCACAGGAACCACCTCCCTCCTGCTCCTGGAGACCCTCAGAGGGAAAAGGAGAACAAGTCCAAAGACAGGGAGAGGGAGCACCCAGACTCCTGGAAGGACAACGGCACCGACGACCACAAGCTCAAAGACAACCAGCACAGCGACAAGGACGCACCCGTCATCCTCGACGGGCGGGTCTCTGACGGGCGGGTCTCTGACGGGCGGGTGTCTGAGGACAAAGTGGCCAACAGGGGGACGCCGTCACCCTACATCCGGCAGACCAGCCTGGAGCGTCCAAACAGCGGTCTGAGCAGGGAGGTGCTGGAAAAGAAAGTGGAGCTGTCGTATGAGCACCAGAAGAAGAACAGTGAGGTGAAAGTGAAGGAGGAGAGGAAGGAGGAGCAGGAGGGGGCCACAGAGAGGGTGATTGAGCACCCACCACAGGCTCCTCCCACGCCAAACCTCCACCCTCCCTCCTCCATGCCAATGCCCATGGGCATGGCCGGCGTCCATCCCATGAACTCCATCAGCAGTCTGGAGAGGACTCGGGTGGTGGCGCCCTTCATGGGTATCAGCCCCATCCCGGGGGCCGACAGGTTCCCCTACCCCGCCTTCCACTGGGACCCTATGAGGGACCCCTACAGGGGCCTGGACATTCACAGACGGGACCCTTTGGCCAGGGACCTCCTGCTGAGGAACGACCCTCTTCACCGGCTCACAGCTCCACGCCTTTACGAGGCGGAGCGCTCCTATAGGGACCGTGAGCCTCATGACTTTAACAGGGAGCACCTGGTCCTGGAGCACAGGAGGGAGCAGGAGCGCGCCCAGATGGAGGAGAGGGACCGCCTCAACATGCTCAGAGAGGACTTTGAGCACGGGCGCCTCCACCCCGCCATGCACCATCCTGCTCTTGACGGACACCTCCCTCACCCCGCCCCTGGCCTCATGGCCCCTGGACTCCCTGGTATGCACTACTCCAGGGTCAGTCCCACGGCGGCGGCGGCTGCAGCTGCAGCGGCGGCGGCTGCCCATCAGAACGGTCTCCTGAACAAAACCCCGCCCACCGCCTCTCTGAGCGCCCCGCCCCCTCTCATCCCATCGCTGGGTGCCCGGCCTGGCTCCCCCAGACGGACTACTCCCCTGGGCACAGATATCAGAGACAGAGCGGCTCACAAAGACATCGAGGCGCGGTGAGCGGAGCCTCAGCGGACTGCTGCCCTGTGCCTCACTAACACTGAACTCACACCCAGCACTTAGCTTTGGGCAAAGCCAGACTGTAACATAGCTGTGAATAACTTATGTGGGCACAGACATGCCCACACATGAAATGTTTTTGTACAAAACTGCAAAAGGACAATTACCATGAAACAAAATATGGATTTTTCAAAGATTTTTTTGCAGTTTGCAGCTCCAGCTTTTTGTGCTTCTTCTCTTTCTTGTACAGCGATGTGGAGCAGGAACGAACGCTTTGAGAATGTACAGGTCCTTCAGCACTGACAGACAGCAGAGTGTGTAGATAATGTGTACAGTCGCTGTGCTTGCTCTGTATGGATTAAAATCATGGTACAAATATGCAAAAGGAGTTTTGAAAGCTTTACTTTGAACACATGTAAATAGAGGAGTATTACAGCGGTTATTCAGAATGTGCTTTTTGCCGTTTTCCTTTTTTTTTCGTTTAATGGGTTTACGCAGATGAGAAGCATTGTACCACCACAGACCCCCATATTCAACTATGCAACAAATATCTGGGCTCCCTTTCTGAAAGCTGGCCTTCTCACATCTCTTACTGTGCACCAATGAAGGACAAAACGCTGTATTCTCTCCACAACGCAGACTCGTCCCACTGAGGAACAGATTGAAGCTTTAAGTGAACCACACAGGGTTTGAGGGGAGAAATTTGGATTAGCAAAAAGAGAATAACTCAAGTCAAAGATAAATTGTGGTGACAATCGTAAAAACAGCTGATGATTGGAGTATTACACGACAGAGAGGTTTCAAAGTTAAAGCCAGCAGCACAAACGACCCGACTCTCTGTGTCCCCCTGATTCTTCCTCCACTCTCACCTCCAGTCTTGTTCTGGGGAGAATGCAGCAGGAAACACACCCTGACAGCACATCGCCCTATTGGTGGAGTGTAAAGTACATGTTTTGGAAGTAGGTTCTGTTGGTCAAACAGTGTATTAAGTGCTTTCCTAAGTTGTTGTACTTACAAAATCAAAAGACAAAAAAAGCAAGTCTAAACTCTGGACGGTTTGTTTCTAATGAGCAGAGATCTATTTTAGTAGTCCACTGAAGGTTTAGTTGTGCGCTTCAAACTGTGATATCATGTCGTGCAGTGTTTTTTAATCCCACATAAAAATGTCCACCGGAGCCATAGTGGTTAGTCGACGCGTATTGCAAAAAGATTGTTAAATGAGAAACTTTTTTTGCTGTTTACCATGTACAGGGAAAAAATGAAGTCTTTCTAGATCATGTACAAAAACGATAAAAAAAATGAAGCGACTGAATCTTCAGCATGCTCCTCATTTAAACTTGTGTTATGTAAATTGTGCCATGTTATTAAAAAATGTGTACTAACTCTGTCTGTGAGGCTTTTATTAATACGCCTACATGCACCGAGCCGAGTAAACAGGCCATGTCTCTTCTTGACACTTTACGCTTACACACCTAATGACTTTCCACATTAGACTCCCGTGGAGAATAAACTACCTTTGGTTCAACCCTCAGCTCAGCCTGAAGTCTTGTTAAAAGAAAGCGTTTTTTTTTAAGGCAGACTCTCTGTTTGCATATTTTACAGTCTAAATGAGTAATAGGTGCAAGAAGTTTGGAGCCACTCCAGGAGATTCCTTCAGCTGGCAGCAGAAAAACTATATCTAACTGCAGGACTCATAAGCAAATATGCTAAATCAAAGTGCATCAACAAAAAAGACTTGTTTGGCAGTGAGAGGCTCACGTTGTTACCAGACATGTCTGGAAGCACAACAGAATAACAAACAGACCTTTATTTGAAGTCTGGACTCTTCTTAAGATACTTTCTATGCTGTTTCTGCTTTTTGTTTGGGGGGGGGCACGGTGAATGCTCATGACTCACATTCACATTTCTATGACATGGAAGAATGATGATATATCCACCTGAACACTCATATCTCACTGCCACATATACAGCTCATGTTTGAAGTTTTTGAACTGTAGAATGATTGTCTGGTATTAGAATTTTCACCATTACAGACCAGAGGGGGGGGCTGCATTTCCTTTCAGCAAATGCAGGATGTGTAAATGCAGAGCATCGAATAATAATTCACTGCCAAACCTGAATAAGCATCTTAATGTTGGAGCGGCTGAAGCTCAGTGGTCATTCGTCTCTTAATCATAAGTTCAGGAGTTTGATCCCAGCTCTTGCACTCACTCGCCAAAGTGTCCTCGAGCAAGACACCGAATCCCAAATTGCACCAGCAATGTGAGTATGTGTACAACAGAGATGATACCGATGGTCTCTTACCACAGCAGCCTGTCATCAGTGAGTCAATGTGATGAATTAGCATTTAGCAAGGAGGGCTACATAAAGAAGGGTCCGTTTAAGTTTTTCAAGCGGACCCTCTAAGGTAAGTTTTCAGTGCATGTAGAAACACAGGTTTTATTCTGTGTTACATTTTTGAAGGATGTATTCTTAAAAAAATCTAAATTAATAAACAAAATGTATCATAATGCACATCCATGTCGTCTTGACTACAGTACCAGAAAAAAATACTTGTGTGGAGGTACAAGTGTCTTGCCAGAAAATTACTCCGGTAGAAGTTAAAGTCACCTTTTAGAATATCACTCAATTCTTTCAACTTTTAAGAAAAACCAACTTCTTCTAGAGATGAACAGACACCTTTCCACTTTAAGTTTATGCCAGTGGAAACACATGTGCACTTTGACCATGTAACACACAGGGATGTTTACAGAGAGAGATGACGGTTGATTTTGATTAATGATTAAAAAGTTTAATCCTCTCTCTCCTGTGCCTGGATATTGTTCTTTTACTTTAAGGTAGAAAAATAAATTTGATCATCAAAATTCTAAATGCTCACTTTTTCTTAAAATGCTTTTGCTTTTACTTCTAATACTTGCATGCATTTTGTACCAGGAAATTACTTTGGATACTTAAGTACACTAAATATCAGGTACTTTCACTGGACTTTGATTCTAAAAGGTGACTTTAACTTCTACTTTTATACTTTCTACTTGGACTTTTACTCAAGGATGTGAAGAGTTCTTCAGTATTAACTAAACCTGCTCTTGTGCATTCAGATGCTGCTGTCTTTGTCACTGGCAGTGATTCAGTGTTCACGTTTTTTTCAAGGACGCTGCTCGATGTTGATAGCAGTGAAAGAGCTGGGATCAAACTGCTGACCCTCTGATGGAGAGGTGACAGACAACTGCTAAGTAACAGCTGCTTCTCAGTAAAAACACTTCACTTTGAACTGATATAAAATTTCTTTGAGTCACTAACTTTTTCTTTGGTGTCTGATCTTACTTGTTTCTTCACTTCTTCCAGATTAACTTAAGAACTGATGGCATATCTCAAGTAAATTTTGTGGTTTGAAGTTAACCAGTTCATTATTTTAGTTAAATTAAAATTGTCATACGCCATCAGCACTGAATCTTTCCCCTGGGTCATGTGCATGACATAAAGGCTATTTATTTGAATAAAGATGTCACAAAGCATTCAAGGCAACATCTTTTGATCCAACCTAGGACTGAACATCAACAAATAATGCTTGCTCCACTATGAATGAAAAGTTAAATTTAAGGTGAAGCATGTTTAGGCTTATGAAATTTTTTAAAAAGCCAGTTTTCCAATAATTTTGCTAAATATTTCACCAGAGCTGGCTGATTACACACTGTCACAAAAAGTGGTCCAAGACAGAGTTGTTCTCTTTGCCTGCACATGTTGCTGGAGCTTTGATCTTTTTTAACTTCCTGTGCATCTCCATGTACTTACGAAGTTGGGAAAGTTTTGCCAGAATCCAATAATCTTTTTCAGGATGCAGTAGAATTTGTGATTCCTGTTACATCCAACACGTCTCTGTCCTATACAGCGACTTGGTGTCTGCTGCAGATCGGATACAGAGTAACAGCAAACAGTGTCACATCACTGAAATCAAAACACACACACAACCACAAATGATAAAAAATAAAGACAAAAATAAAGAAAGAAAAGAAGAAGAGATGTTTACTCTGGAGCTTTGATAAACACTTTTTGTGTTCTGACAGGTTTTAACAAAAGTTGGTTCAACAGGAGAAACTGAATGTCTGCTTCTTGAAAGAGGAAGGAAATCTCACCTTGGTAAGAGGCTGCAGGTGTTTGTGTTTTGGCTGCGTGCTGAAGAAAAGGAGTGATAAAGTGAACAAAGATGTTCACATTAGTCGTGAAGAATTTAAAGATATAGCCATAACAGAGTCCATCTGAAAGTATGAACATGTGAATACACATTAACTATTAATTTTTTAAGCTCCTGCAAGGATTTTTATAAGGGAAAAAGTTTATAAGGTTGTGTAAAATAAAAAAAATAGGGATGCGCTGAAAAATCATCAACAGAAAGTCAGGTTTTTGTCACTATCCATAGCTGAAACTGAGTGACAACAGAACAGAAACAGCTTGTGCTTACATTTCCTTACTGCTAGAATACAACTTGAGTAAGACTACGTTAATGAGAAAAATCACCCACAGGGGGCGCCAAAATCAGCCAAAATCAAAAGTTTGCTTTCTTTGGGAGTTAATATTTGAATCAGTCAAAACTGCCTCCCCCTACTTGGCATGATGGTGCTTTAAACCTCTGGGCTGAGAAACATTCATGTATCAAACTACATCAGCTGCTCGGACAAGTGAGGGCCTGCGCTCAGCTCAATAACAGAGCTTTAAACATCAGCAGCCGTCACTGGTGAATCATGGCACGGTGCTTGTGTATTCATCAGAGGATGCAAGAGTTATTGACATTCCCATTACGCTGAATAACCACCGCCTTCATGCCCTGCTCTCTGATGGATGTTTAGCACCGCAGCACGCGGGTCATGCATCAATCACATGTTGGCTCCATCACTAACTGCTGGGAAATGTGGTTTGTCTGTATTTCCTCCTGCCAAGTAAATGCCTCCTGCTTCAGGGACCAGCACTAATTCTCCTCTCAGACCTGCATGCCTAAAAAGAGCTGTTGGTGCAAAGCTTTGTAGTTCCTGGTTTTGACCAGGAGAGGGCGCCAGAGTGCTGCAAATGCAAACAAAGCCCCTCACTAAAGCTTGAAGACCAGTCAGAGGCATAATCCTTGCAATTCCTAAAGTGCAATTATTTGTGGCTTTACTTCTGTTTTTGATGTTGTAAATTAAATATCTTTTGATATTTTATGCCGGACAAAAACCACATTTTGAACATTTGTAAGGAACTGGATATGGGCTGATATTTATAAACATCCTATTAAATCTCTGAATTAATCAATAACTACCATAATTTTAAGTTCCATAAGACACAAACACTAACTGTATGAGATGATGCACGAGGAGGATAACTTCCTGTTCCCTCCCTAAATGAATGTAAATCAACCAAAAGACAATTAGTTGTTTTTCAGCTCCTGTGCGTAGAGTACTTCCATAAATAAGACCCTATAATGTTAGCACAAGCACCTGCCACATCAGGGACACTGAAAGTAACTCCACTTCTTCAATCGCTATTCCAGGTTGTTTCATTCCCATCATCGCCAACTGTGCAGATCTTCAGGGTGTGAAGTGTTTCCATCACCTGATAACCACAGGAAACCAGAGGCAAGAACTGTGATGTTTACAGAAACAGGACACTTCACCACATACAGCAAGGAAGAAAAAAGCTATAAAAAATACAGACACCTGCAGCCTATCAGAATCAGAATCAGGGTTTGCTGCCAACATACCAGCAAACAAGGAATTTGAGTATGGGTATTGGTGCTAAACAATTATCAGGGAAATAACAGAATTTGCAACTACTTCAATAACACAGAACAAGAAGCCACAAATGTCACAATTATAAGATAGAGGAATGGAAAACACAAATGCAGGTGCACTGTACATGCTGTGCAAATGTGCTGTGGTCAAAAACTCTGCAGTTTGAAATATGAAGAGCAAAGAACCCTTGTTCAAAATCAAAGGAGAAATATCTGATGGAGTCATGCAGATGTTAAAGGTATTAGTTTTTTCAGTAAGTTTTCTTTTAAGCCTTGACACTCTGTATTAATTGCCTCAACTAATATATTAAAACAAGTCACCAGGATGTGATGGATAGAAGTCATAGGGAGTGAAAACAGAGACAATACATGAATACATTTAAATATCATGTATAATATTATATTTAAAGAATTGTTTATACTTTAGTGTACTGTTAATAAAATGTTTGGTCACAGAAGCGTGAGCTTTGATGTTGCCTTGGTTTTGGTTCATGGGTGATAAATCAAAACAGTAATGATAAAAAAAAAAAATAAACTATCAGACACAAAACAGTCAGGAGAGAACAATGAATTACCCAAAGAACTGAAACATTTTAAAAGTGTTAGAAGAATTTGAAACACATTCACTGTACCCCTTTATTCTCTGAGGACATTGTCACACAGCGGAGCGTCTTATTGTACCCCTTATTGATACAAAAATGTTTGATCTGCTTGAATACACATCAAGTCTAACTCTCGAGAATATCAAATGATCCTCCACCCTGTACCTTACACCTGTCACTTACACCTCCTCTTAATCAGCATGTTAAATAATTACTGTGTGTTCATATCCAATCTGTTACACAACTTCACTTCTCAGATTGAGATAAAAAAAAAGGCTTTTTTTAAAAGTTAGGTTAGGGTCAACATGTAAAAGCTTTATATGTCTCTTCCTTCTTAAGTGGAAAAGAAAAACTTCTCTGAATGTCCTGACTGCAGGTTGTTCCTCACTTCAAGCTTCACTCGTGAAGTTTCAAAAGCCACAAGGTCAAATAAGTCTGATAATTTGAAGTTGAGAATCATTTGCTCTCAAAAGTCAGTAAAATTCATTACTATAATGGCAGTTTTTTTCCCTGTTGCACTGAAAGCAGCTGCAGTGAACCACCTCAGTTAAAAAGGTTAGAAAAGTGAAGTGTAGAGAATGTGAAGTGATTTATGATCTAGGTTTTTCTTCACTTTGGCTCAGACTGAAATACTCCCTGAATGTTTGGATTGAGGATGTTTCATGTGAAGTTTCCAGATTATTCTTGCATCTATCAAACCACCAAGGAATTTGTAGTCATCTACTTTTTTCAATGACTCTCAAATAACTTGTACCTGTTTATGACTGTTTTGTTTAAGTATTATTATAAACTGAGTTATTTATGTCATACAATTTCTAAAAATTGCTTACATAAAAAGTGTTTAAGTTTGTAAGTAGCTGCAGCTCTGGACCTGAAGAAAAAATGTTGTTGCTGAGAGGAGAAAACTTACATTTTGATATCTTTGCACAGAAAATTGAAAAATGGAAAGAAAATGGTTCCAACACTGACCCCTGGAGGATGCCTCGTGCCACAACAATCTAAACATGAGACCTTAACTTGAATCTGATTTTCTTGTAGCATAATTTCACTTTTCAGCCCCAAAAATATGAATATCTGCATTAAATTCTGCTCTGTGAACGCAGCAGGATCTATTCCTGGATTATGTTTCTGTCACTTGAGTCATCTCAGGTCTCAGCGCTGTCATCTTTTATTTATGTCTGCTGCAGTAACTCAGGTGTATTGTTTACTCTGCCTGTGTTTAATAAGTAAATAAAATGTGTTATGCCAACAACAACAGTCAAGTTCAATGTTTACAAAGATAACACCTTCGTGACTTCAGGGAAAGCCTGATATGAATATTTCATTGTTTTTAGTCTACCACACTTTTGTTTAAGTAGCCTGAATAGAACCTGCCAGACAGCGACTGTTGCTCCTTTTGCAGTTGAATCCATCTTTACATTGATTTTAATACAATAATTTAAAATTATATTTTTTTATTGACTTGTGGTTTTAGACATTTTTGCAAAAATGTCTAAAGTGTGCTGATCTCAGCATCTTAAACTTCAGGGCTCAGAGCTTTTCTTTGTTGCTTAAAATCATGAAACAAGAGCAGCAGCAACATCAGGTGTCTCATACTTGGGTAGGTATTGAATTAGTGATTTTACTGACAGGTAGATTGTTCAGTAGTAGGTTAAAAAATAAGTTCAACCTTCTCTGACTTGATTTGCGCTGACACATGAAATGCAGCTCTTACTGTAAACACAGGGTGGCATCAGTGTTCCCTCCCACACAGTGAGCTGACACCAAAGCAGGAACAAAGAGAGTTTCAGCTGATGATTTTCTACAGCAGGTGGTAAACTGAGACACACAGAACAGGTCTGACAGGTCGACTTCCTCTGTCCAGCAGCAGGTTGCTGGTATTTGTCCTGTTTGACATGAACGGCGTCATCATCACACATGCTGTCAGACAGGCAGAGCAGCATGGCGTGGCAGACACTCCTTGTGTCTTCCTCTGTTTGTGTTTGAGCTCAGCCGAAGAGCAAATAAAAAGTCAAATCCTCGCTCATCAGCTGCTTTAGCCCTGAGGCCCTGAATCAGCCCTGAACCTGAGCATCATCGTCTCAGAGCAGGTGTCACTCCTCGCTGTATCTGTGAGCTCACATGATGTCTGCAAACAGGAACATCTGACGTCTCACAGGGACGGTAAACACACCCTCTTTAAGGGAAATTACTATTGCAGGAAATGCAAAAGACGGAACGGATCATCTGTTGTATAAGGAACTAAAATACCTGAGAAACTTCCACAGAGATCCATTATCACTGAGTTTATCTCTCAGTGGGAACGTTGACATTTAGATATTTATAGTAAAATCTGAATCTGTCTGGGACAAAATGCCAAGAAACTTATCTGTTTGAATTTTTTTTTACAAAGTTATTGGTTCAGGCTGAAAAATTCTATAGTTTCATTTATTTTCTTATTCAAATCATCATCAAAGATAGAAAAATAGATTGATAGATTCATCAGTTGTTGTTGTTGTTGTGCAACGTATGTGTTGGCATATGAATGTATGTATGTATTTGAAATATTTATATTTAGACAAAGGAGTTCGAGTGAATAGGCTTACTCCTTTTCCTCGAATAAGTCATTTCTTTCATTCTTTTACTTTATTTTATGATGAAATATTATTTGGCTTCTAAAAATGTTCATTTATGTATCATTTTGTAAAAAAAAATGTTTAGAAGTTATCAGGAAGCCCTGTACAATTTGCATCCAAAATCGAAAAGAAAAAAAAAAAAAGATTTTCATACAGACATGAGCTTGTGTATTCATGAGCTAACGTCTGTTTTTGCTGCACTGTTCCTTTAATTTAGTTTAACAAACTAAACATCCCCAGCACAGACTTCCTCATTAGGCATAAACAGTGTCTCTTTAGCAGTGACTTTACTGTAACTGGAAAAGTGCCTTCATTAGGGAAATCAGCACAGACTTGAAGTTCAAATTCCTGGATATCAAACAATGTTTCACCTCTAAATGAGTCCGACCGTGTTTTGACGGAAAGTCAACCTGACACACAGTCTCCAAGTCACGCAGCCTTGACATAACTAAAACTAACAGTGCAGATACAAACACACAGTAATGTAACTCAATAGCAGACAAAAAACTTCATAATTCATTTAGTTGTTCTCAGACGAGCCCTTGAGCAATGTTTCCACTCATCCTGATGATCCTCCATGATGCATCAGGGCGGCGCTTTCAACGCCATGATATCTCCTGAGAACGTCAGCGTACGTCACTGAGCCGCCACAGAACCAGTTTACAGGCTGGGAGCTCTAGAAATGACTGAAGTGACCCTCAGCCACTTTAATTCTATCTTTTCATTTGCCCTTAGTAATCCACGTACTGCTCCTTAACACAGACACAAGCAGCTTTTTGCTTAATCAATAAAACACACATAAAAAGAGGAGCTTCAAAAAAACAACCTGAACCTGCTCTCGAGAAGACAAATGTCAACACCTGGTGTGCAAAATTTGTGTATTTGTATATAGTATCATACTGTATTGCAAGGCATGTTGTTGTATTGGCTGTATCTTGTAGTACCATATTGTACCGTATCGTATTGTATCATACTGTACAGCATCGTATTGTACAGTACCATATTATACCATATCATACCATATTATATTGTACTGTATGAAACCATACTACATTGTATTCTCACTTAAAGGAGCTGTGAGGACTGTCTGGCGATAATACCATTAGAGCTAGAAATAAAGACTCCACTTCCCATAAGCCTTTGCTTCCCTCTGTTGTGATGAACTAAAGCATGTTTGTTGTGCTTTATTTATTGTTCTTTTAAAAATGGATGGAGAGCAGAACTTTTTTATTCTACTTTTCTTTGTCCAAGACACCACCAGACACTACACAAAAAGGGAGTGCATTTATTAACAGTTACACAGTGCCACTGTTTGAAACAGGACAACAAACAAACTTTGTAAACTCAGTTTGTAGTGTAGTTTAGTAGCCATTCAACGTTCCTCACAGCCCAGTGCTCTAAGACGTGTCTGTAATGTGTAACGTTAGTGAATCCTGGTTATGTCCTACCAGTGCTCATCTACCAACTCCAACCTCACCAAGCAGAGCAAACAAAACCTGGCTCTTGAGTTTGTTGACAGACTTTCAGGTTTGAACAGATCAGTGTGGTATCGTCATTGCAGACTGTGGTGTGCTATCAATCAATCTGATCTCAGCTTCACCTGACCAAATGGTGAAGCTGAGAACTAGCATTTAGAAAAAACGTCATAGAATAATCTCATTTGAAGTTGTTGATCACAATCAGGCAAATATCCAGAGATGATACTTTTTCAAGCTCACCTCGTCAGTCTTCATAGTCCCTTAAAGTACAAAAGCACAAAACATCAAGAGATTGTTGAGTACAATGTGGGGTAAAATAAATAGGACATATAAAACTGGCACATACCTACAGAGACTGACTCCCCCTCCCCAATCTGACCTCCTGTACATCTCCTCCACCTTAATCTAATGTATTACAGTGCTCTGGTTCAGGCTAATACACCTCCCTGTTCTCCTGGAAAAAAGCAATTATG